>CM042146.1:128346190-128431190 GCA_023376005.1 Doryteuthis pealeii
TGTGACACAAGGTCGCATGTATGTGTCATCCAGTGAGGATCAAACTCACTACTCAGTAGTAATAAATCTGCGATAATAACTTGCTCACCATTACAATACGATGGGAGGCTCTCACCGGTGATCCTGGTATCCAGCTGTGTGACGGACAACAGTTATTCATTCAATTCCTATATCTTTATTCATTACAAACACTGTGCATTTCTTTATTCCAAATGTCATTCCTATATTTTGGCGAAAAAGTGTTTAAAGTACCCAATTCTTTGCCATTACTCCTCGGTCCACTCTGACCGGGAGTGGTAATACATGTGATCGTCTCATCTGTTGGTTAAATAGATCTGTTTGAAAATTATTCATATTCGATATGAACATATCATGAACCCGATTCCCCAACCTCTACGCATAAAATAACATTAGACGTGTTAGCATGCTTTTAAAATCAATCAGTTAATCAATCGATCAATTCATCAATACGGTAACATTGTTTTCTTGGCGCACACAATGCTAAACTCATATCAACAACCACCATAAAACTGAGAAAAAAATATGACGTCAAAGGAATTAATTCATAAATTAAGAAAAATATTCAAGGGTTTAGTGGAGAACATACACATAACTATAAAATATATTTACAGCCAATCATAACAAAAAGATACTAACATGTTTTCCTTATGATTTGGCAGAAACTATGTAAAAATTACGACATTAGAGTCAAGACACACGTTTTATTAGTCCGCATCAAAGTAATCTATGAACAACAACACTTCACCATTGACAACACTTGTCTTTTCTTCTAGTTAATTAACACATGGTCTGGTCTTCTGGTCGGCATTAGGGGACCGTTTGTATCTCAATGCACTAGATAATGTTATGCGTCTCATTTTCTAGGACAGATTCTGGTTTGTTCATATACCATTTATCAGCATTGTCAAATGTTTAATATCTTGCACAATTCACAGTCGATCATCTTTCCAACTCACTCATGTATTCCTTTTGTGCCAGTTTACTGTATTCGCTTATTGTATGATTAACAGTTTTATCTCTATCATCGCATTGCCTAACAATTTTATATTTAAGAATAGTTACTTGAAACTATATAATTGTGTATAAACGGTTAGTATTTGATAAGAAAATTTGAAGCAAATTATTTGTATCAAATTTAGGAATTAATAACCTACGATATGGGGATGTGGATGTTAAACAAATTAAATGAAACAATCCTCTTATCTCCAAATTTTCTTTGGAAATATTACGGAAGAAGAGATTGCCAAATGGAATATGAAATTACAACACATAAAAAAAAAGATATCATAATTATAATCATTCGTGTATAATACACACTTAAAAGATTTAAAGCCTAAAATTCAGGGATGTATATTATAAACAAGAAATATTTGTTTTATTCCGGCCACATGTGCGGCCATGTTGAGGACGGCATGATTGAAATTAAGTTATATCTATTGCCCAAATTTAAAAAAGAAAATTATGCAGCTACAGAAAAATAAATGCCGGCCGCTGGAATATGTTTTGGTTTGTAGTTTTATTTCTCTTAGGCTATTTTGTTTAATGGCATATCAACCCTTGTGGGTCATATAATGCCAAATCCTGTCTTTCTGTATATATGATTTTTCACAAACTTCATTGGTTGAAATAGCTTCATGTTTATAAATATATTGGTGTAATATTCGATTTTAATCAAGTTAATGTGTATCAATAAACTGGTAGAAATATTTTTTATTAACTTCGAATAGTTCTTAGGTAAATATCTTAGTTTAGTTTGGCTTTATAAACTAATAGAAATAGTTTTCATTAACTTTATGCATGCTAATAAACTATAAATGTACAAAAATAATTCTTCATTTAGGTTTTTCATTAACGTTATGTGTATCAATAAAATGGTAGAGACAGTTTACATTAAACTGCAAAGAGATAGAACCCTAACCGCTACTACCACTCCGATTCAGAGAAGATCTGAACGTAAAGGTAATGAAGGGCTACTTCACACTCCCTAGAGTTCCAGAACTAGAACCTCACCACCATATGTTGTATAGTGTCAAGGAGACCCCATTTGGAAGTGGGATCTTACCTCTCTATAAAAGAATAAAGTCGTCGTATTCTAAGTCTCAACCTTAGAGCTGTTTATGTTATAAATGCTTCAAGTCGTTTTGAACTCACTTGATCTTTGAGAAAATCATATTTTGTTCATACTGTAATTGCATAAGCTCTTAAGAGGGACAGATAAGAAAATGTTTAGATGAAAAAGTAGCTAAATGAAAACAGATAGTTACCATTTTCAGTAACGTGTATATATAACAACACACCAAAAAACATTTGAGAAAGTGTCATTGTTCCTGGAAATATTGATAAATCGAATATTCAATAAGAGATAAGAATGTCATTATGATTTACAGAAGAATTCTACAATGTTAGTTTTGGTTTAGTTACTTTATTTAATGGTATATCAACTTTCATGGATTATTTAATGTCAAAGGCATCCTTTTAGAAAAAGAAGTTGTGGTGCTTTTGGTTTATGCTGGTCACGGGACCAAATGTGGTATTATTATATAGCCACATTGACATCGGGTCTACAATTGGTGAGAGTGACGGTTCTCAGATAAGAGAGTTCTTCGGTGAGAGAGAGAGAGAGAGAGAGAGAGAGAGAGAGAGAGAGAGAGAGAGAGAGAGTGTGTGTGTTACTTGGAGAGGAGTTGGTCTTACTTTATTACTTGTTGATATATTTACTCTTTCAGTTGCCATGTTCCTGTCTAGTTGAGTTCTTCAAGTTGCTTCTTCTTCTTAACTAAGGGTCGTTTCTTCTAACTAAGGGCTGATTTGGTCATTGCAATTTAACAAGACATTTTTTGTTACTTGATCAAGTTTTTATTTTATATAGCCTATGATTATTATTCACCGCGCAGGTGATACTATTTAACACATAGCTAGAAAGATAAAGGTTTTTTTTAACTTTTCAATTTTTCTTTTGTATTTACCAACCTTCCACATGATCAGGATTTGACACATGGTCAATATTTTTTTAGCGGATTTTAATTTGATTTCAGACTTTGCCTTCTTCTAAACTGGTTGCCTAACCAAGATTTAAGAGCCTAGACTGCCCTACTATTTCCCCATAGCTGGAGGGTAAAAGTGGATTTAATAGCGTGACTGGAGTTTGAACTCGTTTACTACGAGGTCAAAGTCAAATACATCAGCCACTTCGGCAGGGGAATTTTCCAATATCGTTTTGTAAACGGGGATTTTCTTTTGATAAAAGACATTCTTTTGAATAGATCGTTACAATGAAGATAATTAACTGATATTATGTTATTACTTATGCCGTCTCAGACTAGTAAACTACCCCCCGGCAAAACAAAGTATGGAATTGACACACTTTATGGATATTCCATTTGATTTTTTCATTTAACGGTACATAAACTAATAAGACCATTACTACTCTAATAGTTGATCAGTCTTGGAGAATTAACCATATTAAAACCGAAAGTAAAAAAAGTATGTTGTTTTTAAACCTATTTTAATCTGGGTTAATACTGAGTTTGAATGAATTAAATCGAAGTGGCTTGATACCTGAAATAGACAGAGATGGTGTAAGTATATATATATAGTACTGTGGTTTTCAATTTTTTTTCTATTTCATAGTTTATCTCGTGAACCTCATAATAAATATCAATACGAATTTGTAGTTTTATCTTAATTGAAAGTTTTATGATGCCTTTGAAGCGACCGTGTAGCCCTGTTAATAGCGAGTTCGATCCTCGCTGAATGACCCATATCTGCGGCCTTGTATCACATCCTACTCATAGTGAACAGGTTGGGTAAATACCTACCCTTGACACCTCTAAGGATTAATAGATATATAATTTATCATTTGCCGAATTAAACATATTAAAACGATTTTTTAAATTGTTTTCAGCAATATAATTCAACTATTTCTGCTTGTTCGTTAATAGCTAACATAAATATTTAGTTCGCTAATTTATATTTTATATATTTGTATAAAAATCTTAAAGATAGTAAAAAATACCATAAAAACGTTTGTTTTTCTTAATCAATACTCAGTTTTTAGAAAAGACATGGAATTTATCGAGCAACCAATGCATTACGTTCCCTTTTAGATTATATTATTATTGGTAGATTCGCTGGTTTCACGGCATGAGAATCTTTTTTGAGTTCGTTAATGCTGAAAATAATATTTTTACACTAATCATATCGTTTCAATTTAAAAAAAATGAATTTGAAAAATTGGGTTTTAAACCTTTTTTTAAGACTGGGTTACCAAAAGACGATAAGATGTGGATCCTTACTGGTTATGTTTTGAACCCCTGTCATCCCGACCCACAGTTTTAAACACACTGTTTTAGGAATCACACTAGTTATACAAGTGGGTGTTGATAATTTGATGCTTGCCTCTTCATCGTCTATAGACTTTTCTAAAAATGTATAGAACAGTTGCCTTCGAGACACCACCGATCTCACTGACATTGTCTTCTGTTAATGTCTCGACATATTTTTCAGTACAGATCTATTCTCTTCATCAATAACCACAAGCCAAAATCGATAAGGCGAAACTTTCATTGGCTTTTTTTATCACTTTTTCTTTTTATTACGTACACTTTATGGTTTTCAGAATTGTGTATTTTGTTGTATAGAAGTATATATAAATCTGTTGTTTGCATGAGTCGACAGAGAATTAATAATGACTCACACTAAAATCTACAATACAGAGTTCTAATAACATAAGGAGGGCTCTCCGTGGCGTAGTGGCCAACATACAGGACTGCTATATTATAGTAAAAGTTTCGAACTCCTATATCACTATTATATTCATTTTCGGAATAATACTCTTGGGAAAGGTTAAACCAACTCATCATTAACAATATTCTTTAGTTCTTTTACAAGGATTTTGTTGGCATTAGATAACCCACGAAAAGTTATTATTTCTAATGGATAAACTCCTCTATTTTAAGACCAATGAGTGAAATATAAAAGATGCGGTGGGGCTCTTCACAGAAATGCGTCCCGGTCTCCAGCCTTTAAAAAAACGCTAAGCGGTGCCAGCTCAAAAAAGTCCCTAGCTGAAACGGTGTCTGCCGAAAAAAAAACTACCTGCGCTTAAGGCGGTTTTTCAAAGTTTTCAAAGTTAATTGACCTGAAAAAAATCAGAAAGTTTTGAAATAAAATAACTAATTCTTTATAAATTGCATTCATTGATAAATCAACACTGAAATTTGCATTAAAATTGAATAATTCCCTGATTTTTGGTAAATCATTTTCAAACCGGGGAGGGGGGAATTGTATTGAAAAAACACGGATTTTTCGACAAATTGGGTATATCTACGTTAAGACTAAGGCATATTTTTATCGACAAGTAAATGTAAATATTTAGCCCCATACAATATATTAAAGAGGGGGAGGGTTAATGTAACGTAATTATTCTGGTCTACGTGCATTGAAAGAGAAAGAGAGGAAAAAGAAATTGAAGCAAACAAAAGTTGAGGTTTGGAGGAGTGGGCACACAACGAGGTGCCAGTAACTTGACCGAGGAATGACCCCGAAAGGGGAATTGAAAAAAACGGAAGTCCCGGGTGTTGACCGCAAGCGGAAATGACGTAGTGACAAGTAACGAGCAAGAAAAAATCGTTCTCTTTTCCGTTCGGCCGTAGGAGGGGTCAGACGGGATCCTGGTCCCTCGTGTGGGACAGCAGTATAGAAATTGATACTAAGTTAGAAGGTAGAATAATTTAACCGTACCCACTCTCTGTGTCTCTCTGTCTTTCCTTCTCTCTCTGAGGAAGAGTCCACGCGCCTAGGAATAAATATTCATGACTATACAACTTATGTGTATGTTGTTCCTTGACTTAACGGCTACTAACAAAGACGACTGCTGCTGAAACTGGAGTTGGCCCGTACTACATATATCGTTCCGGAGTTTGACACAAATATACTTTCGTACTTTGACCACACCGTTATACAACATTAAAATATTTACATTTACTTGTCAAAAAAGACTGGTTGGGGGTAAATATTGCATTAACTCTTCAGGAAAAAAACGCCTTAAGCGATGCTTGTTTTTTAGTATGCACCGTTTCAGCTAGAGACTTTTTTGAACTAGCCTCGCTTAGCGTTTTTAAGGCAGGAGACCGGGACGCATTTCTGCAAAGAGTCCCGATGCGCCAACAGTAAAATCCTATTTAAATTCAGTAAAACTTTGTATAATTCTGTACAATCAGGGCTCAAAAATTAATTAAGTAATTTCTGGAACTTGATTGGATAGAGCATGTCATGTGATGTGTTTCCATCAACTTCTGCGCCGTTAAACTCTAAGAATGTTGGCGGCTCAAGTCACTGAGTACATTTCTACGTATAACTAAAATAGTATTTTGGAGTCGACCTCTTGCAGATAAAAACTTCTCGATACACGATAAGCAACAATTGAATGCAACATTCGAATAGAATTTTGATCCATATTACAACGTGACACAATGGCAACAATCAACCCAACATCTATACATAATTGTAAGTCAATGGTCCCCTTTTCTTCTCGTCGATCGAATTTACTTTTTACTGCTACACATACATCACCAATCATCAGTCTCATACATATTTCTAAAGCATGTTTCTCAAGTACGCTCATAAAATTATTGACATTCACATATCTTGTTTTTCATCACTTGACCAACCACTTCTGACTTGACATATTTGTGACGAAGGATTTTAAACAAAGAACATTGAACTAAGAAAATTGGATTGCAAATTATAAAGAAATGGATACACTTGAGTATAAAAGTTATCGACATATTTACTTGTTTATTTTTAAAAATTTTTGTGGAGATCATATCTTTATTTTTAATGGTATTAAACAAAGAAACCGAATATCTATTGTAAAATAATCTATATCTTTTTATTGCAAATATCAATGAAGTGATAATAAGTTGGAAGAATATTTTTTATAAAATCAGAATGAATACTTTCATTCGTTGTGTTTTGTTTCTAAATCCCATTCCTATAAAAAATCCCATTCCTATAAAAAAATCCCATTACTATAAAAAAAGCTAGATAAAAAACCTAATAAAAATAAATTTCCAAGCGAAGAGCAATATTTACAATAATTTTTCATTTTTTAAAGTCCAAAAAGTAAAGCTTCTTTTACGAATTAGCACCATTTAAAGAAAGAATAATACATTTATCCAATGAATAATCTTTGAACACATCTATCACAAAATCTTCTAAACTATGATTAATTAAAGAAATTAAATTAGTTAAACAGAAGTGGTCGACACAAGTAAAAAAAAATCTTGTTGAATTTTCAGTGGAAGTTGGCAGAGTGGCCTATTGTAGATATCAACCGGATAGCGAGTGAGTCTAGAACATCGAGCCCTAGAATAGGGAGATTTTTCTGCATCCGGGGTGATGCGCAACAGCAGCCATCGGCTCCTCACTTTATCGCTCAGTACTGTGCTACTCATGCGCTGAGTAGGCGTGGGCTAGTATCAAATCCGGAACCTTGCGATTTCACGCGAGAGAACTAACTCAGACCTTAGTGTTTTCTATCCTTAAATCCTGTTTTTTTTTTCCCTCACACTCAATCTTATTATTTTACTATTTTGATAAATTCTTTCTTTTCGAAGGGAAGTTTTCCGGCGTCCGTAAAAATTCGATATGAAAATTTTCATTTTCAATTCTTGTTTAAACAACAGCTTCTAGAATGTCTACTGACGTCAGCCAGAGAACACGTGCGCAAACTTCGTGACCCTTTAATGAACAAAGTATATGAGACTCTATAGAAGACAACTAGTTAACCTCAAGTAGCAAAATTCTTATAATTATATTACTATGTGAGTTTTGCGTTATAATAATAATAATAATAATAATAATAATACGACGGACCAGAATAGTAAGTATATTATGTGTGGAAAAAGAGAGGAAACGGCTTATCACATAATAAGCGAATGTAGCAAATTAGAACAAAGGGGGTAAAAGTCTAATCATGACTGTGTGGGAAAGGTGATCCACTGGGATTAGCAGAGGAAATTAAAAAGAAAAAGATAAGTTATCATCTAGTGGATTTTGCCGCTCCGAAGGATCATAGAGGGGAATTAAAAAAAAAAAAAAAGAACCGAAGAGATTGAGAAATTCTTGAACCTTGCCAGAGAACTGAAAAAAAAACCTGTAAAATATCAGGGTGAAGGTGATACCAATTGTAATTGGGACCATTGGAACAGTTCCCAAGGTTTTTTTGAAAAAAGCCTGGATGAACTGGAAATGAGAGGGACAAGCGAGACTATCCAGATTACATCATTGTTAAGATGAGCAAGAATACACTGAAGATTTTTGGAGATCTGAGGAGACTTGGTCACCGCAACTACAATGAAAGAACACCAGCCAAAGTTGGTGTAAACAAAAAATCGCAAGGGTATACATATATATATATATTGGACTAGGAACCACAAGGTTCCTGGTTCGATACTGACATTTTCCAACTCAACATATGAATAGAACACGGACCTGTGCGGTAAAGTGAGGAGCAAATGGTAAGTGTGGCACACCGCTTCAGACGCCTATTCTTTGTCTAGCGCTAGTGAAAAGGGGATAGACTACCTCACTATGTGGCTGATACCGACTTTAGGCCACACCAACGACGACATATATATATTTATATATATATATATATGAATATATCTATTTGTATCGTTATAGAGGGACCAGTTTAGTTCAATCGGTAGAGCACCCGTATAGGAATCGTTTATTTCTTTGATCAATACCTGTCACCGCCAACTCAGCGCATAGGTATCACAGATTTGGTAATCTGATCTGTGTAGTAAAGTATGGAGCTGATGGTAGGTGAGGGGCTTAATCTCAGTAAAAACAATCACCTCGGTGAAAAGGTGATAGTCTCCCTCACTATATATATATATATATATATATATATATATATATTTTGTGTGTGTGTGTGTGTGTGTGTGAATGTAGCGTGAAAAGGAAATCAACGGTGCTTAATAACAGACGGTTGCTCGCCTCTTCGATTTTCAAGCCAAGTACTTGGTTTAAAAATAACATAGGCTAGATCCAACGAAAGAAAATAATATTATCTATAACAGAGAACCGGACGTTCTCTGTTATAGATAATATTATTGATTGATTGAATTTTGATTGATTGAATTTTGTTTTTAAAAATCTATTTTATTTTACGTGCCACATACTTCATTTTCTAGCTTATATGATTTGTGTTTGGGTCATATATATATATATATATATATATATATATATATATATATATATATATATATGACCCAAACACAAATCATTATAGTCTATTTTAGGAAGCTTAGACGCATGAAGCTTTTGTTATATTTTTACTTATAAATTTGCTCTGTGACTCTAATAATAAGAGTACACATTGAGCTCTGCAAATTGCGACACGTTTAAAAAAAACTCCTATATTGTAAGGAAGATTTCTTCTCCGGATTTTTGGATTATATATATATATATATGATATTTATTCAGCCAACGCTGCAGTGTTTCAATCTGTTTAGTAGATCTTCTTCAGGGCTTTTGCTGATATAAGAAAATGGAAAATTTATCACAAAATAATAAAGAGACTGTGATCGGTTTGTATATAATGTTTTGAATGGAAAGTTAGCGCTCTTAGAATAGATTCGAAAATTTATTTTCGCTAGGATAAACGGTTTTGAAGGATGACGTCGAACATTCTTTTACGTTGTATGTGGGTGTGTGTGTGTGTGTGTGTGTGAGAGAGAGAGAGAGAGAGAGAGAGAGAGAGAGAGAGAGAGAGAGAGAGAGAGAGTGTGTGTGTGTGTGTGTGTGTATAGAAATGTGAGTAGATTAATCGTTTCTTATTTGTGTGTCAGTGTGGGCGTGCACGTGTGTGTGTGTGTATGTTTATTTTATTTGTTTATTTATTTATTTGTTTTTATTCTAAGTACGTGACGAGAAAGTGTGTGTGTGTGTGTGTGTGTGTGTGTGCACATGTGTGTGTATGTGTGTACATGTGTGTGCGTGTGTATGTGTGTGTAAAATTTATTAGTTAAAGATGTAATTATTACTTTGTTTTTATATTGTAATTGTTTGTATATTTATTATTTATTAAATATTAAATGTACACATGCATATGCATACATACATATATCTACGTATATGCATATAAGCATACATATATATACACGCGCATACACATACATGTGTATATACAATACATAAGGGGTGAGATTTTTATAAAAACTATCTCGTGGGAAAGTGAGAGCGTGTGTGAAAAGAAGAAAATGTAAAGAAATATAGTGTCAATGTGATGAAATATTAAATTTTGTTAGGTGATTGCAGTATTGTAGTTACTATGATGATGATATTTATAGTATTATTGCTGAAATGATTGGGGAGAGAGAGAATTTGTGGGGGATTTGGGGGAAATTTATATATTGTTATTGTTAAAATGATTGGTTTAATTGGTACATTACAATAGTACAATAATTTATTGTGGGCTGAAAGTTTAAAGGAAAAATCGTATTACCTGATGAATATGTCTGAAAATTAGTAGTAATAATTTAGTTATGATTAAAGGAAAATAAGTGTATAGAAAACCATGTGAGATGTTGATTAAATATAAGGAATTTTATGATTCTTGAGGACAATTTTGGAGAGGTAAGGCGATAGAAGGAAAAATCCTGGTCTTTGCTTAATCGTGTTAAAAATTGAGATGGTGCTAGATTCTATGATTTTTATTTCTTTTTTGTTGTGTATCCTAACAACTAGAATTTTGGATTCTTTAAAATTAAACAGATGGTTTGTTTCTAAAATGTGTTTTGTGAGTGTGTTGTTCAATTGACCATTTCTAATATCTCTCTTATGTTCCCGGACTCGTTGGTCGATGTGTCTGGACGTCTCCCCAATGTATTGTTTGTTACAATCCAAACATTGGATGGTGTATACACCAGCATCAGACCTCGTATAAGTGTTATTATTTTTTTTTTATTAATAATATTTTTTATTGTTTTTGAGGAGTATGTTACGGTTTTTATTCCTAAATTATTTAGGTTTGATTCGATAATGGTTGTAGCTGAGTTATAGGGTAGGATGATATATCTATTTAGAAGGTTATTGGTAGGAGTAATGTTTATGGGATGGGTGGGGAGGTGTTTACGGTTATGGATTTTGATGGCTTTCTTCTTGGCACGTTCGATGAAAAGTTTAGGGTATTGTAACTGTGTGAAAGATTTATCTATATATTCAAATTCTTCACGTAGAATTTGTTTGTACATATTCTAAGGGCTCTTAAATTCTAAGGGCTCTTAAATAAAAATCAATAATTAAATTATTTTTAATTTTGGTGTTGTGATGTGAGTAGAAATGAATGTGGTCATTTTTATTAGTGGGTTTGTGGTGGACTTTAAATTCTAAGTGAGTGTTGTTATTTATTAATGATAATCTAGGAAAGGTAAAGTGTTAGTATGTTCTAACTCGTGTGTGAAGTTAATAGTCGGTTCAATTTTATTTAAACGGTCTATTATTTGTGTTCAGTTGTTATTACAGTTTGCTTTAGTGCTTCCATGCATTAAGTCCATGTTGGTTTGCTTTAATGCTTTCAATTCAGGATAAAAATTTGCAGGGATGCCGGATTAACGGGAATCCGGCCAGTTAGGCCAGATTTGTTTTGCTTGGCTTTAATGCTGCCAATTCAGGGAATCTACCCAGTTAGGCCAGATATGTGGGTATATAAATAGGATGTCATCGATATAACGGAAGTAATTAGAGTCTGTTGGTAGAATGGATTTGAAGGATATTGACTCGAGGAAAGACATGCAAGGATGCCACTAGGGGGCGATCCCATAGGTAAGCCAAATTTTGGCCTATAAAATGTACCGTTACACTTGAAGAAACAGTTTTTGGTATATAATTTACATATTTTTATAATGATATGAATAGGTAGGGGTAAGTTGATGTTAGATTTTTTTTGTTAAATGATTCTCTAAGCGTGTGATACACTTATCGACAGGAATATTAGTATATAATGATTTGATGTCAAGACAACTTAAAAGTTTATTATTCATGTTTATGTTGTTGATTTTGTTTATTAGATTGTAAGAGTTTTCAATGTGGGTGTTGCTAATAGTACCTAAAAGGGGAGTTAATAATTTGGTTAAAGACTTAGCTATGTTGTGGGGAGCCGTTCCAATTCCATATATTATTAGTCTTAGTGGAAATTCAGGTTTATGTGTTTTAGGTAGGCCATATATTGTGGGGAGTGTAGGATGGTTTTGTGTAATGATTTGTAGAGAGCTTTGTTCGTAGGTCTTTTGATTACATAGTAATTCGGACATTTTGTCGTTGTATTGTGTTGAGTTCATGATTATGACACCTCCACCTTAATCTGATGATGGGACGAGGATTTTTGTTGTTGTTCGATAAGCCTTTTAGAGCGGTAATGTACCTTCGAGGTAGGACTTGGTCATCGTTATCGCAGGTGGTAGTTGCGGTGATTAACCCTTTCACGAAGCCATTGTGGAAATCCGAATCATTATGTCTGTAGTTTATGTTGATTATTTTAGTTATGTTGTGTTTGTTCAACCCAGTAGCGAATTTGAGACCGAATTGGAGGGATTCATATTCAACGGGCTTAAGTTCAGTGTCTGATATGTTGTGGATAAGATTGGATCTACCAACCTCTTTCCATGTGCTATTGTTGCAAAGGGATTGGAATTTAGTTTTTAATTTGGAAATGTGTGAGTTGTTAATTGAGGTAATTTCGGTACGTAGTTTTTCAGCTGTGTAATGTGATTGTTTCGTAGGTATGTTCCCAAATGTTTGGATTTTTCAAAGGTTGAATTTTCAGAAAAAGTTAAATCTTCTATGGAAGATTCTAGGAAATATTTTTATGTATCCAGGAAAAATGTGTTGGGAAAGTCTGAAATGTTTTGGAATCTTGTTTGGTATGACTATTTCCCGTTGGCAGTTGGGGAGAAAATTTCTTCTGTTTTTTAGGGAGTTTGCGAATATGAATAGCATCTTATATTTCCGGATTAAAGTGAGATCATCCATAATTGTTAGTTTTTCTTGTTCGTCGTGAGTGATTTTTCAAAGACAAGATTTGAAGAGAAAAAAGTAAGTGAATCCAACGAAATGAAAAATAGTGAATTTAAAAAAAAAAACACAATATCTCCCAGTTTTCACTTATTTATAGTGGAAAATATTAAAAATAGGACATTATATTAAATATTTTCAAAGGTACCGGATTAACAGGAATCAAACCAGTGTGGCATGACTTGTCTGCATTAAGTCCATGTTGGTTGACATTAATGCTTCCAACTCAGTATAAAAATTTGCAGGGATGCCGGATTAACGGGAATCCACCCAGTTATGCCAGATATGTCTGCATTAAGTCCATGTTGGTTGGCTTTAATGCTTCCAACTCTGGATAAAAATTTGCAGGGATGCCGGATTAACGGGAATCCACCCAGTTATGCCAGATATGTCTGCATTAAGTCTATGTTGGTTGGTTTAATGCTTCCAACTCAGTATACAAATTTGCAGGGATGCCGGAAATAACGGGAATCCCCCCAGTTAGGCCAGATATGTCTGCATTAAGTCCATGTTGGTTGGTTTTAATGCTTCCAACTCTGGATAAAAATTTGCAGGGATGCCGGATTAACGGGAATCCACCCAGTTATGCCAGATATGTCTGCATTAAGTTCATGTTGGTTGGCTTTAATGCTTCCAACTCTGGATAAAAATTTGCAGGGATGCCGGATTATCGGGAATCCACCCAGTTATGCCAGATATGTCTGCATTAAGTCTATGTTGGTTGGTTTAATGCTTCCAACTCAGTATACAAATTTGCAGGGATGCCGGAATAACGGGAATCCCCCCAGTTAGGCCAGATATGTCTGCATTAAGTCCATGTTGGTTGGTTTTAATGCTTCCAACTCTGGATAAAAATTTGCAGGGATGCCGGATTAACGGGAATCCACCCAGTTATGCCAGATATATCTGCATTAAGTCCATGTTGGTTGGTTTAATGCTTCCAACTCAGTATACAAATTTGCAGGGATGCCGGAATAGCGGGAATCCCCCCAGTTAGGCCAGATATGTCTGCATTAAGTCCATGTTGGTTGGTTTTAATGCTTCCAACTCTGGATAAAAATTTGCAGGGATGCCGGATTAACGGGAATCCACCCAGTAATGCCAGATATGTCTGCATTAAGTCCATGTTGGTTGGCTTTAATGCTTCCAACTCAGGATAAAAATTTGCAGGGATGCCGGATTAACGGGAACCCACCCAGTTATGCCAGATATGTCTGCATTAAGTCCATGTTGGTTGGCTTTAATGCTTCCAACTCAGGATAAAAATTTGCAGGGATGCCGGATTAACGGGAATCCACCCAGTTAGGCCAGATATGTCTGCATTAAGTCCATGTTGGTTGGCTTTAATGCTTCCAACTCAGGATAAAAATTTGCAGGGATGCCGGATTAACGGGAACCCACCCAGTTATGCCAGATATGTCTGCATTAAGTCCATGTTGGTTGGCTTTAATGCTTCCAACTCAGGATAAAAATTTGCAGGGATGCCGGATTAACGGGAACCACCCAGTTAGGCCAGATATGTCTGCATTAAGTCCATGTTGGTTGGCTTTAATGCTTCCAACTCAGGATAAAAATTTGCAGGGATGCCGGATTAACGGGAACCCACCCAGTTATGCCAGATATGTCTGCATTAAGTCCATGTTGGTTGGCTTTAATGCTTCCAACTCAGGATAAAAATTTGCAGGGATGCCGGATTAACGGGAACCACCCAGTTATGCCAGATATGTCTGCATTAAGTCCATGTTGGTTGGCTTTAATGCTTCCAACTCAGGATAAAAATTTGCAGGGATGCCGGATTAACGGGAATCCACCCAGTTAGCCAGATATGTCTGCATTAAGTCCATGTTGGTTGGCTTTAATGCTTCCAACTCAGGATAAAAATTTGCAGGGATGCCGGATTAACGGGAACCCACCCAGTTATGCCAGATATGTCTGCATTAAGTCCATGTTGGTGGCTTTAATGCTTCCAACTCAGGATAAAAATTTGCAGGGATGCCGGATTAACGGGAATCCACCCAGTTAGGCCAGATATGTCTGCATTAAGTCCATGTTGGTTGGCATGCTTCCAACTCAGGATAAAAATTTGCAGGGATGCCGGATTAACGGGAACCACCAGTTAGCCAGATACCTTTAATGCTTCCCAGGATAAAAAATTTGCACCCAGTTAGGCCAGATATGTCTGCATTAAGTCCATGTTGGTTGGCTTTAATTCCAACTCAGGATAAAAATTTGCAGATGGATTCAGTTATGCCAGATATGTCTGCATTAAGTCCATGTTGGTTGGCTTTAATGCTTCCAACTCAGGATAAAAATTTGCAGGGATGCCGGATTAACGGGAATCCACCCAGTTATGCCAGATATGTCTGCATTAAGTCCATGTTGGTTGGCTTTAATGCTTCCAACTCAGGATAAAAATTTGCAGGGATGCCGGATTAACGGAACCACCCAGTTAGGGCCAGATATGTCTGCATTAAGTCCATGTTGGTTGGCTTTAATGCTTCCAACTCAGGATAAAAATTTGCAGGGACCGGATTAACGGAACCCACCCAGTTATGCCAGATATGTCTGCATTAAGTCCATGTTGGTTGGCTTTAATGCTTCCAACTCAGGATAAAAATTTGCAGGGATGCCGGATTAACGGGAACCCACCCAGTTAGGCCAGATATGTCTGCATTAAGTCCATGTTGGTTGGCTTTAATGCTTCCAACTCAGGATAAAAATTTGCAGGGATGCCGGATTAACGGGAACCCACCCAGTTAGGCCAGATATGTCTGCATTAAGTCCATGTTGGTTGGCTTTAATGCTTCCAACTCAGGATAAAAATTTGCAGGATGCCGGATTAACGGGAATCCACCCAGTTAGGCCAGATATGTCTGCATTAAGTCCATGTTGGTTGGCTTTAATGCTTCCAACTCAGGATAAAAATTGCAGGGATGCCGGATTAAGGGAACCCACCCAGTTATGCCAGATATGTCTGCATTAAGTCCATGTTGGTTGGCTTTAATGCTTCCAACTCAGGATAAAAATTTGCAGGGATGCCGGATTAACGGGAACCCACCCAGTTAGGCCAGATATGTCTGCATTAAGTCCATGTTGGTTGGCTTTAATGCTTTCCAACTCAGGATAAAAATTTGCAGGGATGCCGGATTAACGGGAACCCACCAGTTATGCCAGATATGTCTGCATTAAGTCCATGTTGGTTGGCTTTAATGCTTCCAACTCAGGATAAAAATTTGCAGGGATGCCGGATTAACGGAACCCACCCAGTTATGCCAGATATGTCTGCATTAAGTCATGTTGTTGGCTTTAATGCTTCCAACTCAGGATAAAAATATTATATGTCTGCATTAAGTCCATGTTGGTTGGCTTAATGCTTCCAACTCAGGATAAAAATTTGCAGGGATGCCGATTAACGGGAAACCCCATTAGACTATGTATAAGTCAATGTTGGGGACCTCAGGATAAAATTGCAGGGATGCCCGGATTAAAGGGCAGTTATGCAGATATGTCTGCATTAAGTCCATGTTGGTTGGCTTTAATGCTTCCAACTCAGGATAAAAATTTGCAGGGATGCCCGGATTAACGGGAACCCACCAATTAGGCCAGATATGTCTGCATTAAGTCCATGTTGGTTGGCTTTAATGCTTCCAACTCAAAAAATTTGCAGGGATGCCGGATTAACGGGAATCCACCAGTTATGCTAGATATGTCTGCATTAAGTCCATTGTTGGTTGGCTTTAATGCTTCCAAACTCAGGATAAAATTTGCAGGGATGCCGGATTAAACGGGAACCCACCCAGTTAGGGCAGATATGTCTGCATTAAGTCCATGTTGGTTGGCTTTAATGCTTCCAACTCAGGATAAAATTTGCAGGGATGCCGGATTAACGGGAACCCACCCAGTTATGCCAGATATGTCTGCATTAAGTCCATGTTGGTTGGCTTTAATGCTTCCAACTCAGGATAAAAATTTGCAGGGATGCCGGATTAACGGAACCCACCCAGTTAGGCCAGATATGTCTGCATTAAGTCCATGTTGGTTGGCTTTAATGCTTCCAACTCAGGATAAAAATTTGCAGGGATGCCGGATTAACGGGAATCCACCCAGTTAGGCCAGATATGTCTGCATTAAGTCCATGTTGGTTGGCTTTAATGCTTCCCAACTCAGGATAAAAATTTGCAGGGATGCCCGAATTTAACGGGAATCCACCCAGTTAGGCCAGATATGTGTGCATTAAGTCCATGTTGGTTGGCTTTAATGCTTCCAACTCTGGATAAAAAATTTGCAGGGATGCCGGATTAACGGGAATCACCCCAGTAGCCAGATATGTCTGCATTAAGTCCATGTTGGTTGGCTATGCTTCCAACTCAGGAAAAAATTTGCAGGGATGCCGCATTAACGGGAAATCCACCCAGTTATGCCAGATACTGTGGCATTAAGTCCATGTGGTTGGCTTCTAATGCTTCCAACTCAGGATAAAAATTTGCAGGGATGCCGGATTAACGGGACCCACCCAGTTATGCCAGATATTGTCTGCATTAAGTCCATGTTGGTTGGCTTTAATGCTTCCAACTCAGGATAAAAATTTTGCAGGGATGCCGGAATTAACGGGAACCCACCCAGTTAGGCCAGATATGTCTGCATTAAGTCCATGTTGGTTGGCTTTAATGCTTCCAACTCAGGATAAAAAAATTTGCAGGGATACCGGATTAACGGGAAACCCATCCACATTATGGCCAGATATGTCTGCATTAAGTCCCATGTTGGTTTGGCTTTAATGCTTCCAACTCAGGATAAAAATTTGGCAGGGGATGCCCGGATTAACGGGAAACCCACCCAGTTATGCAGATATGTCTGCATTAAGTCCAGCGGTTGGTAGGCTTTAATGCTTCCAACCTCAGGATAAAAATTTGCAGGGATGCCGGATTAACGGGAATCACCCAGTTATCCAGATATGTCTGCATTAAGTCCATTGGTTGGTTGCTTTAATGCTTCAACTCAGGATAAAAATTTGCAGGGATGCCGGATTAACGGGAATCCACCCAGTTAGGGGCCAGATATGTGTGCATTAAGTCCATGTTGGTTGGCTTTAATGCTTCCAACTCTGGATAAAATTTGCAGGGCATGCCGATTAACGGGAATCCACCCAGTTATGGGCCAGATATGTCTGCCATTAAGTCCATGTTGGTTGGCTTTAATGCTTCCAACTCAGGATAAAAATTGCAGGGATGCCGATTAACGGGGAATCCACCCAGTTATGCAGATATGTGTTGCATTAAGTCCATGTCGGTTGGCTTTAATGCTTCCAACCTCAGGATAAAAAATTATGCAGGGACTTGCCGGCGAATTAACGGGAACCCACCCAGTCATATGCCAGCATATGTCCTGCATTAACGTCCATGTGGTTGGCCTTAATGCTTCCCAACTCAGGATAAAAATTGCGGGGGATGCACGGATTAACGGGAACCCAGCCCAGTTTAGGCCAGATATGTCTGCATTAAGTCCATGTTGGTTGGCTTTTACATGCTTCACACACTCCAGCGATCAAAAAATTTGCAGGAGATGGCCGGCATTAACGGACTACCACACCAAGTTATGCCAGATATGTCGCATTAAGTCCTATGTTGGTTGCCGTTTTAATGCTTCCAACTCAGGATAAAAACTTCCCTGCCAGGGATGCCGGGCATTAACGGCCGAAACCCACCCAGTAGCCAGATTATGGGGCTGCATTTAAGTCCAGCGTTGGTAGGCTTTAATGCTTGCCAACTCAGGATAAAAATTTGCAGGATGCCGAACTTAATCGGGGAATCCACCCAGTTATGCCAGATATGTGTGCATTAAGTCCCATGTTGGTTGCTTTTTAATGCCTTCCAACTACAGGATTAAAAAATTCTGGGGTTGCCGAACTTAACGGAACCCACCAGTTATGCCAGATATGTCTGCATTAAGTCCATGGTTGGATTGGACCTTTAATGGCTATCCAACTCAGCGATGAAAATTGCCAAGGGACTGGCCGAGATTTAAACCGCCGGAACCCACCCAGTCTCAGGCCAGATATGAACTGGGCATTAAGTCCATGTTGGTTGGCTTAATGCTTCCAACTCCAGGATTAAAAAAGAATCTCTCTCTNAATACCGGCATCCCTGCAAATTTTTATCCTGAAGTTGGAAGCATTAAGCGCAACCAACATGAACTTAATGCAGCCATATCTGGCCTACTGGGTGTCCCGTTAATCCGGCAATCCCTGAAATTTTTTATCTGAGTTGGAAGCATTAGAGCCAACCAACATGGACTTATGCCAGACATATCTGGCCTAACTGGGTGGATTCCCGTTAATCCGGCATCCCTGCAAATTTTTATCCTGAGTTGGAAGCATTAAAGCCAACCAACATGAGACTTAATGCAGACATATCTGGCCTATACTGGGTGGATTCCCGTTAATCCGGCATCCCTGCAAATTTTTATCCTGAGTGGAAGCATTAAGCCAACCAACATGGACTTAATTGCAGACATATCTGGCCTAACTGGGTGGTTCCCGTTAATCCGGCATCCCTGCAAATTTTTATCTGAGTTGGAAGCATTAAAGCCAACCAACATGGACTTAATGCAGACATATCTGGCCTAACTGGGTGGATTCCGTTAATCCGGCATCCCTGCAAATTTTTATCCGTGAGATTGAAGCATTAAAGCCAACAACATGGACTTAATGCAACATATCTGGCCTAACTGGGTGGATTCCCGTTAATCCGGCATCCCTGCAAATTTTTATCCAGAGTTGGAAGCATTAAGCCAACCAACATGGACTTAATGCAGACATATCTGGCCTAACTGGGTGGATTCCCGTTAATCCGGCATCCCTGCAAATTTTTATCCTGAGTTGGAAGCATTAAAGCCAACCAACATGGACTTAATGCAGACATATCTGGCCTAACTGGGTGGTTCCCGTTAATCCGGCATCCCTGCAAATTTTTATCCTGAATTGGAAGCATTAAAGCCAACCAACATGGACTTAATGCAGACATATCTGGCCTAACTGGGTGGATTCCCGTTAATCCGGCATCCCTGCAAATTTTTATCCTGAAGTTGGAAGCATTAAAGGCCAACCAACATGGACTTAATGCAGACATATCTGGCCTAACTGGTGGATTCCCGTTAATCCGGCATCCCTGCAAATTTTTATCCTGAGTTGGAAGCATTAAAGCCAACCAACATGGACTTAATGCAGACATATCTGGCCTAACTGGGTGGGTTCCCGTTTAATCCGGCATCCCTGCAAATTTTATCCAGAGTTGGAAGCATTAAAGCCAACCAACATGGACTTAATGCAGACATATCTGGCCTAACTGGGTGGATTCCGTTAATCGGCATCCCTGCAAATTTTTTATCCTGAGATTGGAAAGCATTAAAGCCAACCAACATGGACTTAATGCAGACATATCCTGGCCTAAACTGGGTGGATTCCCGTTAATCCGGCATCCCTGCAAATTTTTATCTGAGTTGGAAGCATTAAAGCCAACCAACATGGACTTAATGCAGACATATCTGGCCTAACTGGGTGGTTCCCGTTAATCCGGCATCCCTGCAAATTTTTATCCTGAGTTGGAAGCATTAAAGCCAACCACATGGACTTAATGCAGACATATCTGGCCTAACTGGGTGGTTCCCGTTAATCCGGCATCCCTGCAAATTTTTATCCTGAGTTGGAAGCATTAAAGCCAACCAACATGACTTAATGCAGACATATCTGGCCTAACTGGGTGGGTTCCCGTTAATCCGGCATCCCTGCAAATTTTTATCTGAGTTGGAAGCATTAAAGCCACCAACAGGACTTAATGCAACATATCTGGCCTAACTGGGTGGATTCCGTTAATCCGGCATCCCTGGCAAATTTTTATCCTGAGTTGGAAGCATTAAAGCCAACCAACATGGACTTAATTGCAGACATATCTGGGCCTAACTGGGTGGATTCCCGTTAATCCGGCAATCCCTGCAAATTTTTTATCCTGAGTTGGAAGCATTAAAGCCAACAACATGACACTTAATGCAGACATATCTGGCCTAACTGGTGGATTCCCGTTAATCCGGCATCCCTGCAAATTTTTATCTGAGTTGGAAGCATTAAAGCCAACCAACATGGACTTAATGCAGACATATTCGGCCTAACTGGGTGGATTTCCCGTTAATCCGGCATCCCTGCAAATTTTTATCCTGAGTTGGAAGCATTAAAGCAACCAACATGGACTTAATGCAGACATATCTGGCCTAACTGGGTGGATTCCCGTTAATTCCGGCATCCCTGCAAATTTTTATCCTGAGTTGGAAGCATTAAAGCCAACCAATAGGACTTAATGCAGACATATCTGGCCTAACTGGGTGGTTCCCCGTTAATCCGGCATCCCTGCAAATTTTTATCCTGAGTTGGAAGCATTAAGCCAACCAATGGACTTAATGCAGACATATCTGGCCTAAACTGGGTTCCGTTAATCCGGCATCCTGCAAATTTTTATCCTGAGTTGGAAGCATTAAAGCCAACCACATGGACTTAATCAGCACATATCTGGCTAACTGGGTGGGTTCCGCCGTTAATTCCGGCATCCCTGCAAATTTTTATCCTGAGTTGGAAGCATTAAAGCCAACAAAATGGACTTAATGCAGACATATCTGGCCCTAACTGGGTGGATTCCCGTTAATCCGGCATCCCTGCAAATTTTTATCCTGAGTTGGAAGCATTAAAGCCAACCAACATGGACTTAATGCAGACATATCTGCCTAACTGGGTGATTCCCGTTAATCCGGCATCCCTGCAAATTTTTATCCTGAGTTGGAAGCATTAAAGCCAACCAACATGGACTTAATTCAGACATATCTGGCCTAACTGGGTGGATTCCCGTTAATCCGGCATCCCTGCAAATTTTTATCCTGAGTTGGAAGCATTAAAGCCAACCAAACATGGACTTTAATGCAGACATATCTGGCCTAACTGGGTGGATTCCCGTTAATCCGGCATCCCTGCAAATTTTTATCCGAGTTGGAAGCATTAAAGCAACCAACATGGACTTAATGCAACATATCTGGCCTAACTGGGTGGATTCCCGTTAATCCGGCATCCCTGCAAATTTTTATCCTGAGTTGGAAGCATTAAAGCCAACCAACATGGACTTAATGCAGACATATCTGGCCTAACTGGGTGGTACCCGTTAATCCGGCATCCCTGCAAATTTTTATCCTGAGTTGGAAGCATAAGCCAACCAACATGGACTTAAATGCAGACATATCTGGCCTAACTGGGTGGTTCCCGTTAATCCGGCATCCCTGCAAATTTTTATCCTGAGTTGGAAGCATTAAGCCAACCAACATGGACTTAATGCAGACATATCTGGCCTAACTGGGTGGATTCCCGTTAATCGGCATCCCTGCAAATTTTTATCCTGAGTTGGAAGCAT
Organism: Doryteuthis pealeii; assembly: GCA_023376005.1. NCBI lineage: Eukaryota > Metazoa > Mollusca > Cephalopoda > Myopsida > Loliginidae > Doryteuthis > Doryteuthis pealeii. The sequence goes on from CM042146.1 coordinate 128,368,738, forward strand.
TAAAGCCAAACATGGACTTAATGCAGACATAATCTGGCCTAACTGGGTGGTTTCCCGTTAATCCGGCATCCCTGCAAATTTTTATCCTGAGTTGGAAGCATTAAAGCCAACCAACTGGACTTAATGCAGACATATCTGGCTAACTGGGTGGATTCCCGTTAATCCGGCATCCCTGCAAATTTTTATCCATGAGTTGGAAGCATTAAAGCCAACCAACATGGACTTAATGCAGACATATATCTGGCCTAACTGGGTGGATTCCCGTATTCCGGCATCCCTGCAAATTTTTATCTGAGTTGGAAGCATTAACCAACCAACATGGACTTAATGCAGACATATCTGGCCTAACTGGGTGGATTCCCGTTAATCCGGCATCCTGCAAATTTTTATCCGAGTTGGAAGCATTAAAGCCAACCAACATGGACTTAATGCAGACATATCTGGCCTAACTGGGTGGATTCCCGTTAATATCGGCATCCTGCAAATTTTATACTTGAGTTGGAAGCATTAAACCAACCAACATGACTTAATGCAGACATATCTGGCCTAACTGGGTGGATTCCCGTTAATCCGGCATCCCTGCAAATTTTTATCCGAGTTGGAAGCATTAAAGCCAACCAACATGGACTTAATGCAAGACATATCTGGCTAACTGGGTGGATTCCCGTTAATCCGGCATCCCTGCAAATTTTTATCCTGAGTTGGAAGCATTAAAGCCAACCAACATGGCCTTAATGCAGACATATCTGGCCTAACTGGGTGGATTCCCGTTAATCCGGCATCCTGCAAATTTTTATCTGGTTGGAAGCATTAAAGCCAACCAACATGGACTTAATGCAACATATCTGGCCTAACTGGGTGGTTCCCGTTAATCGGTCCGCATCCCTGCAAATTTTTATCCTGAGTTGGAGCATTAAAGCCAACCAACATGGACTTAATGCAGACATATCTGGCCTAACTGGGTGGATTCCCGTTAATCGGCATCCCTGCAAATTTTTATCCTGAGTTGGAAGCATTAAAGCCAACCAACATGGACTTAATGCAACATATCTGGCTAACTGGGTGGTTCCGTTAATCCGCATCCCTGCAAATTTTATCCTGAGTTGGAAGCATTAAAGCCAACAACATGACTTAATGCAGACATATGGCCTAACTGGGTGGATTCCGTTAATCCGGCATCCCTGCAAATTTTTATTGAGTTGGAAGCATTAAAGCCAACCAACATGGACTTATGCAGACATATCTGGCCTAACTGGGTGGATTCCCGTTAATCCGGCATCCCTGCAAATTTTTATCCTGAGTTGGAAGCATTAAAGCCAACAACATGGACTTAATGCAACATATCTGGCTAACTGGGTGGATTCCCGTTAATCCGGCATCCCTGCAAATTTTTATCCTGAGTTGGAAGCATTAAAGCCAACCAACATGGACTTAATGCAGACATATCTGGCCTAACTGGTGGTTCCCGTTATACCGCATCCTGCAAATTTTTATCCTGAGTTGGAAGCATTAAAGCCAACCAACATGGACTTAATGCAACATATCTGGCCTAACTGGTGGGTTCCCGTTAATCGGCATCCTGCAAATTTTTATCCTGAGTTGGAAGCATTAAAGCCAACCAACATGGACTTAATGCAGACATATCTGGCCTAACTGGTGGATTCCCGTTAATTCGCGGCATCCCTGCAAATTTTTATCCTGAGTTGGAGCATTAAAGCCAACCAACATGGACTTAATGCAACATATCTGCGCAACTGGGTGGGTTTCCCGTTAATCCGGCATCCCTGCAATTTTTATCCTGAGTTGGAAAGCATTAAAGCCAACCAACATGGACTTAATGCAAACATATCTGGCCTAACTGGGTGGTTCCCGTTAATCCGGCATCCCTGCAAATTTTTATCCTGAGTTGGAAGCATTAAAGCCAACCACATGGACTTAATGCAGACATATCTGGCATAACTGGGTGGGTACCCGTTAATCCGGCATCCCTGCAAATTTTTATCCTGAGTTGGAAGCATTAAAGCCAACCAACATGGACTTAATGCAACATATCTGCCTAACTGGGGGATTCCCGTTAATCCGGCATCCCTGCAAATTTTTATCCTGAGTTGGAAGCATTAAAGCCAACCAACATGGACTTAATCAGACATATCTGGCCTAACTGGGTGGATTCCCGTTAATCCGGCATCCCTGCAAATTTTTATCCTGAGTTGGAGCAATAAGCCAACCAACATGGACTTAATCAGACATATCTGGCTAACTGGGTGGATTCCCGTTATTCCGGCATCCCTGCAATTTTTATCCTGAGTTGGAAGCATTAAAGCCAACCACAGGACTTAATGCAGACATATCTGGCCTAACTGGGTGGATTCCCGTTAATCCGGCATCCCTGCAAATTTTATCCTGAGTTGGAAGCATTAAAGCCACCAACATGGACTTATGCAGACATATCTGGCTAACTGGTGGTTCCCGTTATTCCGGCATCCCTGCAAATTTTTATCCTGGTTGGAAGCATTAAAGCCAACCAACATGGACTTAATGCAGACATATCTGGCATTACTGGGTGGATTCCGTTAATCCGGCATCCCTGCAAATTTTTATCCTGAGTTGGAAGCATTAAAACCAACCAACATGGACTTAATGCAGACATATCTGGCCTAACTGGGTGGATTCCCGCTAATTCCGGCATCCCTGCAAATTTTATTATCTGAGTTGGAAGCATTAAAGCCAACCAACATGGACTTAATGCAAATATCTGGCACTAACTGGGTGGATTCCCGTTAATCCGGCATCCCTGCAAATTTTTATCCTGAGTTGGAAGCATTAAACCACACCAACATGGACTTATGCAGACATATCTGCCTAACTGGGGGGATTCCCGTTAATCCGGCATCCCTGCAAATTTTTACTGAGTTGGAAGCATTAAACCAACCAACAGACTAATGCAGACATATATGCGCCTAACTGGGTGGATTCCCGTTAATCCGGCATCCCTGCAAATTTTTATCCGAGTTGGAAGCATTAAAGCCACCAACATGGACTTAATGCAGACATATCTGGCCTAACTGGGTGGGTTCCCGTTATCCGGCATCCCTGCAAATTTTTATCCTGAGTTGGAAGCATTAAAGCCAACCAACATGGACTTAATGCAGACATATCTGCTAACTGGGTGGGTTCCCGTTAATCCGGCATCCTGCAAATTTTCCTGAGTTGGAAGCATTAAAGCCAACCAACATGGACTTAATGCAGACATATCTGGCCTAACTGGGTGGTTCCCGTTAATCCGGCATCCCTGCAAATTTTTATCCTGAGTTGGAAGCATTAAAGCCAACCAACATGGACTTAATGCAGACATATCTGGCCTAACTGGGTGGATTCCCGTTAATTCGGCATCCCTGCAAATTTTTATCCTGAGTTGGAAAGCATTAAAGCCAACCAACATGGACTTAATGCAGACATATCTGGCATAACTGGTGGATTCCCGTTAATCCGTCGCTCCCTGCAAATTTTTATCCTGAGTTGGAGCATTAAAGCCAACCAACATGGACTTAATGCAGACATATCTGCCTAACTGGTGGGTTCCGTTAATCCGGCATCCCTGCAAATTTTTATCCTGAGTTGGAAGCATTAAAGCCAACGCAACATGGACTTACAGACAATATCTGGCTAACTGGGTGGTTCCCGTTAATCCGGCATCCCTGCAAATTTTTATCCTGAGTTGGAAGCATTAAAGCCAACCAACATGGACTTAATGCAACATATCTGGCATAATCTGGGTGGATTCCCGTTAATCCGGCATCCCTGCAAATTTTTATCCTGAGTTGGAAGCATTAAAGCCAACCAACATGGACTTAATGCAGAACTATCTGGCCTAACTGGGTGGTTCCCGTTAATCCGGCATCCCTGCAAATTTTTATCCTGAGTTGGAAGCATTAAAGCCACCAACATGGCTAAAGCAGACATATCTGGCCTAACTGGGTGGTTTCCCGTTAATCCGGCATCCCTGCAAATTTTTATCCTGAGTTGGAAGCATTAAAAGCCAACCAACATGGACTTAATGCAGAATATCTGGCTAACTGGTGGATTCCCGTTAATCCGGCATCCCTGCAAATTTTTTATCCTGAGTTGGAAGCATTAAAGCCAACCAACATGGACTTAATGCAACATATCTGGCCTAACTGGGGGTTCCCCGTTAATTCCGGCATCCCTGCAAATTTTTATCCTGAGTTGGAAGCATTAAAGCAACCAAACATGGACTTATGCAGAACATATCTGGCTAACTGGGTGGGTTCCGTTAATGTCATCCTGCAATTTTTATCCTGAGTTGGAAGCATTAAAGCACCAACATGACTTTAATGCAGACATATTTGGCTAACTGGGTGGATTCCCGTTAATCCGGCATCCCTGCAAATTTTTATCTGAGTTGGAAGCATTAAACCAACCAACATGGACTTAATCAACATATCTGGCATACTGGGTGGATTCCCGTTAATCCGGCATCCCTGCAAATTTTTATCCTGAGTTGGAAGCATTAAAGCCAACCAACATGGACTTAATGCAGACATATCTGGACTAACTGGGTGGATTCCCGTTAATCCGGCATCCTTGCAAATTTTATATCCTGAGTTGGAAGCATTAAAGCCAACCAACATGGACTTAATGCAACATATCTGGCCTAACTGGGTGGATTCCCGTTAATCCGGCATCCTGCAAATTTTTATCCTGAGTTGGAAGCATTAAAGCCAACCAACATGACTTATGCAGACATATCTGGCCTAACTGGGTGGATTCCCGTTAATCCGGCATCCCTGCAAATTTTTATCCTGAGTTGGAAGCATTAAAGCCAACCAACATGGACTTAATGCAGACATATCTGGCCTAACTGGGTGGATTCCCGTTAATTCCGGCATCCCTGCAAATTTTTATCCTGAGTTGGAAGCATTAAAGCCAACCAACATGGACTTAATGCAGACATATCTGGCTAACTGGGTGGGTTCCCGTTAATCCGGCATCCCTGCAAATTTTTATCCTGAGTTGGAAGCATTAAGCCAACCAACATGGACTTAATGCGACATATCTGGCCTAACTGGTGGGTTCCCGTTAATCCGGCATCCCTGCAATTTTTATCCTGAGTTGGAAGCATTAAAGCCAACCAACATGGACTTAATGCAGACATATCCTGGGCCTAACTGGGTGGGATCCGTTAATCCGGCATCCCTGCAAATTTTTATCCTGAGTTGGAAGCATTAAAACGCAACAACATGGACTTAATGCAACATATCTGGCTAACTGGGTGGATTCCGTTATCCGGCATCCCTGCAAATTTTTATCCTGAGTTGGAAGCATTAAAGCCAACCAACATGGACTTAATGCAGACATATCTGCCTAACTGGGTGGTTCCCGTTAATCCGGCATCCCTGCAAATTTTTATCCTGAGTTGGAAGCATTAAGCCAACCAACATGGACTTATGCAACATATCTGGCTAACTGGGTGGATTCCCGTTAATCCGGCATCCCTGCAATTTTTATCCTGAGTTGGAAGCATTAAAGCCAACCAACATGGACTTAATGCAGACATATCTGGCCTAACTGGTGATTCCCGTTAATCCGGCATCCCTGCAAATTTTTATCCTGAGTTGGAAGCATTAAGCCACCAACATGGACTTTAATGCAGACATATCTGGCCTAACTGGGTGGGTTCCCGTTAATCCGGCATCCCTGCAAATTTTTATCCTGAGTTGGAAGCATTAAAGCCAACACATGGACTTAATGCAGACATATCTGGCAACTGGGTGGATTCCCGTTAATCCGGCATCCCTGCAATTTTTATCCTGAGTTGGAAGCATTAAAGCCAACCAACATGGACTTACTGCAGACATATCTGCCTAACTGGGTGGATTCCGCTTAATCCGGCATCCCTGCAAATTTTATACTGAGTTGGAAGCATTAAAGCCACCAACATGGACTAATGCAGAATATCTGGCTAACTGGGTGGATTCCCGTTAATCCGGCATCCCTGCAAATTTTTATCCTGAGTTGGAAGCATTAAAGCCAACCAACATGGACTTAATGCGACATATCTGGCCTAACTGGGTGGATTCCCGTTAATCGGCATCCCTGCAATTTTATCTGAGTTGGAAGCATTAAAGCCAACCAACATGGACTTAATGCAGACATATCTGGCATACTGGGTGGATTCCCGTTAATCCGGCATCCCTGCAAATTTTTATCCGAGTTGGAAGCATTAAAGCCAACCACATGAACTTAATGCAGACATATCTGGCTACAACTGGGTGGATTCCCGTTAATCCGGCATCCCTGCAAATTTTTATCCAGAGTTGGAAGCATTAAAGCCAACCAACATGGACTTAATGCAGACATAATCTGGCCTAACTGGGTGGATTCCCGTTATTCCGGCATCCCTGCAAATTTTATACTGAGTTGGAAGCATTAAAACCAACCAACTAACCTTAATGCAGACATATCTGGCATAACTGGGTGGATTCCCGTAATCCGGCATCCTGCAAATTTTTATCGAGTTGGAAGCATTAAAGCCACCACATGGACTTAATGCAGACATATCTGGCTAACTGGGTGGGTTCCCGTTAATCCGGCATCCCTGCAAATTTTTATCCTGAGTTGGAGCATTAAAGCCAACCAACATGGACTTAATGCAGACATATCTGGCTAACTGGTGGATTCCCGTTAATCCGGCATCCCTGCAATTTTTTATCCTGAGTTGGAAGCATTAAAGCCAACAACATGGACTTAATGAAGACATCTCTGGCCTAACTGGGTGGTTTCCCGTTAATCCGGCATCCCTGCAATTTTTATCCTGAGTGGAAGCATTAGCCAACCCAACATGGACTTAATGCAGACATATCTGGCCTAACTGGGTGGGTTCCCGTTAATTCGGCATCCCTGCAAATTTTTATCCTGAGTTGGAAGCATTAAAGCCAACCAACATGGACTTAATGCAGACATATCTGGCCTAACTGGGTGGGTACCGTTAAATCCGCCTCCCTGCAAATTTTTATCCTGAGTTGGAAGCATTAAAGCCAACCAACATGACTTAATGCAGACATATGGCCTAACTGGGTGGTTTCCGTTATCCGGCATCCCTGCAAATTTTTATCCTGAGTTGGAAGCATTAAAGCCAACCACATGGACTTCATGCAACATATCTGGCTAACTGGGTGGATTCCCGTTAATCCGGCATCCCTGCAAATTTTTATCCTGAGTTGGAAGCATTAAAGCCAACCAACATGGACTTAATGCAGAACATATCTGGCATAACTGGGTGGATTCCCGTTAATCCGGCCATCCCTGCAAATTTTTATCCTGAGTTGGAAGCATTAAGCAACCAACATGGACTTAATGCAGACATATCTGGCCTAAACTGGGTGGTTCCCGTTAATCCGGCATCCCTGCAAATTTTTATCCTGAGTTGGAAGCATTAAAGCCAACCAACATGGACTTAATGCAGACATATCTGGCCTAACTGGGTGGGTTCCCGTTAATCCGGCATCCCTGCAAATTTTTATCCTGAGTTGGAAGCATTAAAGCCAACCAACATGGACTTAATGCAGAAATATCTGGCATAACTGGGTGGATTCCCGTTAATTCCGGCATCCCTGCAAATTTTTATCCTGAGTTGGAAGCATTAAAGCCAACCAACATGGACTTAATGCAGACATATCTGGCTAACTGGGTGGATTCCCGTTAATTCGGCATCCTGCAAATTTTTATCCTGAGTTGGAAGCATTAAAGCCAACACAACATGGACTTAATGCAGACATATCTGGCATAACTGGGTGGTACCGTTAATCCGCCTCCCTGCAAATTTTTATCCTGAGTTGGAAGCATTAAAGCCAACCAACATGGACTTAATGCAGACATATTGGCCTAACTGGGTGGATTCCGTTAATCCGGCATCCCTGCAAATTTTTATCCTGAGTTGGAAGCATTAAAGCCAACCAACATGGACTTCTGCAGACATATCTGGCTAACTGGGTGGATTCCCGTTAATCCGGCACTCCTGCAAATTTTTATCCTGAGTGGGAAAGCATTAAAGCCAACCAACATGGACTTAATCAGACATATCTGGCATAACTGGGTGGATTCCCGTTAATCCGGCATCCCTGCAAATTTTTATCCTGAGTTGGAAGCATTAAAGCCAACCAACATGGACTTAATGCAAATATCTGGCCTAACTGGGTGGATTCCCGTTAACCGGCATCCCTGCAAATTTTATCTGGTTGGAAGCATTAAAGCCAACCAACATGGACTTAATGAAGACATATCTGGCCTAACTGGGTGGTTCCCGTTTAATCCGGCATCCCTGCATTTTTATCCTGAAGTTGGAAGCATAAAGCAACCAACATGGACTTAATGCAGACATATTCTGGCCTAACTGGGTGGATTCTCCGTTAATAACGGGAATCCCCCAGTATAGGCCAGATATGTCTGCATTAAGTCCATGTGTTGGTTTTAATGCTTCCAACTCAGGATAAAAATTTGCAGGGATGCCGGATTAACGGGAATCCACCCAGTTAGGCCAGATATGTCTGCATTAAGTCCATGTTGGTTGGCTTTAATGCTTCCAACTCAGGATAAAAATTTGCAGGGATGCCGGATTAACGGGAATCCACCCAGTTATGCCAGATATGTTGCATTAAGTCCATGTTGGTTGGTTTAATGCTTCCAACTCAGATAAAATTTGCAGGGATGCCGGAATTAACGGGAATCCCCAGTTAGCCAGATATGTCTGCATTAAGTCCATGTTGGTTGGCTTTAATGCTTCCAACTCAGGATAAAATTTGCAGGGATGCCGGATTAACGGGAATCCACCCAGTTAGGCCAGATATGTCTGCATTAAGTCCATGTGGTTGGCTTTAATGCTTCCAACTCAGGATAAAATTTGCAGGGATGCCGGATTAACGGGAACCCCCCAGTTAGGCCAGATATGTTGCATTAAGTCCATGTTGGTTGGCTTTAATGCTTCCAACTCAGGATAAAAATTTGCAGGGATGCCGGATTAACGGGAATCCACCCAGTTAGCCAGATATGTTGCATTAAGTCCATGTTGGTTGGCTTTAATGCTTCCAACTCAGGATAAAAATTTGCAGGGATGCCGGATTAACGGGAACCACCCAGTTAGGCCAGATATGTTGCATTAAGTCCATGTTGGTTGGCTTTAATGCTTCCAATTCAGGATAAAAATTTGCAGGGATGCCGGATTAACGGGAATCCACCCAGTTAGGCCAGATATGTTGCATTAAGTCCATGTTGGTTGGCTTTAATGCTTCCAACTCAGGATAAAAATTTGCAGGGATGCCGGATTAACGGGAATCCACCCAGTTAGGCCAGATATTTGCATTAAGTCCATGTTGGTTGGCTTTAATGCTTCCAACTCAGGATAAAAATTTGCAGGGATGCCGGATTAACGGGAATCCACCCAGTTAGGCCAGATATGTTGCATTAAGTCCATGTTGGTTGGCTTTAATGCTTCCAACTCAGGATAAAAATTTGCAGGGATGCCGGATTAACGGGAATCCACCCAGTTAGGCCAGATATGTTGCATTAAGTCCATGTTGGTTGGCTTTAATGCTTCCAACTCAGGATAAAATTTGCAGGGATGCCGGATTAACGGGAATCCACCCAGTTAGGCCAGATATGTTGCATTAAGTCCATGTTGGTTGGCTTTAATGCTTCCAATTCAGGATAAAAATTTGCAGGGATGCCGGATTAACGGGAATCCACCCAGTTAGGCCAGATATGTTGCATTAAGTCCATGTTGGTTGGCTTTAATGCTTCCAACTCAGGATAAAAATTTGCAGGGATGCCGGATTAACGGGAATCCACCCAGTTAGGCCAGATATGTTTGCATTAAGTCCATGTTGGTTGGCTTTAATGCTTCCAATTCAGGATAAAAATTTGCAGGGATGCCGGATTAACGGGAATCCACCCAGTTAGGCCAGATATGTTGCATTAAGTCCATGTTGGTTGGCTTTAATGCTTCCAACTCAGGATAAAAATTTGCAGGGATGCCGGATTAACGGGAATCCACCCAGTTAGGCCAGATATGTTGCATTAAGTCCATGTTGGTTGGCTTTAATGCTTCCAACTCAGGATAAAAATTTGCAGGGATGCCGGATTAACGGGAATCCACCCAGTTAGGCCAGATATGTTGCATTAAGTCCATGTTGGTTGGCTTTAATGCTTCCAACTCAGGATAAAAATTTGCAGGGATGCCGGATTAACGGGAATCCACCCAGTTAGGCCAGATATGTTGCATTAAGTCCATGTTGGTTGGCTTTAATGCTTCCAACTCAGGATAAAAATTTGCAGGGATGCCGGATTAACGGGAATCCACCCAGTTAGGCCAGATATGTTGCATTAAGTCCATGTTGGTTGGCTTTAATGCTTCCAACTCAGGATAAAAATTTGCAGGGATGCCGGATTAACGGGAATCCACCCAGTTAGGCCAGATATGTTGCATTAAGTCCATGTTGGTTGGCTTTAATGCTTCCAACTCAGGATAAAAATTTGCAGGGATGCCGGATTAACGGGAATCCACCCAGTTAGGCCAGATATGTTGCATTAAGTCCATGTTGGTTGGCTTTAATGCTTCCAACTCAGGATAAAAATTTGCAGGGATGCCGGATTAACGGGAATCCACCCAGTTAGGCCAGATATGTTGCATTAAGTCCATGTTGGTTGGCTTTAATGCTTCCAACTCAGGATAAAAATTTGCAGGGATGCCGGATTAACGGGAATCCACCCAGTTAGGCCAGATATGTTGCATTAAGTCCATGTTGGTTGGCTTTAATGCTTCCAATTCAGGATAAAAATTTGCAGGGATGCCGGATTAACGGGAATCCACCCAGTTAGGCCAGATATGTTGCATTAAGTCCATGTTGGTTGGCTTTAATGCTTCCAACTCAGGATAAAAATTTGCAGGGATGCCGGATTAACGGGAATCCACCCAGTTAGGCCAGATATGTTGCATTAAGTCCATGTTGGTTGGCTTTAATGCTTCCAACTCAGGATAAAAATTTGCAGGGATGCCGGATTAACGGGAATCCACCCAGTTAGGCCAGATATGTTGCATTAAGTCCATGTTGGTTGGCTTTAATGCTTCCAACTCAGGATAAAAATTTGCAGGGATGCCGGATTAACGGGAATCCACCCAGTTAGGCCAGATATGTTGCATTAAGTCCATGTTGGTTGGCTTTAATGCTTCCAACTCAGGATAAAAATTTGCAGGGATGCCGGATTAACGGGAATCCACCCAGTTAGGCCAGATATGTTGCATTAAGTCCATGTTGGTTGGCTTTAATGCTTCCAACTCAGGATAAAAATTTGCAGGGATGCCGGATTAACGGGAATCCACCCAGTTAGGCCAGATATGTTGCATTAAGTCCATGTTGGTTGGCTTTAATGCTTCCAACTCAGGATAAAATTTGCAGGGATGCCGGATTAACGGGAATCCACCCAGTTAGGCCAGATATGTTGCATTAAGTCCATGTTGGTTGGCTTTAATGCTTCCAACTCAGGATAAAAATTTGCAGGGATGCCGGATTAACGGGAATCCACCCAGTTAGGCCAGATATGTTGCATTAAGTCCATGTTGGTTGGCTTTAATGCTTCCAACTCAGGATAAAAATTTGCAGGGATGCCGGATTAACGGGAATCCACCCAGTTAGGCCAGATATGTTGCATTAAGTCCATGTTGGTTGGCTTTAATGCTTCCAACTCAGGATAAAAATTTGCAGGGATGCCGGATTAACGGGAATCCACCCAGTTAGGCCAGATATGTTGCATTAAGTCCATGTTGGTTGGCTTTAATGCTTCCAACTCAGGATAAAAATTTGCAGGGATGCCGGATTAACGGGAATCCACCCAGTTAGGCCAGATATGTTGCATTAAGTCCATGTTGGTTGGCTTTAATGCTTCCAACTCAGGATAAAAATTTGCAGGGATGCCGGATTAACGGGAATCCACCCAGTTAGGCCAGATATGTTGCATTAAGTCCATGTTGGTTGGCTTTAATGCTTCCAATTCAGGATAAAAATTTGCAGGGATGCCGGATTAACGGGAATCCACCCAGTTAGGCCAGATATGTTGCATTAAGTCCATGTTGGTTGGCTTTAATGCTTCCAACTCAGGATAAAAATTTGCAGGGATGCCGGATTAACGGGAATCCACCCAGTTAGGCCAGATATGTTGCATTAAGTCCATGTTGGTTGGCTTTAATGCTTCCAATTCAGGATAAAAATTTGCAGGGATGCCGGATTAACGGGAATCCACCCAGTTAGGCCAGATATGTTGCATTAAGTCCATGTTGGTTGGCTTTAATGCTTCCAACTCAGGATAAAAATTTGCAGGGATGCCGGATTAACGGGAATCCACCCAGTTAGGCCAGATATGTTGCATTAAGTCCATGTTGGTTGGCTTTAATGCTTCCAATTCAGGATAAAAATTTGCAGGGATGCCGGATTAACGGGAATCCACCCAGTTAGGCCAGATATGTTGCATTAAGTCCATGTTGGTTGGCTTTAATGCTTCCAACTCAGGATAAAAATTTGCAGGGATGCCGGATTAACGGGAATCCACCCAGTTAGGCCAGATATGTTTGCATTAAGTCCATGTTGGTTGGCTTTAATGCTTCCAATTCAGGATAAAAATTTGCAGGGATGCCGGATTAACGGGAATCCACCCAGTTAGGCCAGATATGTTTGCATTAAGTCCATGTTGGTTGGCTTTAATGCTTCCAACTCAGGATAAAAATTTGCAGGGATGCCGGATTAACGGGAATCCACCCAGTTAGGCCAGATATGTTGCATTAAGTCCATGTTGGTTGGCTTTAATGCTTCCAACTCAGGATAAAAATTTGCAGGGATGCCGGATTAACGGGAATCCACCCAGTTAGGCCAGATATGTTGCATTAAGTCCATGTTGGTTGGCTTTAATGCTTCCAATTCAGGATAAAAATTTGCAGGGATGCCGGATTAACGGGAATCCACCCAGTTAGGCCAGATATGTTGCATTAAGTCCATGTTGGTTGGCTTTAATGCTTCCAATTCAGGATAAAAATTTGCAGGGATGCCGGATTAACGGGAATCCACCCAGTTAGGCCAGATATGTTGCATTAAGTCCATGTTGGTTGGCTTTAATGCTTCCAATTCAGGATAAAATTTGCAGGGATGCCGGATTAACGGGAATCCACCCAGTTAGGCCGGGATTAACGGGAATTTTTATTGGCGCTTTAATGCTTCCAATTCAGGATAAAAATTTGCAGGGATGCCGGATTAACGGGAATCCACCCAGTTAAGATATGTTTGCATTAAGTCCATGTTGGTTGGCTTTAATGCTTCCAATTCAGGATAAAATTTGCAGGGATGCCGGATTAACGGGAATCCACCCAGTTAGGCCAGATATGTTGCATTAAGTCCATGTTGGTTGGCTTTAATGCTTCCAATTCAGGATAAAAATTTGCAGGGATGCCGGATTAACGGGAATCCACCCAGTTAGGCCAGATATGTTGCATTAAGTCCATGTTGGTTGGCTTTAATGCTTCCAATTCAGGATAAAAATTTGCAGGGATGCCGGATTAACGGGAATCCACCCAGTTAGGCCAGATATGTTGCATTAAGTCCATGTTGGTTGGCTTTAATGCTTCCAATTCAGGATAAAAATTTGCAGGGATGCCGGATTAACGGGAATCCACCCAGTTAGGCCAGATATGTTGCATTAAGTCCATGTTGGTTGGCTTTAATGCTTCCAATTCAGGATAAAAATTTGCAGGGATGCCGGATTAACGGGAATCCACCCAGTTAGGCCAGATATGTTTGCATTAAGTCCATGTTGGTTGGCTTTAATGCTTCCAATTCAGGATAAAAATTTGCAGGGATGCCGGATTAACGGGAATCCACCCAGTTAGGCCAGATATGTTTGCATTAAGTCCATGTTGGTTGGCTTTAATGCTTCCAATTCAGGATAAAAATTTGCAGGGATGCCGGATTAACGGGAATCCACCCAGTTAGGCCAGATATGTTTGCATTAAGTCCATGTTGGTTGGCTTTAATGCTTCCAATTCAGATAAAAATTTGCAGGGATGCCGGATTAACGGGAATCCACCCAGTTAGGCCAGATATGTTTGCATTAAGTCCATGTTGGTTGGCTTTAATGCTTCCAATTCAGGATAAAAATTTGCAGGGATGCCGGATTAACGGGAATCCACCCAGTTAGGCCAGATATGTTTGCATTAAGTCCATGTTGGTTGGCTTTAATGCTTCCAATTCAGGATAAAAATTTGCAGGGATGCCGGATTAACGGGAATCCACCCAGTTAGGCCAGATATGTTTGCATTAAGTCCATGTTGGTTGGCTTTAATGCTTCCAATTCAGGATAAAAATTTGCAGGGATGCCGGATTAACGGGAATCCACCCAGTTAGGCCAGATATGTTTGCATTAAGTCCATGTTGGTTGGCTTTAATGCTTCCAATTCAGGATAAAAATTTGCAGGGATGCCGGATTAACGGGAATCCACCCAGTTAGGCCAGATATGTTTGCATTAAGTCCATGTTGGTTGGCTTTAATGCTTCCAATTCAGGATAAAAATTTGCAGGGATGCCGGATTAACGGGAATCCACCCAGTTAGGCCAGATATGTTTGCATTAAGTCCATGTTGGTTGGCTTTAATGCTTCCAATTCAGGATAAAAATTTGCAGGGATGCCGGATTAACGGGAATCCACCCAGTTAGGCCAGATATGTTTGCATTAAGTCCATGTTGGTTGGCTTTAATGCTTCCAATTCAGGATAAAAATTTGCAGGGATGCCGGATTAACGGGAATCCACCCAGTTAGGCCAGATATGTTGCATTAAGTCCTTTATGCTTCCAATTCAGATAAAAATTTGGGATGCCGGATTAACGGGAATCCACCCAGTTAGGCCAGATATGTTTGCATTAAGTCCATGTTGGTTGGCTTTAATGCTTCCAATTCAGGATAAAAATTTGCAGGGATGCCGGATTAACGGGAATCCACCCAGTTAGGCCAGATATGTTTGCATTAAGTCCATGTTGGTTGGCTTTAATGCTTCCAATTCAGGATAAAAATTTGCAGGGATGCCGGATTAACGGGAATCCACCCAGTTAGGCCAGATATGTTTGCATTAAGTCCATGTTGGTTGGCTTTAATGCTTCCAATTCAGGATAAAAATTTGCAGGGATGCCGGATTAACGGGAATCCACCCAGTTAGGCCAGATATGTTTGCATTAAGTCCATGTTGGTTGGCTTTAATGCTTCCAATTCAGGATAAAAATTTGCAGGGATGCCGGATTAACGGGAATCCACCCAGTTAGGCCAGATATGTTTGCATTAAGTCCATGTTGGTTGGCTTTAATGCTTCCAATTCAGGATAAAAATTTGCAGGGATGCCGGATTAACGGGAATCCACCCAGTTAGGCCAGATATGTTTGCATTAAGTCCATGTTGGTTGGCTTTAATGCTTCCAATTCAGATAAAAATTTGCAGGGATGCCGGATTAACGGGAATCCACCCAGTTAGGCCAGATATGTTGCATTAAGTCCATGTTGGTTGGCTTTAATGCTTCCAATTCAGGATAAAAATTTGCAGGGATGCCGGATTAACGGGAATCCACCCAGTTAGGCCAGATATGTTTGCATTAAGTCCATGTTGGTTGGCTTTAATGCTTCCAATTCAGGATAAAAATTTGCAGGGATGCCGGATTAACGGGAATCCACCCAGTTAGGCCAGATATGTTGCATTAAGTCCATGTTGGTTGGCTTTAATGCTTCCAATTCAGATAAAAATTTGCAGGGATGCCGGATTAACGGGAATCCACCCAGTTAGGCCAGATATGTTTGCATTAAGTCCATGTTGGTTGGCTTTAATGCTTCCAATTCAGGATAAAAATTTGCAGGGATGCCGGATTAACGGGAATCCACCCAGTTAGGCCAGATATGTTTGCATTAAGTCCATGTTGGTTGGCTTTAATGCTTCCAATTCAGATAAAAATTTGCAGGGATGCCGGATTAACGGGAATCCACCCAGTTAGGCCAGATATGTTTGCATTAAGTCCATGTTGGTTGGCTTTAATGCTTCCAATTCAGGATAAAAATTTGCAGGGATGCCGGATTAACGGGAATCCACCCAGTTAGGCCAGATATGTTTGCATTAAGTCCATGTTGGTTGGCTTTAATGCTTCCAATTCAGGATAAAAATTTGCAGGGATGCCGGATTAACGGGAATCCACCCAGTTAGGCCAGATATGTTTGCATTAAGTCCATGTTGGTTGGCTTTAATGCTTCCAATTCAGGATAAAAATTTGCAGGGATGCCGGATTAACGGGAATCCACCCAGTTAGGCCAGATATGTTTGCATTAAGTCCATGTTGGTTGGCTTTAATGCTTCCAATTCAGGATAAAAATTTGCAGGGATGCCGGATTAACGGGAATCCACCCAGTTAGGCCAGATATGTTTGCATTAAGTCCATGTTGGTTGGCTTTAATGCTTCCAATTCAGGATAAAAATTTGCAGGGATGCCGGATTAACGGGAATCCACCCAGTTAGGCCAGATATGTTTGCATTAAGTCCATGTTGGTTGGCTTTAATGCTTCCAATTCAGGATAAAAATTTGCAGGGATGCCGGATTAACGGGAATCCACCCAGTTAGGCCAGATATGTTTGCATTAAGTCCATGTTGGTTGGCTTTAATGCTTCCAATTCAGGATAAAAATTTGCAGGGATGCCGGATTAACGGGAATCCACCCAGTTAGGCCAGATATGTTTGCATTAAGTCCATGTTGGTTGGCTTTAATGCTTCCAATTCAGGATAAAAATTTGCAGGGATGCCGGATTAACGGGAATCCACCCAGTTAGGCCAGATATGTTTGCATTAAGTCCATGTTGGTTGGCTTTAATGCTTCCAATTCAGATAAAAATTTGCAGGGATGCCGGATTAACGGGAATCCACCCAGTTAGGCCAGATATGTTTGCATTAAGTCCATGTTGGTTGGCTTTAATGCTTCCAATTCAGGATAAAAATTTGCAGGGATGCCGGATTAACGGGAATCCACCCAGTTAGGCCAGATATGTTTGCATTAAGTCCATGTTGGTTGGCTTTAATGCTTCCAATTCAGGATAAAAATTTGCAGGGATGCCGGATTAACGGGAATCCACCCAGTTAGGCCAGATATGTTTGCATTAAGTCCATGTTGGTTGGCTTTAATGCTTCCAATTCAGGATAAAAATTTGCAGGGATGCCGGATTAACGGGAATCCACCCAGTTAGGCCAGATATGCATTAAGTCCATGTTGGTTGGCTTTAATGCTTCCAACTCAGGATAAAAATTTGCAGGGATGCCGGATTAACGGGAATCCACCCAGTTAGGCCAGATATGTTTGCATTAAGTCCATGTTGGTTGGCTTTAATGCTTCCAATTCAGGATAAAAATTTGCAGGGATGCCGGATTAACGGGAATCCACCCAGTTAGGCCAGATATGTTTGCATTAAGTCCATGTTGGTTGGCTTTAATGCTTCCAATTCAGGATAAAAATTTGCAGGGATGCCGGATTAACGGGAATCCACCCAGTTAGGCCAGATATGTTTGCATTAAGTCCATGTTGGTTGGCTTTAATGCTTCCAATTCAGGATAAAAATTTGCAGGGATGCCGGATTAACGGGAATCCACCCAGTTAGGCCAGATATGTTGCATTAAGTCCATGTTGGTTGGCTTTAATGCTTCCAATTCAGGATAAAAATTTGCAGGGATGCCGGATTAACGGGAATCCACCCAGTTAGGCCAGATATGTTTGCATTAAGTCCATGTTGGTTGGCTTTAATGCTTCCAATTCAGGATAAAAATTTGCAGGGATGCCGGATTAACGGGAATCCACCCAGTTAGGCCAGATATGTTGCATTAAGTCCATGTTGGTTGGCTTTAATGCTTCCAATTCAGGATAAAAATTTGCAGGGATGCCGGATTAACGGGAATCCACCCAGTTAGGCCAGATATGTTGCATTAAGTCCATGTTGGTTGGCTTTAATGCTTCCAATTCAGATAAAAATTTGCAGGGATGCCGGATTAACGGGAATCCACCCAGTTAGGCCAGATATGTTTGCATTAAGTCCATGTTGGTTGGCTTTAATGCTTCCAATTCAGGATAAAAATTTGCAGGGATGCCGGATTAACGGGAATCCACCCAGTTAGGCCAGATATGTTTGCATTAAGTCCATGTTGGTTGGCTTTAATGCTTCCAATTCAGGATAAAAATTTGCAGGGATGCCGGATTAACGGGAATCCACCCAGTTAGGCCAGATATGTTTGCATTAAGTCCATGTTGGTTGGCTTTAATGCTTCCAATTCAGGATAAAAATTTGCAGGGATGCCGGATTAACGGGAATCCACCCAGTTAGGCCAGATATGTTGCATTAAGTCCATGTTGGTTGGCTTTAATGCTTCCAATTCAGGATAAAAATTTGCAGGGATGCCGGATTAACGGGAATCCACCCAGTTAGGCCAGATATGTTTGCATTAAGTCCATGTTGGTTGGCTTTAATGCTTCCAATTCAGGATAAAAATTTGCAGGGATGCCGGATTAACGGGAATCCACCCAGTTAGGCCAGATATGTTGCATTAAGTCCATGTTGGTTGGCTTTAATGCTTCCAATTCAGATAAAAATTTGCAGGGATGCCGGATTAACGGGAATCCACCCAGTTAGGCCAGATATGTTTGCATTAAGTCCATGTTGGTTGGCTTTAATGCTTCCAATTCAGGATAAAAATTTGCAGGGATGCCGGATTAACGGGAATCCACCCAGTTAGGCCAGATATGTTTGCATTAAGTCCATGTTGGTTGGCTTTAATGCTTCCAATTCAGGATAAAAATTTGCAGGGATGCCGGATTAACGGGAATCCACCCAGTTAGGCCAGATATGTTGCATTAAGTCCATGTTGGTTGGCTTTAATGCTTCCAATTCAGGATAAAAATTTGCAGGGATGCCGGATTAACGGGAATCCACCCAGTTAGGCCAGATATGTTTGCATTAAGTCCATGTTGGTTGGCTTTAATGCTTCCAATTCAGGATAAAAATTTGCAGGGATGCCGGATTAACGGGAATCCACCCAGTTAGGCCAGATATGTTTGCATTAAGTCCATGTTGGTTGGCTTTAATGCTTCCAATTCAGGATAAAAATTTGCAGGGATGCCGGATTAACGGGAATCCACCCAGTTAGGCCAGATATGTTTGCATTAAGTCCATGTTGGTTGGCTTTAATGCTTCCAATTCAGGATAAAAATTTGCAGGGATGCCGGATTAACGGGAATCCACCCAGTTAGGCCAGATATGTTGCATTAAGTCCATGTTGGTTGGCTTTAATGCTTCCAATTCAGATAAAAATTTGCAGGGATGCCGGATTAACGGGAATCCACCCAGTTAGGCCAGATATGTTTGCATTAAGTCCATGTTGGTTGGCTTTAATGCTTCCAATTCAGGATAAAAATTTGCAGGGATGCCGGATTAACGGGAATCCACCCAGTTAGGCCAGATATGTTGCATTAAGTCCATGTTGGTTGGCTTTAATGCTTCCAATTCAGATAAAAATTTGCAGGGATGCCGGATTAACGGGAATCCACCCAGTTAGGCCAGATATGTTTGCATTAAGTCCATGTTGGTTGGCTTTAATGCTTCCAATTCAGGATAAAAATTTGCAGGGATGCCGGATTAACGGGAATCCACCCAGTTAGGCCAGATATGTTTGCATTAAGTCCATGTTGGTTGGCTTTAATGCTTCCAATTCAGGATAAAAATTTGCAGGGATGCCGGATTAACGGGAATCCACCCAGTTAGGCCAGATATGTTGCATTAAGTCCATGTTGGTTGGCTTTAATGCTTCCAATTCAGGATAAAAATTTGCAGGGATGCCGGATTAACGGGAATCCACCCAGTTAGGCCAGATATGTTGCATTAAGTCCATGTTGGTTGGCTTTAATGCTTCCAATTCAGATAAAAATTTGCAGGGATGCCGGATTAACGGGAATCCACCCAGTTAGGCCAGATATGTTTGCATTAAGTCCATTGGTTGGCTTTAATGCTTCCAATTCAGGATAAAAATTTGCAGGGATGCCGGATTAACGGGAATCCACCCAGTTAGGCCAGATATGTTTGCATTAAGTCCATGTTGGTTGGCTTTAATGCTTCCAATTCAGGATAAAAATTTGCAGGGATGCCGGATTAACGGGAATCCACCCAGTTAGGCCAGATATGTTGCATTAAGTCCATGTTGGTTGGCTTTAATGCTTCCAATTCAGGATAAAAATTTGCAGGGATGCCGGATTAACGGGAATCCACCCAGTTAGGCCAGATATGTTGCATTAAGTCCATGTTGGTTGGCTTTAATGCTTCCAATTCAGGATAAAAATTTGCAGGGATGCCGGATTAACGGGAATCCACCCAGTTAGGCCAGATATGTTTGCATTAAGTCCATGTTGGTTGGCTTTAATGCTTCCAATTCAGGATAAAAATTTGCAGGGATGCCGGATTAACGGGAATCCACCCAGTTAGGCCAGATATGTTTGCATTAAGTCCATGTTGGTTGGCTTTAATGCTTCCAATTCAGGATAAAAATTTGCAGGGATGCCGGATTAACGGGAATCCACCCAGTTAGGCCAGATATGTTGCATTAAGTCCATGTTGGTTGGCTTTAATGCTTCCAATTCAGGATAAAAATTTGCAGGGATGCCGGATTAACGGGAATCCACCCAGTTAGGCCAGATATGTTGCATTAAGTCCATGTTGGTTGGCTTTAATGCTTCCAATTCAGGATAAAAATTTGCAGGGATGCCGGATTAACGGGAATCCACCCAGTTAGGCCAGATATTTGCATTAAGTCCATGTTGGTTGGCTTTAATGCTTCCAATTCAGGATAAAAATTTGCAGGGATGCCGGATTAACGGGAATCCACCCAGTTAGGAGATATGTTTGCATTAAGTCCATGTTGGTTGGCTTTAATGCTTCCAATTCAGGATAAAAATTTGCAGGGATGCCGGATTAACGGGAATCCACCCAGTTAGGAGATATGTTTGCATTAAGTCCATGTTGGTTGGCTTTAATGCTTCCAATTCAGATAAAAATTTGCAGGGATGCCGGATTAACGGGAATCCACCCAGTTAGGCCAGATATGTTGCATTAAGTCCATGTTGGTTGGCTTTAATGCTTCCAATTCAGATAAAAATTTGCAGGGATGCCGGATTAACGGGAATCCACCCAGTTAGGAGATATGTTTGCATTAAGTCCATGTTGGTTGGCTTTAATGCTTCCAATTCAGGATAAAAATTTGCAGGGATGCCGGATTAACGGGAATCCACCCAGTTAGGCCAGATATGTTTGCATTAAGTCCATGTTGGTTGGCTTTAATGCTTCCAATTCAGGATAAAAATTTGCAGGGATGCCGGATTAACGGGAATCCACCCAGTTAGGCCAGATATGTTGCATTAAGTCCATGTTGGTTGGCTTTAATGCTTCCAATTCAGGATAAAAATTTGCAGGGATGCCGGATTAACGGGAATCCACCCAGTTAGGCCAGATATGTTGCATTAAGTCCATGTTGGTTGGCTTTAATGCTTCCAATTCAGGATAAAAATTTGCAGGGATGCCGGATTAACGGGAATCCACCCAGTTAGGCCAGATATGTTGCATTAAGTCCATGTTGGTTGGCTTTAATGCTTCCAACTCAGGATAAAAATTTGCAGGGATGCCGGATTAACGGGAATCCACCCAGTTAGGCCAGATATGTTGCATTAAGTCCATGTTGGTTGGCTTTAATGCTTCCAACTCAGGATAAAAATTTGCAGGGATGCCGGATTAACGGGAATCCACCCAGTTAGGCCAGATATGTTGCATTAAGTCCATGTTGGTTGGCTTTAATGCTTCCAACTCAGGATAAAAATTTGCAGGGATGCCGGATTAACGGGAATCCACCCAGTTAGGCCAGATATGTTGCATTAAGTCCATGTTGGTTGGCTTTAATGCTTCCAACTCGATAAAAATTTGCAGGGATGCCGGATTAACGGGAATCCACCCAGTTAGGCCAGATATGTTGCATTAAGTCCATGTTGGTTGGCTTTAATGCTTCCAATTCAGATAAAAATTTGCAGGGATGCCGGATTAACGGGAATCCACCCAGTTAGGCCAGATATGTTTGCATTAAGTCCATGTTGGTTGGCTTTAATGCTTCCAACTCAGATAAAAATTTGCAGGGATGCCGGATTAACGGGAATCCACCCAGTTAGGCCAGATATGTTGCATTAAGTCCATGTTGGTTGGCTTTAATGCTTCCAACTCAGATAAAAATTTGCAGGGATGCCGGATTAACGGGAATCCACCCAGTTAGGCAGATATGTTGCATTAAGTCCATGTTGGTTGGCTTTAATGCTTCCAACTCAGGATAAAAATTTGCAGGGATGCCGGATTAACGGGAATCCACCCAGTTAGGCCAGATATGTTGCATTAAGTCCATGTTGGTTGGCTTTAATGCTTCCAACTCAGGATAAAAATTTGCAGGGATGCCGGATTAACGGGAACCCACCCAGTTAGGCCAGATATGTCTGCATTAAGTCCATGTTGGTTGGCTTTAATGCTTCCAACTCAGGATAAAAATTTGCAGGGATGCCGGATTAACGGAAATCCACCCATTTATGCCAGATATGTCTGCATTAAGTCATTGTTGTTTGTTTTAATGCTTTCAATTCAAGATAAAAATTTGCAATGATGCCGGATTAACGACATAATCCACCCAGTTAGGCCAGCTATGTTTGCATTAATCCATGTTAGTTGGTTTTTATTCTTTCAACTCAGGATAAAAATTTACAGGGCTGTCGGATTAACAGGAATCCACCCAGTTAGGCCATATATGTTTGCATTAATTCCATGTTGGTTGATTTTAACGCTTTCAATTGAGATTAAAAATTTGCCGGGAAGCTGGATTAACGGGAATCCACCTAGTTAGGCCTGATTTGTTTACATTAATCCGTGTTGCTTGTCTTTTGTTCCAATTAAAGGTAAAAATGTATAGGTATGCCGGATTTTTACGGGAATCCATCTAGTTAGGAGAGTCTATTTTGCATTAAGTCCATGTTTATTGGTTTCAATTTACCAATATGAGAGTTCAAACTGACAGGGACAGAGGTTTAACGTGATTCCAACCAGTTAGAACAGCTTTCTTAGCTTTAAGTCCATGTTGATCCCAATTGGGACTTTATCTGAATAGATTGAGTTCTGGCGTGAACAGACTGTTAATTTTGAAATATCTCAATATAAGTGTGAAATATACGAAGTAATTTTAATACTGCCGTTTGGGAAACTTGGTAGGCAAATAGTTAAGAACTTTTTTTTTTTTTTTTTTAATTAAGAGTTTTTATTTTAGATTTTTTTTCTTAAAACTCGTATTCTTATCATTTTATTTTTTTTATATCGATAATTTGAGTCAGTTTTCCGGGTGCTTTGCAGCGTCCGTAAAAATTCGATATGAAAATTTCATTTCCAGTTCTTCTTTGAACTACAGCTGCGATGCAACAAAATCTTCTAGAATGCTTGCTGACGTCATTCAAGGACGTGTGTGCAAATTTCGTGACCATTTCATGAAGGCAGTATATCATACTCTATAGAAGGCAACTATTTCATCTCAATAAATGTATTCTCTTCTCTATGAAAACTGAAGGATTTGAAGCTTTGGTATCGCTTATTAAACATCTGATGCTTTTAATTTGTATTGAAAGTAACAAATATACCAATGTACACGTCGAATCTATACTTATTTAAAAATAATCTTCCACTGAAAATTTCTAAGTCAACATGTTCTTTTTTTTTGCATATGTCGATCACTTTTCTTTAATTAATAGAAAACGTCTAATATTTAAGTATTTACCTATCTAATATGACTCTTTTTCATCTCACCTCTTTTTCTATTTTCTCACATAAACCTTTAAAAATATGTTAAAAGTTTGAGAGAGAAGGAGAGAGAGAGAGAGAAGAGAGACAGAGAGACAGAGAGACAGAGACAGAGAGAGAGAGAGAGGGGAGAGGGAGAGAGAGAACGAAAGAAAGGAAGAAAGAAAGAAAAACAGAACATATATAATAATAAAACTATATCTAGTTTTAGACCAAATTTTGTCAAGTATTTCATCTGATAGTTGCCAAATATAACCTCTTAAATTACTGAAATTTATCTAAGTTAATTTTAATTTCTTTTATGCTATTTCTGCCTTTTAGTTCAAAACTATATAACTCCATTGACTAAAAAATCCAATTGGTTAATAGATTTAGTTTTTGAAATCTCTTGCCAATTAGTTTCCAGTTCGTTGAGAAATATTTAAAAAGTGATCTACCGTAATTAGTAATTCCATTTATTATTTTGAAAGTTTCAATTAAATTATCTTCTTTGTTTTTGTCGTCATATTTTGCAGTTAATCCTAAATTTTCTAATCTCTCATCTGTAAGAAACAAAAAAAATTACGTTGATCTTTACGCAAGTAAAAACATTTGTAAGGTTTAACCCTTCAAATCTAATGGCAACAACTTGTTATAACCCTAGGCTTATATGTCGAGAGAACGTAGTAGTTCGAAGCGTGCACGATTGTGTTTGGCATGCAGAATGAGATCAGAGGCGAGTGGGGAGATTGAACTTGCATTCTCCTGATCGTGAGTCGTGGCCTGACGCATGGGAATTGCTAAACTATCCAGAGTGGCCATGATGGGAAGGATTGACGCGTGCTGATTAGTATCGCACGTGCTGCACGGGCAGGTCAGAGTAAGGAGCACTGTAATTGTGTATTTATTTCCTAGCCCTCACAAACCGAGAGAAAAGCTTGCAGTAGCATTTTGGCTGTGACGACGAGTGGACGATAGAGAAGACATTTTGATAGTGTTGGTGAGAAGAGTGCAGCATTGCTGGGAGAGTAAAAATGTCGGACTTAACTGAGCACCCCCCCCGAGAACATTCTTATTAGAGCTTCAGATTTAATGATTCTCTCTCTCTCTCTCTCTCTCTCTCTCTCTCTATATATATATATATATATATATATATTATATATATATATATATATATATATATATTGATAACTGAATCATATTACCACGACCAGACAAATATATATATATATATATTTGAGAAATAATCTGTATGTCTGTAAAAATAATCTGTATGTGTGTAAAACCACCGAGTTTACATCCTTTTTTAAAGAGAAATTGGCGGAGACTAGTAAATACCAAAGTTCATTAAAATCCACACTCTTCCTTTGTCCGAGAGGGGGTTAAAAAAAAATTACATTCAAACCTGTTAAACTTCGCTTAAGAAATTAACCGTGTGTTACATCCTGCTTGTGTTGAGTGATTGGGAAATACATATATGTGAAAAATATTAGGAATGCCTCTTTTTGTTTTTGTTTATTAATTTTACTATCTCCCCAATTTCGAAATTTATTAATTTTATTTTTTTTAAAAAGGAGAAAAAAAGTACAAAGTAACTATAGTAATGTTTAATTGAAAAGAAAAGAAAAAACAAATAAAATCAATCAAACCCAAAAAAGAAAAGAAATTAGTCGAACTGTAACAAAATAATGTAAATCAATATCGAAGAAAATCTCGCGAGTTTTCACGATTTTCTCGTTGTTTACGTTATTAGGAATCCGAATTCAATTTATAATCTTCTTTCTCTAGTTTGTGTCGTTGTCATAACTGGATGGCATTTAACGTTTGAAAAGGATTTTGTCAGGTGTCATTAAACAGATCATTTAACAACAGCCAAGGGAAATATCTGAAATCGAGAAAATAAATATGAAAACGACGTTTCAAGGGGAAACATTGGCAAAGATGAAGAATTTAAATTAAACATTCCCAGTTTTCATCAATTTTATTTTTGTCCCATTTATTTCAAATCAATCATTTTGGATTCAGTTTTTGTTGTTAATATAATACCTACACTAAAAATCCTGTTGCCACCTTTTGATTATTTCTAATCTTAAATTTTATAGGATTCATTCAGATCCCAGCTGTCAATTCCTCAGCGGATTAATTATTTCTAATTTGGAAATCAATAAATCTCATTTCGATTATTTTTCCTCTTAAAATTCATAAGCCGCTTTTTAATGCATGGCGCGCGAAGCTTCAAGACGGGGCATTGGTGCCTGAGCCATCGACGACACGTACCACTCCCCTATGGCACTTACGGGAGGTCAGTGAAGTCCCCTCCGATCAATTTGCTGGTAATGTCAATCCCTAGCATCTATATGATTGTCTCAACCTTATTTTCCTTATGGCAAATCCCCAAAGAAAACTAAAAGATGTTTTGATCATTTCAAATTTTAAATTCTATAAACCTCCGTTTGATATATTCTCAACTAAACATTCACGAACTTCACTTTGATCCCTAATCTTTTTTTAATAGTTTATAAAATGAAAATGTTACCTTCCGCTTTAACCCCTTCTAAATATTTCGAATATGTAAGGCTCATTTTGACCATTTCTCATCTTTAAATTTATTAACCTCGTTTTGATAATTTCCCATTTTACAATCAACCATTCATTTTATAATTTCTAATCTTAAAATTGTAAGGCGCATTTTGATTAAACAACTAAGCCACGCATTAATCCTTTTTAATTTAAAGATTTATAAATCTTGTTTTGATCATTTTTCATCTTCGAATATTAAGTCTCGTTTTAATGGCTTCTAGTTTAAGACTCCATAAACCTTGTTTTGTCATGATTCATTTGAAAACATTAAGCCTCGTTTTGATTATTTATAATTCAATAATTCATTAGATTCTGTTTAATTGTTTCTCAAACTGGAATCTCAACGCCAAATATTTGGAATTTCTTATTTGAGAACTCCTAAAGCTCGCTTTCATCATTTTAAAAAGCTTCGGAAGACGCGTAAACGTTGTCTTTATTTCTTTTCATTACCTTAGCAAAAATAGAATATGTATTAAAATCTGCTTAAATTATCGTAAGAAAATTCAATATTTTTCCTGGTATGGACGGAAAAATGAATGTTAATTTTCTATGAAAGTTTTCTCATTTTTGTCTAAACTTCTTAAAGTCTTTGGTGTCACCTTTGACGTTGGATTGATTTAGTTTGGTTTCTTTGTTTAATGGCATATCAAACTTCGTGGGTTTATCAAGACAGAAATTAACAACGAGTGAAACGGTAATTTTCTTTAAATAATTCCATTAGTATTCTTGTTTTTCTTACTTGCATGGTTTGCGAGGAGGTGCTAGATAGAAAGCCAGTTTTGGCTGGATTATTGAATGGAACAGATGCAAATGGTATCTGCCATCTGTAGGCTATTTCTCCACGCATTTTGTTCTGACTTGGATTAATAAAGACGTCTAAAAACAATATGAAGTCTTGTGTTTGTAACAGCAATGAACACAAAAATGTGAAATCCCAAGAAGGAATATTAGAAGAACAGAGAGAAGCCTGCCCAAATGCCCAGATGTAGATAGACGACCCACAATCAATTAGTTTAGAATATGTTACGTGGCGGGATCGATTAGGAATGTGTGTATGGCCATTAAACATGAAATTGAATATATATAACGTAGCATCGAATTTAAGGAGTATGTAATTTAATTCCTTTACTTATCTTCTCATCTGGATATTCGCTATTCTGGATCGGAGTAGCTGAGTCTATTGTTGGGTTGACATTTTCCCTGTCTTCCCAGTGTGGAACTACTTGAGTCCTCTTCAGTTCTTTTCTTCCTTGCGTCCGTTGGAAGTTCCTAATAACGAACACAAGACGTTGTTGTATTTCTTTTTAGAGCTCTTTATTCTATTTCAAACCCAATTAGGAGATTTTGGTCTTGAACGGACACAACGCCATTGTGATGCCTCTCCTTCGAATACCTCAGCCAGACTCTTTCTCCTGTCCGTCTCCTTCTAAAACCGCTGACATTTCTTTTCACATATTCTTTCACCCACTCTCGTCTTTGCCTTGTTCTGTTCAATCAGAAACCAAAATCAGTTATTCACACTTCATCCAGTAAATTTCCATTATTACTCTTTTCTAAAATCTTTCAATTTCCTCATACTCTCTCTACTCATGCGTTACACGTCAGCTCACTGGTGACGTCACATCTCTCATTATTATTTTACAAAGATACGTATTATAGGATGGTAAGAAGGGGCAAAAAGGGCCATACAAAATAGTTCGCAACTAGCTTTTAGGTGTGTTTCTTTGTTTGTTATAATTATCAAACATTATTTCCCATTCTGGTTCATTTTAATGACACACATACAATGTCCTTCAGTTTCTCTATCGCATCAGGTTTTTCTTACCATACTAATTATATAGATCTTTACCTGACGAGGCAATAATGTTCCCGCATTTTCATTTCCTTTGCGATTTGATTAGATGAAATATCCCACCAGTAAAAAAGAACGTGAACGCAGCTGCCTAAAAACAATAAATGAAAGGAAAACCACTTGGGAATTGTCAGTAAAATGCATTGAATATTGACAACAACACATGCGAAAATCACGTCAAAAAAACTCCGTCAGAAATAAAAGAGACAAATTCGTCGCCCATGAGAAATCCGTAGTAGTAAATTTGACAAAAACCCAATCTGCTTCTACCGCCCTGTCGGCTGGGACTGTGTAATACACCTGCTGTAGCTTTGAAGAGGTGTAAGACATTCTGTTGGACGTGGGTGGTGATTCGTAATGCCTAAAGACAGGATAGCTCTGTGATACAGGAACTTAGTGTTACTACTCTAAAGTTTCATCGCAACAGAGCCGTGTAAATGTGGTAGTGTCAGAAGTATGTCGTCTGGAACTTAAGTTGCTGGTAAGGTCACCGAAAGCAGACAGGTCAGGAACCCAATGCTATTAAAGCCACAATCCGGGCAAAGGGGTTCTGGTGAAAATTCCAAACTTTAAAATGATTTCTAACTCATGTATATGTTATTTTAAGACAGAATACCTCTATCCTTTCCGGTAATGTTATTGATCTTTTTTACTGAAAGATTGAATAATATATTTTATAAGTATTACAATAAATGTTTACTTTTTTATAGCCAGAGTGTAACAACAATAAAAAATGATTAATTTTGAAGAAAAACCGGAATATTTTCTATATATCAGACAACATGAAAATGATCTTTCCATGTAATTAAATATATATACACAAACTAATATTTATATATTTATTTAATTTTTCATTAATACTAGTATGATTATTATTATTTAATCATTAATATTATATAGTTTCTCTATCACAGATATTGAGCACTCTCCTAATAAAATCGCAAATATTTGCCCACCAATAACCATACACTGTTGAAATATATATATATATATATATATATATATATATATATATATATATATATATTCTAAAACAAAGACCTACATGCTATTTCTTTAAAGTCATTTCATTAAGTTCTGTCGCAGTTATTTGGAAAACACCCATAATCAAAATTTTCTCTAATGTACTCATATTCTGACATCGAAGTCGATTTCACGCATGAATATCAAGTACATGGAATGTTTAATTCCATTGTTAAAAGCAAATATACAAGTTTGTATAAAATGATGAATGTAGAAAGTGAGAGATGTGTGAAAATATTTCCAGTTGATCTAGTGATATTATTTTTCTTCTCTTTTCACTTTTATGTGTATTAAAATTCTAATATATAACAAATTCTTTCCAGCATCGGGCGATTTTCAAGTCAGAAATGAACATGTACTCATTATATTACATTATTATATTATATTTTGATAGATTTGCAATGTTCAATCCAAATAATCCTGAAACGTCCAATTTAGTCCAGAATGAATATATGTTCAATTTTCTTGTTTTAACCATTGCTGAGTTTGAACCCCAGTCGCGTTATCATGCTCACCTTTATACTAATACCATTGGGAAAGGTATGAACCCCTCATTTTACCCAGCTATGTAGTAAATAGTACCACTAATGTTATTCTCCAAGGTGTGTTTTGACACTAAATAATACACAAAGGTTGATATGCCATTAAACAAAGAAACCATAGAAACCATGTCATCAAACGGATAACAATGTTTTATTTAAAAAAAAACCATTCAAACAAATTGTTTTTCTCGTTTTCAGAAAGGATGTGATTGATTGATGGATTACCCCCCCCCCACGCACACACACATAAATGTTGGTTTATGAAATATTTTGGAAATGTAGAGTATTGACTGGTTAAAAGAATGAAGCTGATTCAATAGTAATATTTTGAAATTTATAAACTGATAAATTTTTTATGTAGTGTTGCATCGGGGCCAAAGTCGAGTTGTAGTAGTAGTAGCAGTCGTTAGTTCAGAAACAACATACGAATGTCATATAGTCACAAAAGGGTTGTTTACTCATTTCTAGGCTCGTGGGTTCTTTTTCAAAGAGAAGGAGAGAGTGAGGGTAAGGTCAAGCTATTGTATCGTAAATCCGTTCATGCACGCTGTTCGTCGCTACCCTAGATAAGTCACGACGGAGCTCCAACAAACGCGTCCGACCTTCCTTAGGTCCGGCGAAAAATGGGGCCGAATTTTCTTTACTTCCGTTTGTGATCCTGGAGGTGGGGGAGGCACATCCACTTCCACTCCTTTGCAGATACTGGGACTTCCGTTTTTATATTTAACTCTGGCTGAGGGGCCATTGGTAGGTCAATGGCTGGCACCCCGTTGAGTGTTTACCCTTCCAAACTTTAATCTCTTTTTCTTTTTCTTCTCTTTCTCCAGAAATTCAATTACCGTTTTCTTTTCAATCCTCAAATTCCCTGTAGACCATAATAATTACGCTACAGTAGTTAAAATAACTCATTCAGATAAAACTGTTTTTGTTCTATTATACTAATTCATCGCTCAAGTGTAGAAACCAACGTTTGAATAAAACAGATAAACTTGGTTAATAGAAACGACAGGTAATTACAATTTGTCTGAACTCCTTTGAATTGTAGTTTTTTATTATCTTGAATTATGTATTTCTAAAATGAAAGAATTGTGAGAAGATTTAGTTTTATAATTATTCAGATTTTAATAAATCTGGATTGCCTAGAGAAAGCAATGAAATTTGCCTTCAAACTACATGTTATTATTGTGTATAGCAAATATATTATTATTTGCCAGCAAATATTTTAAGGAATTTAACAATTGTATATTAAAAAAAAACACAGCAAATATACATAAACCTGAAAAAATTAGATTATATATTATTTGTTTTCAATTTATTCATATGGTCTTATACATTTTAGATAACTTGGTTTTGGCTTTTCATGATAGGCAAATGATGAATTGTGCATATTGTAAGTTTAAATTTACATTTTTTGTGTAGTTTCTTAAATGTTTTCTGTAAAGGTTATATGATATCAAGTACTCTTATATAATATGAATAATTTGAAAACATATCTATTTGACTGATAGACGGAATAAGTATTACCACTCCGGGTCAGAGTGGACCTAGGAGTAATGGCAAGAACAAGATCCCCATCATCAGATGCATGTTAATGTAATGTCTAAAACTTTTCTTCTTCTTTTTAGCCATTTGCAAGGGATACAGCCAGGGTATTCTCAGTATTGCCGACAGGGAAGTTCGAGAGGATCGTAAAGAAGAACTTTAAAGATACATGAAACATATTTGGGAAAATTGTAGCAATACATTGGGTGCCAGCGCCGGAAATAAGTAAAATTAACTGACTGAGATCAGGTTAAGCGGGGATTACTTATGATTAATTAGTCGTGGGCGATTCTGACAGGACAAAGAAAATTGGTCCACATAAAAGAGTCGGCATTTTTCAACTGAAGACTGAGTCGGACAACCAGTCAAAGTTTACAAACTAGCCTGGATGTCAGCTGAGACAATGCGTTACCCTCTGTCTACCCTAAGTCTGTGTTAACTCGGAATAACGCTATTGCTGAAAATTAACTTTATTTGCAACAACTTGCCACCAATCCTTGTTTTTTTCACAACGTGTATTTTCTTTGTGATTGTCAGCCATTTCATCTGATTCTATGTCTTATTATAAGCGGTGATCTAAGGAGCTACATCTGCAAACCAACGCAATAACATTTCATTATTGTGTTTTTATGTATAAAAAGAAATTTCTTAATATAAGTGCCTGGAATTTTCTTATTTCAGAATTATTTATTACCGTTGAAAACAAGTGGCTTATTTGAATGATTCCTTTGATAAGAAAAGTTCTTATCTAGTTAAGAAATTACCAATCTGACTCTATTTCAAACGAAATGTAGTAAACATTTCTGTAGCTGAAGCATCATCCCCAGATTACTATTTTCGCCTGGCGCAAAATATCTCGTCTACTGAGTGTTTACAATAATTTCAAGATATCCAAGATTTACTAGAAGTATTGTTTATGATAGAAAAATAAAGTCTTCTCGATCGATTAAAGATATTTTTACCCCAAGCCAAAAAAAAAATGGACTTAGCACATTTAGAGTCTGCTCACCTTGTTTTTATTTTTATCAATAAATAGGAATGTAAGGATGTAAACTTTCAAGAGCTTTAGAAATGAAGCCTCACCATCAGATCCAGTTTAGTTTTCTACCCAGGAAAATTAGATTTATCTATAGTATCATATATAAATAAATAGAACCCCAAAAAGTTTTATAAAAAGTTAATTTTCTTCGGTAATCAAAATGGATATAATTAGGTATTGTTCATAACCAAACTCTACATTAGTTGAATTCTGTAATAAAAAATAAAATTGCATAAATAGGAAAAAAATGTATTATTTTTGTTATTGTGAGAGGAAGTAAACTAATACGGTAATTCGGTTCCCATGTGTAGAATACATATGATTGTTTGTTTGGTTGGCTGGGAAAATTTGGCTCAGGACCGCTCTCGGTGGCGGCAGGCTTTCCGTAGCAGACTGTTTATGTCTAAAGCCAACCCGTGCGCAACCCCAAGAAGCCAAGGGGTCCAAAAGAAAGCAGCGGCAACAAAGCACCGGTATATCAACATCTTCAGGGACAGCCTTTACATGCGTCATCTGTGGTTGTGAATGTTTTTCGAACATTGAACTTCACAGTCGCAGGAGGCGCTGTAACTTCAGGGGCCCAAAAACTATACTATATTCATCCGAGACTGTTTGGAAACTATTGATACTGGGTTGGAATATCATATAAATATGTGTTATCAACTGTTTATTATTATTAGAAAGGAAGAGAAGAGTCCACAATTTTAAGAGTTTTAGAACTGGATCCTCACCACCAGATTCAGTTGAGTTTCCTACCCAAGACAATCTGTTAAAGTGTAAAAGAAAGCTATACATTTAGACACATAAGTAAATGAATCAAAATACTATAGAAAATTACAGCAACCAAATGTATGTATTAAAGGTTTATCAAATATTTATCAACCAATTGTTAAATTTATCTATTCATTTATTTTTTGTTGGTAATTTTCTTTCTCTTTATAAAGATCTTATCCTAATTAAATTGCCAAATCATTTAGAAATTTATAAACATATATTCATACATTCATTTTCTTTTGATTCTATTCTCTATTTTAATGCATTTCACATTGACACATTGAATAAATATACTTACTTGTGTCTACAGAAACATTGAATGATGGAGATAAAGTGTTATAACGGGATTTACAAATGAGTAAATAAATAAGATTCCTTAGAAATATTTCCGAAAATAAATCAAGAGCAATAAATCCACGTTGTTTGAATAGATCTTAACATTTAAGTTGCTAGAATTCATGTATATGAGATACACTATTTTTGTTTCCTTTTTTATATCTTAAAATTTGCAATATTCTATGACGCACAGGAAAACTAGTTATCAAATTTATATATAAAAAAAATTAGTGGAACCCACATTTGAATATATATATATATATATATATATATATTATATATATATATATATATATATACGTTAATGTATGAGTAGTGGCTTACCGGTGGGTACGAGTACAATCGTTGGAAGGGCACAGTATCCAGGGGTTAAGACCGAAGTTATGAGTAAGGAAATGAATCCGACGGTATAAGTATAGATAGAAGGATATGAAAACACACAATGCTGTTAAAATGAAAATATTTTATATCATATTCATAGCTGATATTGAACAATATTTCGATTTATAAAAATCATCATCAGAGCTTGTTATTTTCTGCTTCTCTCTCGATGAGTTGATAGAATGCTCTATTGTTAATATTAGCGAGTTAACAAACTGGTTATCAAATTTATATAAAACCACAGGTGGAATCCACATTTGAATATATATATATATATATATATATATATATATATATATATATATATATATATATATATATTTATATATCTAAGTTTGTGAAGTGGTCTCTTGTCAGTATCAGCGAGGGAGTCTATACACCTTTCGTTTCCGCTAGATCAGATTGTTTTAGCGAGGTGGCGTGACACACCTACCAACAGCTCCCCCTTTACCGCATAGATCAGATTTCCCAGGTTGTGCTACTCATGCACTGAGTTGACAATGACTCGGATCGAACTCCAAACTTTGCGATTTTAAGGTGGGTCTAAGTTTTTCTTATTTAAAATTTCCAAATATTGCTCTGTATATGATTACCAAATTATCTTATATTGAGCTCTTCAAGCGAACTACAAATATAGTTTCTAATGTATCTATACAGATTCTTTTAATATCTGTTATATATGTGTATTTATATATGAAAAACGTTCACGAATAGGATCATTCCTACCACAAACTTATCTGGTTATTTTTATACTCATATTATATATATATATATATATATATATATATATATATATATATATATATATATATATATATATATATATGCAGGTTAATAAACCCAGGGAAAACAGAATTAGGACTAGCAAGCAAAGACATACGAAGGAAAATAAACACGGCAATTAGAAACAATACCAATCTATTCCAATGGACAAACACAACAGCAACGACAGATTAATTCAACAAAATACCAACAAAAAAGGCTCCCAAATTCACCCAGTTTGACATTATAGACTTCTACCCATCCATAACAAAACTACTCCTATCCAAGGCACTGGAATTTGCAAAAAAGCACACAACAATAAACAAACTAGAAACTGAAATAATCATGCATTCTAGAAGAACACTACTCTTCAACGAGGGAAAAAAAGATAACCCCAACGATGCATTCCACGTATCGATGGGTTCCTACGATAGCGAAGACATTTGTGAATTAGTCGGACTATATTTACTCGACTCACTAACAAATGACTTTCCAGAACACTAATTTTGGATCTATAGAGACGATGGATTGTGCCTGTCCCGAAAATGCGACGGACACACACTAAACTAAGAAAAAATATAATAAAACACATGAACAGCATGGGCCTTACAATCACAATAGACACAAACCTTAAAAACGTAAATTTCCTAGACGTTTATAGATAGCGGAACATACAAACCATACCACAAACCAAACGAAAGATTAAGATACATAAACACAGGCTCATGCCACCCACCCATAGTATTCAAAAACCTAGTTCACAACATTAGCCGCAGAATCTCAAACCTATCAGCCAATAAATAAATATTCAATAAAGCAGCCCCATACTACAATAAAGCATTAAAGGAGAGCGGATTTAAGGACCAAATAAAATACATAGATAGCGAAATAGGAAAAGGAAAATAATCTGGTTCACACCACCATATGCACCCAACGTCAGGGGAAATATAGGCAAGACATTTTTAGTACTAGTAAAAAAACATTTTCCACCTAGACACATATACCACAAGATTTTTAACTAAAATACAGTCAAAACAAGCTACTCTTGCGCACAGCCGATGAAGACAAAATTTAAACCCAACATGTATATGCAGAAGTAAGGAATACTGTCCATTACAACAAAGGTGCTACATAGAATCCATGATATACCAGGCAAAAATTAAGACAAACAAGACAAACCAACCGACGACCAGCGAAAACTACCTAGGGATGTGCGAGGTACATTTAAACAACGCTACTACAAACATTTAACATCCTTCAAACACGAAAACAAAAGTAACGTGACAGTGCTATCCAACAAAATATCGGAATATAAAAAAACAGGAAAACAATTTAACATAGAATGGAAAATACTGGACCAATCGAAACCATACGTAAATGGATCAAGGAAATGCTCATTGTGCACCACTGAAAAATTGCAAATTCTGCAATGCATAAGCTCGGAACACGATTTTCTAGATAATAAATCGGAAATTTTTAGAGCATGCCCACACCAAAAAAAAATGTATGATATGGAATTGGACTAACTAAAACCTCAAAACGCCATAATTAGGAATTCACATATAAATAATAAATAAATAAATAAATAAAATAAAAAAATTAAAAAATGAAAAGGGAAAAATTTAAAATCATCATAAATACACAAACACAAAACACGAGACTCAATGACGAAAAATAGGGACGCTCGTGAATGATGAAAGGAAAAGGAAGAACGAATAACGGATCACGTAGACACGAGGCACGGTTCAATGTTTTCAAAATGAAGGTTTCTGATGACGGATAATCACTTAAAAGTGATGTTCCGAAACCATTGGTTAAAGGGGCTTTCAAATGTATCATTGACTATAAATAAATAAATACAGCTCTTACAGAAGTAATTGAGCATTTTATAATAATTTCTCCAATAATAATAACGAACAATTAACTATATATATATATATATATATATATATATATATATATATATATATATAAACTTGTTTGTTTGAAGACCATTGAATATTTCTCCTTAATGATTTCCAGTTGTTTACGTTCAAGCCCTCGTGTAATTTCCCTCATATTGGGGTTCCTAACTCTCCTAAACTCTTTCTAAAATAAGCCAACATTATTTATAAATGTCCATTTTGCCAACATTATTTATAGATGCCCATTTTGCGTGTTCCTCTCGGAAAACAATTAAAAAAATAATACGTATATTGGCCACACCATAACCACCCTCTCCCACAGCTTTACGTATCATCTTTCAGATCCTAGCACCATAAAACAATAAATAACTACAAAACAGAATATAAACACTGACAAATTTACATCTTCCGATATACGATAAATTCTCACCAATAATAATAAATTCGATATAAAAATAACAATAAAAACCACCAACAAAACCGATAAGGAATTTCCATAATAAAACAAAACAAAAGAAAATAAGACATTAATATAAATGAAACAGTATCTAACACCAACATTAATATATCAAACATCTTTAATAACCGACACACTAACCAGAGCATCGCCACCTACAATAATCCCTCGGAACTAAATAAACCTACAAAAAATTCCCACAATGCACCATTCCAACAGAATAAACCTCGCACAATATTTTGTTGTAAAATAATACCATCTACAAGAACTATATAAAATAATCCCCTTGAAGATGATTATGGATGTGGTAGAAAGTACTTGGATACAAAATATGGAGCACCTTCTCTATGATTTGAACCTCGATATGAAACAAATTACACGAAGACTTGAACATAAACCATCTAAAATCATTGCAAACAAATACTACGTGACAATATATATATATATATATATATATATTATATATATAATATATATATATATATATATATGAGGTAAAATATAAGGAATGAAAGAACAAAACTCAGACAAAAATGTGTAGTATATTTCGCTGGAGTGAGGAACTCGGCTTCTTCAGCTTTTATTGAATTATTCGGATCATACAAATGTTTTTTAGAAGGGGGAGTAGGTAGGTAAGTTTTGCGATGAGGAAAATATTTGATTGGTTATAGGGGACATCTTTGGGGATGATAAGAAATAAATCAGATGGAAAGAGAATTGAGAGAGGTAGGTAGAAAAAATGAATGGTGAGAAATACCTGATAGGGAGGGGAGTAGCTTTTATTGGAGAGAGATTTGAGTAGAGGAAGTAGCAAGTGATTTTATGGTCATCTAACCACCCCTTTTTATTACTCCCATTTGCTACTTTAGCGAAATATACTACACATTTTTGTCTGAGTTTTGTTCATTCATACCTTATATTTTACCTCATTCGTTGGATTTATTCCAAACTCGTTTTCCTCATATATATATATTATATATATATATATATATATATATATATATATATATATTATAGGTAAAATCTTCGTATATATTAAGTCCATGAAACCGTTTTGTGCAATATCTCTTTCGACGCCATTAAAGAAAACTTAGAAGTCTATTCTGTATTTGATTGTTGGATTACATTACGACTTTTCGAAGTTTTTGGATAAATTGAAAATATAAGAAAGGGAGTTACATATGAATTCATGCCATATGTCTGTCGGAGTTTACATGCATTGATTTTTCCAAAGTATCCGTTGTGTTCTCAGTTATAAGGAGTTAAAACCTTTGTTCGCTTGTATGTAACGGCACTCCTTCACCGATATATTTCATTTCCCTCTCTCTCACACACATACACACACACACTCTCTCTCTCTCTCTCTCCTCTCTCTCTCTCTCTCCAGCAGAGTGAGGACACGTATGTATTGGCTATAAAATGGAGATTTTTGAGAATGAAGTGACTCTTGTAGCCATTAATCATTTTAAGAGGATCGTTTATTTAAAAACATTTTAAAACCAAACCATACTCATAAATTTCTTAAAACCAAAATATACATACAAAAACGTTTGTTGAAATAAATATTAAAAAACAATTTCTTTGGTGCAATGCTTAAGGAAGTGTTTTTAGTGTAATAGTTATCGTCCTAGAAATGGACACAGCGAAACGAGTTCGAATCCTGGATGAGGCTGCTCCTATTTACATAGCAATAATACCCTTGGAGAAGTATGAATCCTATTATTATCCCTCCTTCTATGGTTAACAGTCAAATTCCACTTAAAATTGACCTTGTGTCGTATCCTGCTCATGTGGAAGGGTTGGATATATATATATATATATATATATATATATATATATATATATATTATATATATATATATTAATACTTAAAAGTATTTAAACAAGCCTGAATTTATTTATAACTTCCGAGAGAAGTGCTATACATCGTCGTTGAAAATGGACACTTTGATACGAGTTCAAATCCTAGATGAGGATGTTTGCATTTCACACAGCGTTAATAACATTGCAAAAGGTATTAATCCAATTATTATCCCTTCAGCTATGGTTTATTTGTAGAACATATTGAACTTTTTCATCTTGTTATGACAACAGACCTAGAAGAAGGAAAACTGATTTAAAAAATGCTAAAATTGATCATGCATCGCATCCTACTCGTGTAGAGGGGTTGGTTGGTGGATGGATTAATTGATTGATTGATTTTAACAGCACGTCAATCTGTCCAGGGTCATTTTCTGCGGAAAATTATGAAGAATGGTCAAATTTATCGTTTCATTTTTGGTTTTTTTCAATGATTTTCTTGATTTTGACATCGAGTTGCTTGCATTTGTCCGTTGCAAAATGAATCTGGAATCCCTTTTAAAGGACAAGTTTATAGGGTAAAGTTCAAGTTAATTATCATATTTTTCGGTATAATTTTCTTTCTTTCTTGAAGGACAAAATGTCATCTCTATTGACATTTTCAAATGTATCGCTGATGTTGTTTGTGTTTGAAAAATGATGTTTCATAACAAGAAAATCATCACATTCTATTAGAATGCGTTTAGAAATAAAAGATGTTTGACATTGGGTAAATACATTTAATGTAATGCTTAAAGGTATTTAAACAACTACTAGATCTGTATTTTATTAATTCGGAGAGCAGTGCTCATGAATCAACTTATGCAGAAGGTTTCCAATTTAATATACTAATTTGGTATCAATTCGAAATAGAAATGAGAGTTTACGTTTTGAATATCCTAGATCGATTCAGAAAGAATACTTTTAACAAATTATTTTCAAGAAATTTAGAATTCAGACCGATAAAATAGGACGAAAGGCAATTCATTATGTAAATTGTAATAACATTGGTTTATACGTTCCTTTTATTAAATCTCGTAATAAAACTATTAGAAGAAAAATGTCAAATACGTATGACAAGAAACACTATCTATTTATCTATCTATCTATCTATCTACCTGCCTATCTATCTATGTCAGTGTAGTAATATCTATGTAACTGGTAAAGAAATTATATATCTGTATTTTTAAAGAAATAAAGATAAGAAAGTAGAATGTGTATAGTGGGAGAGTCATAAACGAAGACAAGAAAAGAAGTATATTTCTTCTTTAAGTTGTGTGACCTTTCAATTTCTGTTGTTAGATTATTAATGATCGGAATTTGACACGACTAGATATTTATGATTCAGTTTTGACGGTTTCTATATAACACATCTAGAGGAAAGCGATTTGCATCAGTTTGTAAACGTTGATTCTTTTTCACGTCAACTACCGTGGAACTATGAAAATACTAACAAAAATGCTCTCCGTTAATGGGACACAACTCTGGAAATGTTGAAATCAAGTCTCCACCAAGTAAATTTGTATGAAAGGATTATAATGATTATTATTCGCGAACTCGAACGTAGTTTTTAATTCTATTTGCTGCTAATATTTTGTCAAGGAGTGGGGCGTGGGGAAAGCAACGCAATCATTTTGTATAATAATGATTTTTTTTTCAATTTGGCCTCAAGCTGTTTTTATTCGACAGTCATAGGACAAAGATTTTAATAAGTCTGGTGAGATTAGGTTCTTATCTCCCTTTAAAAAAATCAATATTGAACGCCAGGTGGCCATGTTTTTTTTTTTTTTTTTTTTTTTGCAGATCGTAAAAATTGGCTCTGATTAAAAGAAGAAAATATTTATTTTTTGAATGTCATTCAATCAGCATTAAATTCAAGTCACGTATTTTTATGAATTTTCTAGATGGCCACTTCATTATAAAATATACAGATTTGGGAACTGAATTTAAATTAGAAACATTTTGAACGATGATTTTTTTTTTCAAATAGAATTATACTAATTATATAAAGTACACAGATTCGCACATGTGTACCTTTGTGTGCGAGAAAGAAAATTAAAAAAAAAGACTATACATATATATATATATATATATATATATAATATATATATATATTGTGTGTGTGTGTGTGTGTGTGTGTGCGTGTGTGTGTGTGAATGGTATCCAGTGTTTCCGTGATAGGAATTGGACAGCAGTTTTTCATTCAGACATTGAATAGTACACACTATTGTCTACATATTCTGTTTGCAATTATTTCAATTATTTCAAGTCATCGAATGGTTGATACAATATCTAACCAGAATTGACCGATGAATTTGGCATGACTAATTTTTTCCCAAGTACTTTCGGTCTCTTCACGGGCAATTATCGAGGGAAATGTATATAGGAAAAACAATACGAAAATACTACTGCTTAACACCAGTACAAATAGGTGACACTTGCAAAGTTTTATTGTTTTTGCAAAACGGTAAAATCGCTCCGAATTCTGAGTTTCTCATGCCCGATCTCTTGTGAGTTTGTATCTACAGGGATGGAATCTTGGAAAAAAGATGTTGGCCTTTCACATAGTGCTAATACCTTTGGGAAATATATGAATCCAGGAGTTTTCTCCCTATCTATGGGTAAATAGTAGGGCAAACTAGGCTCTTTAATCTTATTATGTCAATCTATCTAGGAGAAGGAAAAATCTGAATTCAAAGGGGTTGTAGTCTCTTTAAAAATGATCTTGTAGTATATTATATATATATATATATAATATATATATATATATATATATAGGGTTATGTATGTGTGTGTGTGTGTGTGTGTGTGTGTGTGTGTGTGTGTGTGTGTGCAAAACACTTCTTCATTTCAAGTAGTCATCTTTTGAGCATCAAATTTTCCGTACAAATTTTCATGGTATTATTTACCTGTATGAAGGTATATTTCAAAATTCCCTATCTATTCACCTCATAAATCAATCTATTCTAATAAAGTCATATTATTATTAGGTAGTGATTCTTTCAGTCTAAAAAAGTGACACGTGCGAGAGCCACTGCCAGCGTTTTATGGTAGGATATCAATGGTGGGAGAGCCGCTTTGAGCGACTGAAAATAGAGAAAGAGTCATATATATATATATATATATAATATATATATATATATATATATATATATGAAGATAGGAGGGTTGGAGTAAAATCCGACAGGATGAGGAGGACTGACTGAGGAAGTTCTTCGCGTCAGAAGAACGAAATATTTCTCTCCTACTTGGACTTGTTTGAGTCATCATTTTTGTTCACTTCCTTTTACCTCACCTCATATATATATATATATATATATATATATATATATATATATATATATATATATATATATATATAAATATAAATACCACTAGTGTGGTATGATTCGGCTTAATTAATGGGCGTTATCGATTTTTAGACGACCATTATTATTATTTAGCAACAAATGTTCATAAATATGGTGAAATAAATCCAGATGTGCATTTCTTACCACCTCACCCCACTCCCAAAGAAAAAGAAGAAAACCTGTGGAACGCGTACAGTCATGTCTTCCTATCTGTATCTTATATCGTGTCCTGGCTCTATTCGCTGACACTGGAAGAACTTCCTGGACGTTCCTTTGTCTTGCTGACCTTAAAATTAAAACATTTCAGAGATGAAAGGCGTTCATCTCCAGCAAATGACCAGCACCGTGTAAGTGCATCTTTTGAAGTATGACTGGCATACACGTAACTATTGAAATAGAAAGGTTTCCGTATTAATACCCAACTCGCTCTAGTTCACGCGGAGAATTGTACAGAGGCGTCGCTGAAAGCGGAGATTTGATAGGAGGTGGTACATGATTTATGACTTGAATTGTGGTCACACACGACTTGTTTGTATGATTTTATTTGTACACTTTCAGTAAGCTTTATATATATATATATATATATATATATATATATATATATATATATATATATATATATATGTGTGTGTGTGTGTGTGTGTGTGTGTGTGTGTGTGTGTGTGTGTGTGTGTATGGTTTTGGTTGGTTTTGAAGGCTGTCACAATACAAGTGTAAAGAAAAACAAGGTAACAATGATGTTGTTGGTTAACCTGTGATTTATTCTTAATATTTCGAGATAAAATCTCTCGACAGAAGATTTCTGAAACTAAAGTTGTTACTAGCGACCGCCCATTCTTCCAATTCTGTATGAGTGTGTGTTAGTGTGTGTATTTTGTTTATGTGTGTGGTCTGTTCAACAATATCTGATTATCATTTCATGTTTGGCTTACCCTGTTTTTTATTCCAGTCCCTCTGTTCTCTATATATATATATATATATATATATATATATATATATATAATATATATATATATATATATATAATATATATATATAATCGAAAGTAATTGTGGATAATTATGGTCTAGCGAGGTTTTTGATCGTTGTAGGGCCCTACATATCGATAAATTAAATAATAAGGTGCATAAATAGTAAGCTGCAATAAATAGTCTTTAAAAGATAGAATTAAAACTTTATTTCCCTTCCTTGAGTCATTATTCGTCCAGGTATGGATTTCAATTATTCAAAGTAATATGTTTTTATCAACGTTTGACAAATTACTGTTAGTAGATCTTCTTTGGTGTATAGAGCTTTCTTATATATATATATATATATAATATTATAATTATATATATATATATATATATATATATATAATGTCCAGCATAATTTGGAGGGGGATTTAGCTCTGTCACTGATTGTTATGCCTTTCTTAAAAGTAAGATGCATTATCGTCCGGAAGAAAGATTTCATTATCATTAAACCAATTTTCAGTGAGATTAAAATATTATGCAATATTTCCATATATTCATATGCATTAATTGTAGAGGTAAGGATCATTTAACTTTTCTAAATATACTAATTCCATTATTCTTTTCCAGTAAAAGTATCAACTTGCCGGTTTTATTATTTATTTCTACGTAATCTTCCTTTTTTTATCCCAGGTGAAATAAAGAATGAAATCGTAACATATGTTCAATTTGTTCTCATGATCGATCTGTTAAACCCTGCTAATAAAACTGACCATGTGTCATATCCTACTCGTGAAGAGGGATTGGTAATATGTATATAAGATTGTTTTTTGCTTTTTTCGAACTGTCATCAAATGTCTTTTAGCCTTTGAGAAACTTCTTGAATAGCAAATAGGCAATGGAACAAACATGTGGAATGACATCAAATAAATGACTTTTTTTTTATATATTAGCCCCACTTTCACGCTGATTTGGACAGGCATCTCAGTTCATTTACAAGAATATCGTGTCCCTCATTGTTTGTTTCAAAATAAAGATCAAAATAACAAAAATCGGATTGAAAAGAAAAGATGATAAAAGAAACAAATTGAAGAATGTGCAAGAAAAAAAAAGAGAAAAAAAAAGTAAAACTTTCTCTCAAGAGAATAAAACAAACAATAAATAGAAAAATGAAAATGAAAGAAAAAAAAGCAGCTGGTAACAGATATCAGGGATTTTAGTATTTCATTACTAATTTCCATCCTCATCAGGACTTTATAAAAGAATTCATTGGAGAAATGATGAATTATTTAAATAAGGAAAAAAGGGGGGTAAATAACATGTACAAGCATCATGTCTTCTAAGCATCGTGCAAAACTCTCCCTCAACGAAACATCCATCTAAGAGCTTGAAATATTTTGATTTGAAGAGAACGTTTATATTATAACATATGGAATAATACTTACAAAATCCAACAAAGTTTTTAAAGGCTCCTCAAGTAATGTATTATTTATTGAGTAAGATTGGCATATCATTTAGTGAGTTTGATTCTAAATAGGTGCCCCATATTTCTGGCTTTGTACCTGATATAATGGAATGACCCATCTTCCCCATACCTCAACATTGGTGATGGTTCTAACCACTAT
The DNA here is from genome assembly GCA_023376005.1 of Doryteuthis pealeii. Lineage (NCBI taxonomy): Eukaryota > Metazoa > Mollusca > Cephalopoda > Myopsida > Loliginidae > Doryteuthis > Doryteuthis pealeii. The sequence continues at coordinate 128,413,652 of CM042146.1, forward strand.
TTAAGAAAACACAGATTACTCTGTGCAGAACTCACTTGAAGTACTTAGACGACGGACTCTCCTCCTGATACTCACGTGACCTTACTATATAACAATACCAAACAAGTTTGGTCTAATACTGAATAGTGAATTTGATCCTCACTAATTCAAGCGTAATGTATTGTTTTGTGAGTTGGATTGGCAGATCATTTAGTGAGTTTGATTTTAACTGGGTGCCTCATAATTCTGGCATTATACAAAACTAAGCCTATCTTGGTCTACTAATATATGTATATGTATATATACATACACACACATACAGACAGACAGACACACACACACACACACACACACACACACACACACATACATATATATATGTATATATATGTATATATATATATATATATATATATATATATTATATATATATATATATGGGGGAAGAAAGGAGGAGATAGATAGCTAGATAGATAGATATAAAATATAGAGAGATTGGAGTAAAAATTACTAACCATTTTTAAGTTTGAACAAGTTTGAATAATAAAAGAATAAATATATTTTTTTATTTAAATCATATTTATTTTGACTCTTGAACATTAATTAAAACAAAACAATTCCGGACTAAAACTTTTAATAAAGGTATGAACCCACTCATCCATCAAGCTATTGGTTAAATAATACGACTAGTTTTCTTCTGCAAAGATTTCTTTGGCATTGAGTAACGCACAAAGGTTTATATGACATTAAACTAATGACTGTTTTTCTATAATTCTCAAATTTAAATGTCTATTAAAATCGTAGCCGTTTGGTAGAAAAGTATTTATCTACTCTAATCCATAATTTGGATTCGGCGTCTGCAGTTATCTAACCTGTTAGATGCCAATTTCACAAGAATGTTGCGTGCGGTTTTAAACAAATCGTGGAAACAACACCCTACAAAAAAGCAGCTGTACGGTCACTGGAGAAGTAAGGACGTACTCATAAACGACGTGCTACTATAGAAAATGCACATGGGCTAGTGTGGGCCGTCCTGAAAATACCTACATTTATCAACTCTGCACGGATTCTGCTTGCTGCACAGAGGATAAACGATAGGGATTATTGGTGAGAGATTGTCATGGAGATTCGTGCTGCTAGCGCAACATGATGATGATGATGATGATGATGATGTCCGTCTTTTGGCAGGGTGAATTGGATGTTCGGAAAGTAGTATGAATTACAACCAAGGTATAGTACGAAACTGTCTCTGTGATTAGTTTTTTCATCACTTCTGTCCAACGTTTGTAGTTTATAGTGCATCTGAGATCTAAAAAGCAATATATTCCTCATTGGTTACTTACTGCAGGAATACCGAAATCTCTTCTCTGCAAAACTGCTGTGAATAGATTATATGGTATTTACTTTGTTGGTATATTTGTCACGGGTGGGATGTGACAAAATGTTGCAAGTATTGGGCCTCCAGCGATGATCGAACTCGCAATTCATTAGTAATGGACCTGTGAGAATAGCTTGCTAACCATTATACCACGATACCCAGCCGGTTTGCCACAAGCAGGATGTGATACAAGGGCACAAATGTGGCACCTGCGGCGAGGGTCAAACTCGCAATTCAGTAGTAATAGATCTGCGAGGCTAGCTTGCTTGCTAGCCTTTACACTACGATGGGATGGCCTTTTTAAGTTCAACCTACTCACCACTGGGAGGATGTGACGCAAGGTCAAACATTGGCAGCCTCCAATGAAGTTCAAACATTCGTTAGTAATGGATCTGCGAGACAAGGTTATTAACCAGCACACGACGATATGACGCTCTTACTAATCAACCTAATATATATATAAGTCGAACCACACTGATGAGAAGTAAACTTCGAAACACTTATCTGTGGATGACTGATATATATATATATATATATATATATATATATATATATATGATTTGAACATTCGTATTGCAGTAAATAAGCGTCGTTGATTCCATGTCCACGCTACATAAACTTAGAAATAAATTGTCTATGCACAATATTGAGCAGTGTTTACTTATATATATATATATATATATATATATATATATATATATATATATATATATCACGCATATCACACACACATACACACACGCATACACACACAACACACACACATATATATATATATATATATACGTCTGTGTGTGTGTATATGTGTGTGTGTGCTGGGGGTGTAATACACACACACACACACACACACATATATACACATATATATATATATATATATATATATATATATATTGGATATCTATTTAATAATCGAAATGTTTTAAACCTTGAAATAATTTTCAATTGATAATAATAAATATTGTATATATATATATATATATATATATATATATATATATATATATATATATATATATATATATATAACGTTCTTTTCACAGTGATAAAACTTTCCATTGCTATGTTAACACGAAGAAACACAAAGCGACGCCATTTGAGGCAAACATGCATTGTATTCACATTCACTGTAAAAAGCTTCGACTACAGATTTGATCTACTACTAAGGAACAAAGATGAGTGCTTCCATGTAACATCTATTGTCCTGAGAAATACTATAAAGCGAAATACATGGAATGGCTTCAAATCTACAAGATCTTCGGAATTATCCATGTCTTCAAAAGTCTGGGCTGTTATTTCAGATTCGACTCTACACTTCGTATCGTATTTAATTTAGGAATATAAATTACAGGATCCTTCCATATTTTCCACTTCAAATTTACATTGTTTGGAATGAATTATACATTTAATTTAATCTAGTTTCTTTTTAAAGACTATAAAGACATATTTAAAAAATACATTTTATCTGTTATTAGTTTATTTACTGCTAAATAAATGCTTATGTGAATATCTTCCGTGGAGGTGCCATAGTAGTAAATGGGCAGGACAAGTTCAAATATTGGAGGAGGCTGGGTTCATTTTAGATAGTGCTATCCTTGGGAAATATATTCATTCAACTATTCTCCCTGAACTATGGGTAAATAGCAGGGCAGACTGGACTCTTTAAACTTAGTATGACAACCGGTGTAGGACAGCGTTAACTTTGAATTCAAACCTACTAAAGTCCATTTAAAAGAAAGAAAACAAAATGGCCTAGTATCACAGACTGCTGGTGCGAAGGGTTGGTAAATACGCAAGTGACTATCCTCTAAGTCCTAATTTCATTTTTTCAAAGATACAACACTTTGCCTTTTCTTTGGACAACGAAGAAGGAATACCTCTAGTACAAAGGACCCTCAATGGACAGAGACAAACCCCCTGAAATTATAATAATTATGATAAGTTGAATACTGGTTTTAATAAAACAGTTTAATAACACTGGTTTACAAATAAATTGAGGCAAGTACAAAAATAAATGTTTTAACCTAATTTGGGGGTGCTGAATTCAGATTTGAAATCTGTTTTTAATCATCATATCTATTTTTTTTTTAGATATGCATACTGTACATTTTGTACACATATTGTACATAAAGGCGTATATGCATTCAGGGTTAATTTCTAATATTGTGTGACTTATGTCCTCTTTTTTTAGTTATTATGCAATAAATGTAAGTGATAGCATTACATTATATATATATATATATATATATATATATATATATATATATATATATATATATATATATCAAGGCGAATTTTAGCAGTTAAGCGTCTCAATCAACAGGCAGTAGTGCACTGGCAGTCAGCGCAGGAGGCTTTCGTCCCTCGCATCGCAGGAGGACGATGTCCCTCGACAATTGTGTTACACAATCTTTTGGATATATATTTGTTTTACAATTTCCAACGACGCACATTTTATTGCCTTACATATGATTTAATTTTACTTTGTTAAATGCTCTTGCGTGACATCCCGAAGGCAAAATACAGCAGATCATCAAAGAAAACACACTTCTAACTGTCTGCGGTACTATGAATTGTGTACATTGTGTCATCCAAGTATATCTATTCCGTCAATATTCTTTATCTATCCTGTTTTATCTGTAATAAGCTGCTGCAACTGTTGAAATAAGCACGTATATACTCTGTATATACTAAAATGAGACTATTTAAAAGACAGAAAACTAGAGTGATAGAGCAAAACTGTTTATAAATTTGAATTCAGTACACCCAAATTAGTAAAAACACCTATTCACAAAAAATATTTTTTTGTAAACCAGTGTAATTACTTCTATAAAAATCTAGCCGGGTTGGTATCGAGATATAAGTGTTGACTAATAGTTTCGCTAGACTGACTGATGCCATTACCTGATTCAGATTTTGAACTCGACACACCGCCTCCATTTCTCACGATGATAAAATTTACGTCACTCAACTCTCCGCTTTTTCCCTTATCATCATATATAAATTTTAGATTATATCAACAGTTTCTATGATAGCGTCATTTTCATGTATAATTATTGGGGGAATTTTCTTTTTCATCATACGAGTAGTTTTTACTGCACAGAGGAACAGGAGTTTCGGTGGTCCGTGTTTGCGCAACAAGGGTTGTTCTTTTGACATCACACGCCCTTTGAACATTCTTACTACGCTTTGAAGCAACGTAGGTCTCTGTCATGAAATGAATTATTCCCTAGAGAAATGAATTAACACGCCATTTACACCTGACAGGTGCGTTTCAGATTCTTTCTATATTGAAGAATTTAGTCTTGTTTTTGTTTTTGTTTTTGTTTTAATATTCTTGCTTATTTTAATTGAATGCATCAAAAGAAGGAAACGTTCATAGAAATATGGCAGGGAGTTACTGTAAAAAAAAAAAATTTTGTTTCTTCGATACCTTTGTGTTTCCGAGTTTGTAACAATGTCTTTGATGTACAAACCTTCGTTTAGTTAATTTCTTTTCTTATTAGAATGCTACACAAGCACGAAAAGCTATCACGAGGATAACTTTATTACCGTTAACGCAAACCACCCACCACGCACACGTATATATATATATATATATATATATATATATATATATATATATATATATATATATATATACACGGATCTTCCTAGTAACATATATATTGATTTGTCGACGCGAGTTCAAATCCTTAACAAGGCTGTTCGTATAGCGCTAATACCCCTGGTAAAGATATGTATTCAACTACCCCCGCTCTCTCTCTCTCCAGCTATGGGTAAATAGTAGAACGGACTGAGGTCTTTAACCTTGGTTAGGCAACAAGTAGAAGGAAAACTCAATTCAAGCCTGTTAAACACTTCTAAAGAAATTGACCTTGCGTCACGTCCTCTTCTTGTGAAGGGGTTCTTATATTATATATATATATATATATATATATATATATATATATATATATATATATATATATATGAGGGAGGAGGATTGGAGTAAATCCGACAGTATGTGGTAAAAGAATTAGAGGGAAAATGTGGACGAAATATATCTCCTATATTATTTTGTTTGAGTTGTTCTTTTGGCCACATTTTCACTCTATTCTTTTACCACACACACACACACACACACACACACACATATATATATATATATATATATATATATATATATATACGGATCTTAGAAGTAATATGTGTATATAAGGATAGCGAAAAGATAAAGTCAATGACCCTTTTATCATAAGTGCTAGAAAGTGGTGGCTGAGGGTCTTAGTGTGCTAGGAATTACGTTAACTTGCATCTGGTGAAGTTCTAAGGAGCTCCATTACTCCCAGTTCCACTCTGACCCAGAGTTGTAGTACCTGTTAGAGTATCATCTATGAGTTTAAAAATTGAATACCTATCAAGAATAAATAAGATAAAATGTCTTCGTCATAAAATAATCCAACAAGGGTTGACCTGCCATAAAATCAAACCAACCAAACAAAATTCTCCAATTATGACGATCTTGATGTCCACTAACAACCACAGTTTCATTGGCTCAGACAGAGGCTTACTACACCGGAGAAAGTTACAACATCCAATTTCAAAAGTTTCTTTATCATTCAAAAGGTAATAATGTTTTAAGAGTCTATTCATATCCGCTCAAAAGCAGCTTTGATGTATCGAAATACGAAAGATTATCTATAAGCATACTGAGCCACGGTTTATAATAACTCCATATTTAATAATTTCTTGTATAGCCAGACCTACATTCATATATACTTACGTTCAGAAGGACATACATACATACATACATACATGCATACATACATACATATATAGAATACTTCAGGTACGTGTATGTGCCTTGAATATAAAATAGAGCAATAGATTTCTGTCGATTTCGATAATATGTATGAATATATGTGTCTAAGGAATATATATATATATATATATATATATATATATATATATATATATATATAGAGAGAGTTTCATAATTTGCTTGAAGCATTGTGTATGTATTGGTTAGGAGGTTGATTTAGAAGGCTATCACAATGCAGTTTGGAATAAATAAAAAATAATAATACGGTAACAATGGTGTTGTGTGTTGACCTGTATTTTTATTATTTCTTATAAAAATTTATAAAATTTCTTATAAAAATTATTTAATAAAAATACAGGTCAACACACAACACCATTGTTACCGTATTATTATTTTTTATTTATCCCAAACTGCATTGTGATAGCCTTCTAAATCAACCGCCTAACCAATATATATATATATATATATATATATATATATATATATTACAACGGCATACACAGGAATAACCTACTCGAATTTCGCCATAAGGATCTTCGGGTTAAATCCACCGAATTAATCAAGATATTGATTAATTGCAGTTAAGTGTACGCGTGTATTTTGTGATTATGATCGTTAATAAATCATTTTACATAGCGCTAATATCGTTGGGAAATATATTCATTCAACTATTCTACCATCATATATATATATATATATATATATATATATATATATATATATATGTTTTTGACACAAAAAATGGAATCCACAAGCCAAGTTCAAATGATGGCAAAAGGTGCTTGCCTTCAGTTTGAGGCCCCATACTTGGGACTCTCGTTACATCCTACCCATGCCAAATGGGTTGGGTTATTTTGGCGCCCCATCGTGTTTTAATTGTTTGCAAGCTAATCCCGCACATCAGTTACTGCTGAATAGTGAATTCGATCCTCGGTAGAAGCCCCATATAACACATGCCCTCTTGTCTAATAGGGGGCAGGGTCGGGTTTATTGCTTGGTGCCTGATGCAAGGAAATCAAGTGGAATGCTGTAGCGATTATGCTATTTATTTCACTATTCATCGCCTGAGCTTCGATTCGTTCGTGGCTCCTCACTTCACTACGATAAACATTACACCACTAGCGCCAAAATATATTTTTTATTATAATATAGAATAAAATATTAATATAGAGATAAATCCAGCCAGGTGGAATGTCCGGACACTCCCCATTAATTATCTTGCTCTCTGTCAGTCAATAAAGCTATAAAACCACATATCGGCCAAAATAAAATTTAATCTCAACCTATTCCAGTTAAAATTAGATAAATAACAACATAAACTGAATTAGATAAACTTAGATAAATGTTTCAATTCTAGAAATTGTCTTTACAAATAGAAAATAGGTAAATAAAAAATACAAAAAATAAAATAGCATTCAGTCTGAAAACCGGTGCATTGGACATATTTATCAACTAAAAAATAAACCGACTATAAACAGTTGACACCTGCTCCAACGTTTGCTACATCCTAAACACGCGACGATCTACATTTAATGTATAAATAACGCCATAGAAAAACTAGAAAATATTCCCAATCTCTATAGACTTTAAACAGAATGTATCTCAGATATTAAAAAACAAAACTTACATTGGATTTATGAATCAAAATATAAGATGATAATATTTTTGAAAACAGACAATTTTTTAGCTTTTATGTTTTTTTGTTTTTTATTTTATTCAACATTAAAAGAAAAATGTATTGAGGCACCCATGGTTTAATGGTGATCGCAGTAGGAAATGGACTCGGCGATATGAGTTCAAATCCTGGACGAGGCTGGTTTGCAAATTACACAGTGCTAGTACCCTTGGAAAAGGTATACACCCAATTATTCTCGCACCAGATATGGATGAATAGTAGGACAGACAGGACGATTTAACCTTAGTATGACAACTGGTCTTGGAGAGGAAAAACTCTGAATTCAGAGGAGTTAAACATAACAATTGACCTTGTACCCCCTCGTTAGGGGTTAGATAGATACCTTAAAATAAAATATATTTAAAAGTATGTCACGTAAATATGAATCAACAATTTCATTTGAACGTTTGAATTTCTCATTTTGTGAGATATTTTTTTTTTGTGACTTTTATGAGGGGGTTGTTTTTCTTTGTTCTTTTTTAATTATTTTTTTTTCTTTTGAAAGAAAGTTTCAGACAACTTTATTTCTGTTTATATATATATATATATATATATATATATATATATATATATATATAGAGAGAGAGAGAGAGAGAGAGAGACAGACAGACAGACAGACAGACAGAAGACAGAGAGAGAGAGAGAGAGAGAGAGAGAGAGAACTGAATGATAATATTATCTATACGTTTGTAAACTGAACAAATCGGATCAATAGGAAAATAGATGAATGGAGAAAACATTCTGATCCCAAACATTTGGGCAATATTTCCTTTTATATTTTATTCTCACCTAGTTTCACTGCAACAGAAATAGGAAAGGTTGACAAAAGAATGAAAATAAAACATTTTTGTCTATCGTCCAGAATCAAACTAGCATCAAGAAAACACACACACACACACACACACACACACACATATATATATATATATATATATATATATATATAGTGTATTATGTTAGCGACTGTTTCACAAGGGACTTCTTTACAATTTGAAAAAAGAAGAAAACGTTTTTTGCCTCAGTGGTCCTTTTTTTGGCACCTTGAATGTAAACAAATAGTCGACCCAAAACAAGAGCAGCTGTAGGAATGGTAGCAGACTTAGTTCTAAAAAATAACCCTCCCCCCGAAAAAAATCAATACAAAAAAAACTACCATAGTTAGGCCATGAGTCTAAAAAAATCCTGGTATCTTTCATTAAGACAAAAAGGATTAATTTTTAACCTGAAACAATAAAAACATCGTGTAATTATTGCTTCAAAACCAAAGAATCTTTAACCTAAACTCCAAGCAGAAATAATTTACTCTGGTTTAGCTCAGTCGGTAGAGTACTCGCCTGGGAATCACAAGGTTCTAGTTCGATACCGGTCCTCGCCAACTCAGCGAATGAGTAGCACAGGGATCTGTGCGGTAAAGTAAGGAGCTGATGGTAGGTGTGGCGCTCTATCTCAGATGTAAAAAAAAAATCTCCTTGGTGTAGCGCTAGTGAAAAGGTGATAGACTCCCTTGCTTGTTGACTGATACCGACTTTAGCCCACCCCGACGACTTTACTTACTTACTTTATCAATGAGAATCGATTTCACTAACAATGTTTTGATAATCCATCTTTGCTAACCATTACACAAAATGAGGTATCCTTAATTAAACCAAACCATTCGTCACTGATAGGATGTGACACAACGTTGCAAACATAAGGCATTCATCGGGATCGAACTTACGATTCAGTAGTAATGGATATTAAAAACCATTATACATTGATTTTAAGCCATGGAGGATCCAAGCATTATCTTATGCTAGCAAGAGATCAAATATCAGCCAACTTGTATCATGTAATCATTACAATACAGTCAATATAAATAAGTACTGAAAACATTAATTAAAATATGTAAGATTGTTTAGCGCCAACGTCATGATACCTGAAATTTCCTAGATTTTCATGAGTGAAGTCAGTGAAAAAAAATGTATATATTACATACATAGACCCCACCTCACATCCCATATATATATATCTATATATATATATATATATGTGTGTGTGTGGTGTGCGTGTGTGTGTGTGTGTTTGTGTTTGTGTTTGTGTGTGTATGTGTGTATTTGTGTCTGTGTGTATGTCTCTGTGTGTGCGCGCATGTATATATATACATATATATATATTAACCAACATAACCCACATTTCCCGGCAAAGTGTTTGATAATGTTTTTTTTTTTTTTTTTCTAGAAAATAGTTTTTGGCCGAATGGTCTTTGCTATTTCATGGTTGTCATCTCAAACGTAAACAAGTAGACTTATCCAAATAGGAACAGCTGTGTGCCAATGTTACAAGGGAACAGAAAGAAAAAAAAATATACAAACATCATATATATATATATATATATATATATATATATATATGTGTGTGTGTGTGTGTGTGTGTGTGTGTGTGTGTGTGAGAGAAATATGAGGAGATTATCCGACTGTATGTGGAGAAAAGGATCATGTATGCACGCTTGTATATGTACATCTATATGCATCTCTGTGTTTGTGTACATGTGAGTGTATATATATATATATATATATATACGGGTATGTCTTTATGTGTATGCGCATGCATGTATGCACTCATGTGTTGGTTGAGTGTTTGTGTATGTTTGTGTGCCCATATGTCTGTGTGTGAGTGAGTATGTCTGTCTATGCATGCATATGCAGGCTCATCACATGGCATATCATATGAAAATAACAGTATATATTACAATGTACATGATACACAATAATAATAATAATAATAATAATAATAATAATAATAATAATAATAATAATAATAATAATAATAAACATACACACACACATACAATTATAACAAATCTCACTATAACCCCATCCTCTCTAATACCTACAACCAAAATTTACACAAATATTCCAACAAACAGGATGTTTATTGTAAATCTATCTTCCTCTAAAAAAAATAAAATAAAATAAATAAAAATAAACATACACACATACACTCAAAACCAATCCTAACCCAAACACCTGTGGCACTATCAGAATCCACCATGATACACTCCCTATTAGAGAGAAGGAAAATCCACCTCCAAACACTTCTGACACCATCAAACCCCCCCCCCCCCCTTATTCACGATCTCCTCAATTCATTAGAAAGAAAATGTTCACCACTGAAGCAAGAACTCCATTCCTAAAGTCCTGAAGAAGTTCTAAGAGACCGAAACGTTGCATCGTCGACATCACTACCTACAATAAACATCCATTTTCTACAACCTTCCGTGTTTGTCTACCTTCTCCCATATATATATATATATATATATATATATATATATATATATATATATACAGATAGATAGATAGATAGATAGATAGATATAGATATAGATAGATAGCTAGATAGATAGTTTTGTGTTGTAAAAGTTCGTTCTCGCTAGTTAACTTCTATTGATTCAGTTTTGAAAATCAGCTCAATAATTCCGACTGATAGATCACCGAAGTTAAGCAGCGAAGAGCATATTGAATACTTAGATGGGTGACTATTTAAGAAACTACAAGTACTGTAAGCAAGCTGAATCCTTTGTTTATCAAAATGACTTGATCCAGCATTAAATGATCCAAAAACGCTTGATATGCCGTAAAAACAACAACCAACAATCTGTAGGGATGCACTCAGCGGATTCCAAGTTTGAAGAAAAACAGGACAACAACATTTGGCATCAATGGATTTGTAAAATTTGAAAATTAATTTTGCGAAACTGAAGACATTTTGAAAAATGTTTTGGAACAATTTGACAATATACAGATGGTTTATGTTAGGTCATTTGGGTCAAAGTAGAGCGAATTTAAAATTAAATTTTTGACTTAATTTGTTAATTCATTTTAAATTTCTTTGAAATCCTGCAAACACAGAGAGTGACAGAGAGAGACAGAGAGAGAGACAAACAGACAGACAGAGAATAACGATTATCGTGTTAGTCTTTCAATTATTCTCATGCTAACATCAACAAATGAATTAACAGAAACTTGCACTTTGTGTAGGAAAATTCAAGTTTGAGAAACCTACCAGTCAGATGGAGAAGAAACACGGATATCTGGTATCTTCTATTTTGTATCTTCTCGGAGATGAATTCTTTCAACCTTATTGTGTAGCTGGTCCATAGCTGTCTATTAGATATGAGCGTCAAAATTCTTTGTCACGACACGTAATTTCTATGTTCAATCACAAAAGTATATCTTTTTTCTCTTCTCTCTCTCTCTCTCTCTCTCTCTCTCTCTCTCTCTCTCTCTCTCTCTCTCTCTCTCTCTCTCTCTTAACTCCATATATAGAAACAGTCGTATTTTACTGACCAAACACGGTCATTGTCGTAAGAAATGGAACCGGTGACACGGTTTCAAATCTTGAACGAGTTTGTGAGTGTTTTACTTTCCCTTAATGCCCTTGGGAAAGGCATGCACTTATTTTTTCAAGTCATCGGTAAATAGTAGGACAAACTGGGTTCTTTAGTGGTGGTTTGTTAACCAGTCTAGGTGAAGGACAATTCGAAATTGAAACCCGTTTTACACCGGTTAAAAATTGATTGTGTCACATACTGCAAGCGCTGGCGATGGTAAGTAAATATATACACATACACGCACATATTCAGTGGAGCCTGAAATGCGTATAATGGCTATTATGTTCCGATTATATATATATATATATATATATATATATATATGTGTGTGTGTGTGTGTGTGTGTGTGTGTGTGTGTGTGTGTGTGTTAGATTTATTTTGAAGGAAGAAAAGGTAATGACTATGTTTTAATTTACCTGTGTTTTTTAATGTTTCTTGAATATTTGAGGATAAAATATCCCTTCTTCAGAAAACTTCGGACCCCATAAATGGAAATTCATAGCCGTCTGTATTCATCCATATTAGGGTGGTCGTAGTAATGTGTGTGTTTCTGTATCTGATTTTTAAATGTTTGTATACATTGATATTTTTACATGCAACTTCCCATCGTGTTCCGGTCACATAGCGTTTTTTTTTTTTAAATGAACGCTGGGTTTATGAAATGTTCTTGTTGGTCTTGAACTAAATATTTAGGGAGTAAGGAAGTGATAGGATACATCAACACATAAAAAAGTAGTGATCCTATGACAACACACTCGCTTTGAGAGGAATTTCATTTTTTTTAAATGAGAGGGGGAACAAGCCAAACAGCAAAAGATATGCGTATTATTTTGTGTTTTTTCTTCAATATATATTTGGCTATCTGAAGATGCAGACTTCTTTTAAAGGGAAGTGTGTTGAAATAAATTTATAAATAAAGCAATATGATGTGTGTTTAAGTTTTTCCTTAATACGGTATTGTATATATATATATATATATATATATATATATATATATATATATATATATATATGCGTGTGTATATATATATATATATATTGTGCGTGTACACACACACACACACACACACACACACACACACACATATATATATATATATATATATATATATATCTGTGTCGCAGTCTGTTGACAGGCATTTGCAGTCGTCATCTGGAAAGATAAAATTAAATTTAGCTCTCTTTTTTAGGGCATGAAATAATTTGATTTACAAAAAGTAAAGCAAATTACGACAGATTCCGGCAAACAAATCCCTGCCTTTCTTTTCCATCCATTTTGGATTTTCTTTCTTTTCATCCCTGAGGCTAAAAAAATCCCATCTAGTTCTTATTCGACATACGAAAGTGAAAAGAGTTTGTCTCTTCAGTTTGACGATAACTCATTACAATATTCAGACAAGGCGTCTATATGAAATAAGTAAACATTCGTAAGGCTTCCCTTTGCTAACATGTGGCAATGACGTCACGTCTTTGTTACTTCCTTCTTGTTGTTATTATATCCGCTTGTTCATCTCACACATGCTCAAGAAAGATTTCTTTAATTTTCATAAAACAAAAACTTTTCTGATATTCTCAGAGGAGCCTATTCCTGACATTAAATATATATATATATATATATATATATATATATATATATATATTGGTCTACCAGCCAAAAACATAGGAAGTCTATTCTCTTTTCATTTGCGCTAGACCAGGGAGGATGTTTTTTTGCGTCAGATGTGGAGTGCCACACCAACCGTTAGCTCCCCACTTTATCGCACAGATCCAAGTTGTGCTACTCTTACACTGAGTTTACGGGGGCCATATCGAACCCAAAACTCTGTGGTTCTTTGGTGGAATCTCCGTCTCTCTTTTCGTCTCTCTCTCTCTCTCTCTCTCTCTCTCTCTCTCTCTCTCTCTCACTCGCTCTTTATATATATATATATGTATATATATATATATATATATATTATCTCAAGCGTATTAGCACAAAGTTACTTAAAGTGAAATCTAAACAAGATTGTCAAGACATTGAACTGGGGGCGTCTCCGTGCCGTAGTGGCAAACGTACTGAACATCAAAATGGTTTAAAATGTTTTGTCATAGAGCCAGAAGTAGTATAATCTGAACGACTAAAGTTAGTGTTGAAAGTGATACGAAATACTAATCAAAAGAAAGAAAGAACGAACTAAAGAAAGAAAATATTTTGATAATAATAGAAATATTTTCCTCCAAAGAATTCCTAACTATTTTAGTTAATGCATTTGTGTTGGAAATTATTTCTTTAAAAGCCGCATCGGATATTTGCCATGTGAAATCCGTGTGCATTTTCTCTTCTGTGCATTTGGAAGATAAAAGCGCTGATGACATCATATTAGTAAGATGAATACAGGAGAACAACAGTGACATCTTTTGTAGCACAACAGCACCAGTTGTGTCCGTTCGACAAGGGTAAATATCTGTTCAACACGGGAAAGCCTTGAATTGTTATAATTTCATATGAATGCATGGTACCGAGTACCACCAACAATTGCTACGTTAAACAGGTTGGACAGAAAAGAATGAGAAAAGGGAATGTAATCGGTCAGGTTTCGATCCTAGCCTGAAGAAGCCTGACTTGTCTAGTTACACTGATGAGCTGTGAAACAGCGAAATAGTACTGTATGTGAATGACAATATATATGCTCTCCGTCCCTGGGGGGTTGAGCTCTCTGGAAATGGAATTTTCTGGTATCCGCCAACTACGCAAAAATTGCATAGCTTTTCTTAAAACTGATCGAGCACTCCCGGTGGCTCAGTATGTTTATAACAGTAAAAATTCCATTTTTTTTAAAAAGTTGGTGGCGTTGGCGAATCGGTCGGGATTCGATCGCATCCTGAAGCAGCCTGCCTTGCCTAGTAACACTGATGAGCCATGAAACGGTAAAACAGGACTGTATATGAATGACAATATATATATATATATATATATATATATATATATATATATATATATATTGCTTTATACAATTGCCCAAACATGATATATATACCTCCCACAAACGGATACATATACCAAAATAATCACATATATATATATATATATATATATATATATATATATTAGGGTAGCGTAAACATAAGGTCAACTATGCTTGGTAACTATCAGTTTATCGCCTCGTTTCGTTTCTCAGACTAAACGAAAAAACGTACGTATCTACGTTTCTTTATATACTGTTGTGTGTTGTGGTGCTTGATGGGAAGGTTTTAACTATATAGGGCAGGATGAGACAGACGTTATAGTTAGTGGTGCATTCTGGAAAATGCGTTTACTTTATAATGTGTGGTTATTTACCCGTTTAAATTGAATAAATTTTGTTATCTGTTAATTTATTTCCTCTATTATTTTTAATTTATTGATTTCAAATCTTTTAATATATTAGAGTTCTTAAGACCTGATGATATTTCACTGGAGTATGAGTGACAACAAGTCTTCTTAGGTCTCCAGGACTATTCTGAGTATTCTAGCCGATTACAGCAATGTAGTATTCTGGATGGTCTCAATTCTTTCTCTGATTTCCATATTCTCCAGTGTTTTCCAAGCTTTTTGGGACTGTTCTAAGTGCATTATCTACGATCGATATTATTTTGACCCTCATATTTCACAACTTTTTCAGTTCTTTGGCAATGTCCAGGTATTTGTCCATCTTTTCGTGTGTTTTTTTTTCATCTTCACCCTGTGGTCTACTGGAACCGCAAAGTCCATCAGTTGACAAGTTCTTTCTTTTTTCTTAATCAACACTAGGTCTAGACTCCTTGCTGGAATAAGGTGATCCGTTTTTATTTCAAAGTCCCAGAGAATTTTATGCGTTTCGTTCTCAAGAACAGATTCTGGTTTATGCATATACCATTTTGTTATGTGGTCAAAATTTAATTTTTTGCATAATTCCCAGTGGATCACCGTCCCAACCCAGTCGTGTCTAGTTTTGTATTCTCGTTGTGCTAGTTTGCTACATTCACAGTGTATGGTTTACAGTCTCATCTCTATTACCACAAAGTCTACATTTACTATTTTGTTGGGTCTTATCAATTTTCGCTTTTATATAGTTTGTCCTTATGGCATTATTTTGTGTAGCAATTATTAATGATTCTGTTTTATTCTGTTTTTTTATTATTTTAATGATTCTGTTTTATTATTATTATTATTATTATATCTATTTTATTGTTTTATTGTTTTATTTATTCAAATCTATTTTAGTCTTTAGAGTCGTCGGTTTCCCGTGGTATAGTAAGAATTTGTTTTCATGCCTAGATTTTGATATGAGTTCTAATCTTTTCATTTGTTCAGGGAATTTGTTTATGGCTATTATTTTCTTCTATGCAAAGGTTACTGTGTTTTGAGATGTTGTTGTAAGCGGGGGCTATTTTTATTATTTTCCAGATAATATATATATATATATATGTGTGCGTGTATATGTGTATAAATATGTATATATGTGTGCGTGTGCATATATATATATATATATATATATATATATATATATATATATAGCGGAAGACACAGAGAGAGAAAGAGAGAGATAGGGGAAGAGAGTGAGAGAGAGTGTGCTTGGGAGGTATGTGTGTGAGAGAGAGAGAGAGAAGAGAGAGAAGAGAGAGAGAGAGAGAGAGAGAGAGAGAGAGAGAGAGAGAGAGAGAGAGAGAGAGAGAGAGAGGGGTAGAAAGACTAAGTGAAAACATAGATGCAGAGATTGAAAAAGACAATAGATATATCAGAAAGTCAGTCATGTGTATTTACCTAACCTTTCTGACAGAATTCGACACAAGGTCATTTTTTAAGCAACATTTAAGATATCAAAGAAATATATAAGAAACGAGGTTATGGAAAACAAGAAGATAAATCGCGTAAGTGGTTGTAGCGACTGAAGAAGATAAATCGTGGTCGTGGTTGTGGGGGCAGATCTACTGATCAAAGTATATAGATCAGGAAGGTGAGTAAAAATTTTGCATCGTTGAAATTCAACCAAAGGAATGGACATTGTTTTCAAGAAACAATGCAAGAAAATAATTATTTGTTTTTAAGAGTTGATTTGATAAAATAATGGGTTAACTTATGTACACATCTCATCCTGGTGTAATGTTTAGCAAGACAATCTCGCAGATCCATTACTACTGAAAAGTGAGTTCGATCCTCGTTGTATGCCAAAAGATTTGCAACCTTATGTCACATACTACCCGTGGCGAAATAATCGGGTAAATATATATATTTACCTGACTCTTTCGCCACGGTAAGTATGTGAGGTTTGGGGCATACAACGTGGATCAAACTCACTTTTCAGTAGTAATGGATCTGTGAGACTATCTTGCTAAACA
>CM042146.1:128436190-128453690 GCA_023376005.1 Doryteuthis pealeii
GGCGACGACGACGATATTGTTGACCCCCCCCCTCTCTTCAACAAGTCGAATTTATTTTTCCACTCTATTTTCTTTTCTTTTTCATACTAGAAGCTATTTCGGCTTAGAGGTTGTATAATATCATCACATAATGGCGGACGCCATGTTCGACCTCAAACTCATTCCTGAATTCGACGGCTCCACATCTGTGGTGGACTGGGTCGAGAAAGTGGAGCTGACGTGTCGCTTATGTGGGGTCAAGCAGGTCGATCTAGTCATCCCCCTGCGACTGATGGCAGGCGAGACGGTGGATGTCTTCTTTGCGGCACTGAAGAAGCTGGCGGTTTTATTTGGGGGATTGCCTGAACGTACCTTTGTATACGCATTTGTGGCAGGACTCCCGTCTTGAGTGAAACAATTGTTGAGGGCGTCCGCCAGTATAGAGGCAACGCCGGTTGAGCATTTGCTTGAGCGCGCACGGGCTATCGTCAGGGATGAGGCAGAGCTAGGGCAGCCAATTTAAATGGCTGTGCAGACGGCCCAGAGTGGCCATACAACTCCCCCAGGCTGGACCATCGAGTCAGAGTGAATTGCTTCCGTTGTGGAAGGCGTGGCAAGATTAGCACGGACGAAAGACGTGGGCGCATATGCTGCTTCAAATGTCGCGGCGTCGGACACATGGCCTCAATCTGTCCGGGAAAACGAGCCAGGGGACAAGATGTCAACGCCGCTCTGCTCCCCGGACAAGAAGTGAACAAGGTGCAACCAATCATCCGAGTCCTCGTCGACCAAACGCCTAGCTCGGCGCCTCTCGATTCAGGCTGCTCTCGCACCATAGTGAGCGCAAAACTATGCCGCACCTGGAGGAAGAGAAGCATTAAAGTAACGACCATAGATGGTGATACCCGGGCATGCTGTGGAGTAGGATCAGTGAGGATTCATACTGACTCTGGTGCATCTGCTAAGATCGATGTATTGGTGACGAGAAAACATTTACTGGGCTTCGACCTACTGCTCGGATATGACGCCATCACGGCAATGGGCGGTGTCCTGATTACACGAGGTGGAACTGTGCAATTCCTGGAGGCCCCGGTGTGTGTCGCTCTTCACATCGATCGGTCCGACTTCAGGGTAGAGTTCAATCAACGCCAGAAGATCTGGACTGCCTCGTGGAAATGGACGGATAAGGAGGCGCCAACCAAGCTACGGAATAGCGTCGCAGAGTACCTTGTATCCGCGAACGTTAGGAACGCATACGAACAGGAGCTTGACGCCTGGATTAAAGATGGCTGGTTGATCTCGTACCCCGACCAAAAGCTTGGGCCTCCTAAATGTCTGATCCCTTTAATGGCAATAGTGCAGCAGAAAAAGTCAAAGGTGCGACCAGTTCTGGATTACCGCGAGCTCAACAAATATATTGAGGCTTACACGGCTGATGCCGATGTATGTGCAAGCAAGTTGCGGGAGTGGCGTCAGAAAGGATCAAACGTGTCGTTGCTGGATCTGAGAAAGGCCTATCTGCAGGTGCAGGTTGACGAAACATTATGGCCATTTCAGACGGTGGTGTTTCGTGGCAAATGGTACTGACTTACCAGGCTGGGCTTCGGCTTGAATGTGGCGCCACAAATCATGAAAACCATCATTGGTGCTGTGCTGTCCCAAGATGAAACTGTTAAAAAGGCGACGTCGGCGTACCTCGATGACATTTACATCAATGAAGATGTGAAGCAAGCGTCACACGTTCGAGCGAAATTGGCACAATTTGGCCTGGTTTGCAAGGATCCAGAACGGCTTGAAGACGGAGCGCGCGTACTAGGCCTGGATGTCAGGGAGGGGGAAGGCATCCTGCGATGGAGACGAGGAAGTGTGGTTCCAGGTATTCCTGAAGTTCTCACAAGGCGGACTGTTTTTTCCCTGTGCGGAAAACTTGTGGGACACCTGCCAGTGTGTGGTTGGCTTCGTGCAGCAGTGGGTGTAATAAAACGCCGGGCGAATGCTGTGACCTCAGGATGGGACGATGAAACAAGTGATGACCTCCTCACCCGAATGATTGCAGAAAGTGTTGGGAGAGCAACACACGAGAACCCTGCCAGAGGAGAATGGTGCGTTAACGGGGAAGAAATTAATGTATGGGTCGATGCCAGTTCATTGGCGTTGGGAGTCCTGTTGGAGAGGGACGGGGCTGTGTTGGAGGATGCGTGTTGGTTACGGCCCATGAATGATGCCCAGCACATCAACTTAGCTGAGTTGGACGCCGTGCTGAAAGGCGTCAACCTAGCTCTACAGTGGCAGGCAAAGAGGCTGCACCTGCACACTGATTCTCTCTGTGTCTACCATTCGGTGTCCGACACGCTGACTGGCAAAGCAAGGATACGCACCAAGGCAGCAAGCGAGATGCTGATAAGGCGGAGGCTAGACACCCTAAAGTACCTAGTTTCGGAGTATGCCCTGACAGTCAGCATAACACTGGTCGCGTCGTACTGCAATCTTGCCGACCAGTTGACACGAGTGCCGCACAAATGGTACGTTGCTGTAAAGACGAGTACCGAGCCCATTGGTCAAACCTGCACTGCCATAGGGAGATCGATGGACCGGCAGCAGATTAAAGACATCCACGTGCAGAGCGGGCACCCAGGCATCAAGCGGACGCTGTATTTCGTGAGACGCGTCGACCCAGCGGTGACCAAGGCTGAGATTAAACGAGTCGTAAAAGACTGCGAGGTGTGCCAGTCGATTGACCCAGCACCAGTACGATGGCGAAAAGGACGACTGGACACAAATGATGCGTGGCAAAGGGTGGGAATGGATATCACCCATTATGGTGGCAACCACTTTCTTACCCTCATCGACTGTGGGCCCACCCGTTTTGCGATTTGGAGACCGCTGGCACGGCAAGACTCAGCGAGCGTTCTTAAACAGCTATCGTCCGTCTTTTACGAACGAGGTGCACCAGAGGAAATATTGACGGACAATGACACAGCCTTTTGCAGCCAGCAAGTAAGGCAGTTTCTGTGTGAATGAGGGGTCCGACTACGGCTGCGATGCGCGTATGTGCCATCAGGCAACGGTATCACGGAAAGAAGTCACCGCAGTATTAAAAGAATTGCCGCTAGGAAGCAGTGCACCATTGAGGAGGCAACATACTGGTACAATGTGACGCCGAAGGACGGGGTGTCCCCGGTAACCGCACCCGCGAATGCCATCCACACGTACCGGGTGCGGGTAAAAGGAATAGACGTTGCGCAGTCACCTGTCGACGAAGTGGTTTGCGAGCCATATGCTGTGGGGGATTCCGTTTGGGTGAAACCCCCAGGCAGTCGATGCACCACCCGATTCAAGCGGGGGCGAGTGACTGGTGTGGTCAGTCTGTGCTGATTGACGGAGTCCCACGTCACGTACGCGATCTCCGCCCTGCTGGGGAGGTGGATTATTCATCTACCGATGGAGATGATGAGCCATCTGACGACGAATTGTTATTGAATGTCGACAATGATCCCCCCGAAGACACAACCGCTAGCCCGTCGGACGATTTAGAGGCAGAAATCGCGGTGCACGTACCGCTTAGAAGGAGCGCGAGAACAAAAAGGCCACCCCCACCATGCACAGTGTGTGATCCTGAGATCAGGGGGGAGTGTTACAGATAACACGAGGTGAGTGGTGAACGTCAGGGCCTGCCGTATTCTCGAAGGAAGCGGGCTAGGCTTTGCCTGACATGTCGGACTGTAGAATCGAACCCGCTTCCTTCAGAATGCAAACATTGTCACCGAAGTCTAGAAGCTACAGTCCCGGATGTAAGCGCCAGGTGCCCGGATGATGGCTATGATGATTCCGGCGGTCGGGTTTGGCTCGAGAATCTCGTGCGTGGGGTGCAGACACCCGGATGTTGAAAGAAAAATTGTATAAGTAGAAGTGGGGTGACGACAGCAGGAGTTGCGATTTTTCAGCTGCTGAAGATGTTTGAGTTGGTGGTTTTGCGACGACGACAGATTTTGTGACGGTGACGACGACGACATTGTTGACCCCCCCTCTCTTCAACAAGTCGAATTTATTTTTCCACTCTATTTTCTTTTCTTTTTCATACTAGAATAAGAAAACAGAAAGCAAAGAAAATAAAAGGAAAGTAAAAAGGAAGTTGAAACAAAAATGAAACAAACATGATTGGTTGATTTCTATTGTAGTTTATGTGACACAAATCCATTTCACTACCAATAATAAAACAAGTTTATTATTTCTTTCGTTACATTTAACACAAAGCAATAATAGAAATATGTCATTTGATTTACTTCAATCAGTTTCGTGTGATGATTAATTAGTGAGTGTTCAAAAAGAAGACACTTATTATTTGAAAACCGACAGAATTCCGTTGCCACCTCTTACAATTATGATTTGATAAATAAATAAATGAATCTATTTAGAAATATCAGGGTGTTTGGGAAGTAATGACATTTTAAAACAAATCTATGTTCAATTCATTTAATTATTAGGACTTTTGCAAAGTAATTACATTTTACATGAGATTATGTAAAAACGAATGCAAGTTAAATTTATTTAATTATTACGGTGTTCGGAAATTCATTACATTTAACCAGAGAGGATATAACAAAATAAGTTAAATGTATTTCAATATTACGGTTTTAGAAAGTAATTACATTACACACACACACACACACACACACACACACACACACACACATATATATATATATATATATATATATATATATATATATATATATATATATACAGGGTGTCCCCGAAGTCATGTATTATCCAGGTTTTGAAAAACAACACCTTTATTTATTTCAAAAGCATATTCATAGATAGTAATTGACACAATTAATTTTCTATCTCTCAATTATTATTACTAGCAAATATATTCACCCTCCAGGTGCAAGTATTTAAGTTTTAATGTAATAAAATATTATATCAAATTAGAAAGGCTAATGAAACTAAATAAGAATGCAGTTAAAAAGATTTGAAACAGAAGGGGGTATAATCGAAAAATAGAACAACTGAAACTTACTCACTCTCGTCTTTCATTGTTATTTTTTCTAATTTAAGTATTTAGTTAAAAGAGAAAGTAAAGAATAAAATGATAGTTATTTTTTCTTGTTAATGGATTTCATTTAAGATTCATTGAAGAGATTTTTGCTTATATTCATTAAAATAAAATCAAACAGTTAGAAATCAATAATACTAAGCACATATTTATTAAAATCACATTTTTAATATCAATATGCAAATTAACCTTCCCGTTCACACTGTAAACCGCTATTTTGTTGTATATATAAATACAATTGCATATTATTAGTAAGTAGATATTGTTCACAGCATCAATAATGTAAAACAATTTTATTAATAATTGAGGTTTAAATAAAAAGTAGAACAATGGAGAATGTGACGTTAATAACTAAGGGAATTGTTACTTGAGTTGTGATATAGTTTCGGTTACAGACAGAAAAACACACAATCTCCATTATAATAAGATTCTCAATAACAGTGATTTGAAATCAACAAAGGTGTATTTTTGAAAACTACGATGGTGTGTAACTTCTGGGACACCCTGTATATATATGTATATGTATATGTATATTAATACATGTAAATACTAATATTGACAATATAGTATGCTATATTTATAAGTAAACAGTACTGACTGCGTGGATTCCCATGACTCTCTCTCTCTCTCTCTCTCTCTCTCTCTCTCTCTCTCTCTCTCTCTCTCACTCACACACACACACACACACACACACACACACAACTCGTTCCTTTCGTCATTGCTGTTGGAGAATCATCCTCACGACATCTTGTATCCGTGTAGAACTGATCAATGCAAGTATTTGCTGGTCTGCACACTGATGTGAACATGTGTAGATGTCCACGGAAGGAGATCACTAATGAGTACGTCCTTACTTCTCCAACAGTGTGTCTTGTGCATCTTATTTGGATGTTTTATATGAAGCCATGAGCTCATATAAACCATTGCTTCAAGAATTTGTCCAGGATAACACGAAGCTTCATAGTGTAGTTCCCATTGTGTAAATTTGTCTTAATCGTTTTATTAGAGTCCAAGTGTTGTGTTACATATTAATTGGATCCCTATTACTTTTTAAGGTAGTATAGAGGTCCTTATGGCAATCAGTACAGCTGATGGCCTTGAGAGTGAGTGACAATGCTTGACCTCACTCTCACCTTGCTTTCTGGGGATAGAATCGTGAGAATCGGAAGTGATAGAAGCCCTTCCGGTTTAAGGTGTAAGGAACTCAGTAAGAGTTGCAGCAGTTAGTTGCAGTAGTTAGTTGCAGTTAGTCAGTTGCAGAGTTAGAAGCTAGCAAGATGTGACTCTTTGCGCGCATTTGTCTGGTCTTGGGGATCCAGAATAAACTAACATCAAAGTAAATCGAAGTCTTGTTGTTATTACTAAAAGCTAACAATGACACAAGGCTTCTGATAAGAAATGGTCCCCAGCAGAACCAGACGCGGAATCCCCATACAGAAGACCAGACGAGACCTGTAGAAGATATACCAGACCATTAGAAGATAGAAGACTAGACAGAGAAGAAAAGAAAAGGCGCTACGTAACATAATAGATATTTGGTGCCTTAAGACCAGTCACGCCATCAAGACGTGATCAGATTCGAACCTGGACAACGTGCCACTAGACGGAGAAGAAAAAAAAAGGCAGAAAGATGAAGCAAAGCAAAAAGAAAGAAGAAGAAAAAAAAACGTGATAGAACTTAAAAAGAAAAACGTAAGTAACGAACGCACACATACACACACGTTTTTAGAAACAGACTATAGAAAAAGACAATAGAAAAAAAAAGTGAACTAATATTCAAAGATCTATCTAGATTTGTCACAAAAAAAAAAATTGAAGTTAAGATAGAATGTTGAAAAGAAAGAAAAAAAGAAGACAAAAGGGACATTGTGTTAAATACTTTCAGAAAGAAAAAAAAAGAAATCCGACTAAAAGTCTTGACTGAAGGAAAGAAGGAGAGACATTGTTTTAAGAAAAAAGAAGAAAGAGACAATTAATTTGTGTTGTATAATTTTGAATTTTGCAGAAGTTTTTAGAATTGTTTAAAGAAAAAAAAATGCCATTGAAAATTGTTAGCAGATTGTTTAAATTGTTTAAAATATAGAGAGAAAAAGAGAGACAGTTTGTATGCTATGAAAAAAAAGGGAGAGACAGAGTGTATATGCCAAAGAAAGAGAAAAAGAGAAAGGGATATTTTGTTTTGATATGTATAAGTTGAAATTTTGTGAGGAAAGACAGAGAGAAAGGAAAAAAAATTTTTTTTGCTGTATGATTGAATTTGCCATTTAGGTCATTTGCCATAGTTTTTAATTGTTTTGAAGATAGAAAAAAAAAGAGTGTATGCTATCGAGAAAAAAAGAGAGAGGACACTAGGAGGATACATTCCCCCTCCAAGCAGTGAGAGAGTGGGAGATACTGAATGTATGTGCCAGAGGTAGAGAGAGAGACAACGGATGTGTCCCCCCCCCCCGAGGGTAATTGTTGCATTCAAGCCAGCAGTAATTGTTAAGAAATGCACGTGCGCCAGTTCCTGACCATGGTGGAAGATTTTTTTTTGACCGGTGGAACACGTGGTGAATTTTAGAAGAAAATTTCAGCCGCCATTTTGGAATTTTTTCTTTTTGATTTTTTTTCGTTTTTCGATTGAAGCTGTATTTTTTTTTGAGATTACCCATGCATTTATGTCATTTGTACTCATAATGTTATGATGGATTTAAATAATTTTGTAATTCTAGTGAGTTTTTATCCGTGCAAGGAAAAAGTTAATTTTTAAAGAAGTAATTTTGAAACTTTTAGTTGAGAATGTAATTTTTTTTTATCTTGGATCACAATGCTGTTTTTCATTCGGATTGAGGGTCTGATTTTGAGTCAATTGTTGGAGATTCGGCTAAGTTGTATGTTTTGGATCTTTTTGGACTCACGGTAATGAAAGTAGTTTTTACAGAAAACTCGCCAATTCCAGAGATCCTGTTTTTGGAAAATGTCCTAATTAGGCAATTCGATGGTTTTTCGAAAGGCGTGGAAGCCTACATTTTCCTGTGTTTTTTGGAGTTTTGAATATGTCAGAATAAGAGATAAATGGTGGTGCCCTGCTCAAAGAGGTTTTCGTGTTTACTCTGCTCAGCACGATGTATATATGTATATATATTTTATTTTTTTCTGGGAATACGATTGTGGTCGATTCTTCAATTTTTGATCTTTGATTGATGTCTTTGATTAACGCCTGGTTGTGGGGTGAAGACATAAGTTGTGATTTTGGAGATTAAGAATTTTCGTAGATAAACGGATAAATGAATAAACTCCAGAAAGAGCAAGTGCCTATTTTTTTAGTTTGAATTTTAGAAGTACTAAGGTTTGTTACCCTGATTAATTGGATAATTTTAAGAAGCTGGTGAATTATTTGAATTTTGGAGGAAAAATAAAAATGGCGTATAATTGTAAAATCCTTTGGGGTTGATTTTGAGAGAAGAACCAACTTACCCCCCCTTCTTGTCTCTCATTGGCTGAAGGATGAATGGAAAAATTTTTTTTTTGAATAACCAGTCACGTAGATATGGCTGCCATCTTTGAAATGAACGTTTTTTTGAGTCAAGCGGGTAATTTTCCCCACATGTCGGCCATTTTGAATGTTAAAATTTTTAGAAAAAAAAAAGTCAGATTTAAATTTAATCAGAGATTGTTGAAAAAAAATGTAACTTAGTAATTTTAATATTGATGAATTGTGGATTTTGACACTGGTGATTTTTGAAAAAAAAAAAAAAAACTTTGGTTTGATTTCGTGAGAAAAGCCTTGGAGGCTGATTGACAATGTTTTAAAAGAAAGAAATTAATAATTGACTTTGTACTTTGCATTTTTTGTCAGTGACCAGTGGTATAATTCGGTTTTTGAATTTTTTCCGAAAGTTTGACATAGTTAAAAAGTTGATTTTAGTGAGATTTATGAGTGCCCAAATTTTTATTGATAGTTTTGAAATTTTTATTTGTGAATTTTGTGACCTTGCTGTAGTATGGATAGAGTTCTGGACTCATGCCTGACTATTTGGAGAAATTTTTTCCGGTGTTTTGGGAATCGGTGGAGATATGGTAATGAAAGTGGTCTATCGAGGGCCCACCATTCACGTATTGAGATTCCCTGATGAGCGTCCCATGTGGTTACCGTAGTTACGGAAGGTTAATCCGCGCTTTTTGGGTTTTATTATTCCGACGGATTCGGAATGTTAGGGGTTCTGAAGTGCAGAATAAGAAGAAAGGCGAAGAGGCCGCCCCTGTTTTATGTGGATTGAATTTTGGGGGGAATTATGATTTTGGAATGGTCTCCAGAACATTTTGGCTGAGAGGGATGTCTCGAGTCTGGATACGGATAGCATGGTCAATGAATAATTATATGTTAAGAACAGACAAGTACCTACTTTTTGTGTTGGAGGGTTCCTGGAGAATTTGTAAGCCACTGGAAGTGACCAAGTGTGGAATCAGGATAAAACAGTTTTCCCTCAAAGTGAAACTATTTGGCACAGTAATATATTTTTTGTGAAGAAAATTTAAAATACTTAATGGTATTGGTGTGTTGTGTCGTGTATCCTATATTAAGAACTTATGAGTAACGCATAGCCGTTGTAGATTTTTTATTGTTGCGCGATAAAATTGTTGTTGTTTTCTCCATGCATGTGATGTTTAATGTATTGTAGGGACCATGTGTGCAATGTTTTTGAATCTTTTTTCGGTATCATTGTAATTTTGATGTAAATTGCCTTCCCAGTCTCCAGGTAAGTGACCTGTGGAGCGGAAAACTGGTGAATTGGTCATTAGAATCCAGGCGAATGTATTGCTGGAGTGACCAGGGTCACGTTGGTTTGTGACCAGGATTTTGGGACCAAGACGTTGGTCCAATTGTGTTTTGATTTTTGTCAGGATATTGTAAATGGCCCTGCAGTGTTTTTTTTGTTGAAAACTTGTTATCATGTAAATTTGATGTATGCATGGGGGGAACCAGACAACCGCGCAGAAAGAGAGAATAGAATTCGAAGTAATCTAGAAAGTACCAGAATACGGTAGAGCCTCAAAATGGAGAGGCAAGTAAAAAGTAAATTCATAATTAATTATGAATTTAAAATGTATGATTATGAGGAATGTTACATATTAATTGGATCCCTATTACTTTTTAAGGTAGTATAGAGATCCTTATGGCAATCAGTACAGCTGATGGCCTTGAGAGTGAGTGACAATGCTTGACCTCACTCTCACCTTGCTTTCTGGGGATAGAATCGTGAGAATCGGAAGTGATAGAAGCCCTTCCGGTTTAAGGTGTAAGGAACTCAGTAAGAGTTGCAGCAGTTAGTTGCAGTAGTTAGTTGCAGTTAGTCAGTTGCAGAGTTAGAAGCTAGCAAGATGTGACTCTTTGCGCGCATTTGTCTGGTCTTGGGGATCCAGAATAAACTAACATCCAAAGTAAATCGAAGTCTTGTTGTTATTACTAAAAGCTAACAATGACACAAGGCTTCTGATAAGAAATGGTCCCCAGCAGAACCAGACGCGGAATCCCCATACAAGAAGACCAGACGAGACCTGTAGAAGATATACCAGACCATTAGAAGATAGAAGACTAGACAGAGAAGAAAAGAAAAGGCGCTACGTAACAGTTGCAGCCATTCAGTTGCACAGACTCACTACAGATTTGAAGAATCTTCGTTTCAACTTATCAGACGGATTAGATTTTCATATGATAGCTTATATCAGTTTATGCCTTTCCCATGCATATATCAACATCGCTTTCTATAGATGATATATTACTACCGAGGTATGTGAACTGGTCCAGTAATTTGAGAGGGTTACCATCCAACGTGGAAGTGTCTCCATCTTTATTTTTAAAGAATCTGAGTCCACGTTGCCTCTTTTTTGCTTTCTCTAGGCTTTGCAGCAACCATTTGTCATATGCAGGTATATTTTCGAGAAGCACGAGATAATCTGTGTAGTTTGCCTCTGTAATAGTTTATGCGGGATATCGCCTGCATCTTGCTTTTGTTTAGCATGAAGCGATTTTATTTCATTAGATTTAATGACCTTTGTTGTGTGTGGTTTAGGCATATTACAAACATATATGGTTCTAATGAATTTCCTTGTAGGACTTCAGCGACAATGTCAAAGAAATCTTCATCACCATCAGATGAATGGACCATCAATTCGTGTAGGGCATCATTATAGCGATAAGAGTTTCTGGACACCATGTGCTAGTTGTATTTACTTTATCTTTCTTCTGTGTATGGAGTCAAATACCTCGAAGAAATCTACTAACAAGAGTGTTGTCTCGAGATATTTTGCACGAACCTCATCGTTGATTTGATGAAGAGTCAGGATCTAAGAAGTTGTGATCGATTTCTATAATACGCGTTTTGATTTTTCCTAAGAATTTTCTTTATTTCAAGTCGGATACGATTGAGAATAAGGGATTTATAAACTTTAACATTTATAGCAGTAAAAATTCTTATTGATCACTACGTCGCCTTTTTACAAGAATGGGCGGATGCAACCATTCGTCCATTTCTCTATTGGATTTTGTTCAAACATTGCATTATACTCGACTAGCTATACTCTGATTAAAATTAGTCAATGATAAACATTAAACCACTATTAATGTTTTGTTAGAATTAAATTAAAAACTGAAAAGTTACAAAATATATTTAGACATATTCAAAATAATTTTCACATATTCTAAGCCGAAATAATATTTTTTTTCTTTCTGCGTTAAATTATTTTTCTTATAATAGACGTTCAACACAATGCATTCCTATATTAAACAAGCTAAAAAAATATCCTAATCACAATGCAGTTTAGCAGAAAATGGGTTGAGATTTTCTTACGGACATGAAATGAAGAACATTAGAATGTATGAAAATGACAGGAAGGGTTACCTAATTAATGGTGGGTAGATTTGGAAAGGAAAAAAGATGAGGGTGGATTTTGATGATGTGTGGATGAGTCGGGGAATTTGGGAGAAAACAAAAGGAAACTGGAGTGAAAAGGAAAAAAACAAAAAGAAATTATAAAATAAGGCCAATGGAAAAAAATACATTTCCCCCTTTGTCAGAAAAAGAAAACCTCCACCTCTACCTCCCCCCTCCTCCTCCTCCTCCTCTTACTTCTCTTACTCCTCTTCTTCCCTCTCCTCCTCCTACTACTATTCTTACCCCTCAATGAGCAAAGAAATTGAACGAAGAAAAGAAAAGAAAGGTGATAAAAAAGAAGGATAAATTAATAATAAAAATGGACGAAACAACAAAAATAGAAATAAATAAATGAATAAAATGAATAAAAAATAATTAGATTAAATTAAATAAATGAAGAAAATACAATTAGATGAAATGTATAAAATGAAATGTATAAAATGAAGAAAAGAAAATTAAATAAGTAAAAAAAATTAATAAAAATAAAATATGTGAAGTAGATAAATAAATTTGAATAAAATAAATATAATAAATGAAATATAATAAAATGAATAAATAAAGTAAAAAAAGAAAAAAATGCTTTGTTTTCTTTGTTTAATGGTATTTTTTTCTATTTCATTGTTTTTATTCTTCCCTTTTTAGTTTTTGTCTTTCGTTTTCATAGATAATATCTTTATCTTTCACTTGCTTTTTCCTTTCTTTTACTGACTAATACACCTGGGAAAGGTATGAACTTCGTCATCTCTAAGCCATGGCTTAAATAGTACCACTACCGTTCTTCTACAAAGGTAACTTTGCCATTAAATAACCCATGAAAGGTGATATGCCATTAAACTAAGAAATGAAACCTAATTAGAAAGAAAGAATGAATATAGTCAGAGGTAAAAACAAATCAAACAAAAAAATATATAAGAATAAACAAAACAAGAAATAAAGCAAGAAAAAAAACAAAACTAGTAAAATAAATGAACGTAGGTAAAATAAATCAGGAAATGGAAAGAAAAAAAAGACAAATCAACAAAAAAAAACAAAATGATCAGGAAAACAAAAAGAAAAGAGGAAACGAAATGTTTTTTTTGAAAATATCGCGAAGAAAAAAATCGGTGAGAAGTTAAAACAAGTGAAAGAAAAAAGGAAAGAGCAAGAAAAATAAGAAATGAATAAATCGCATATAAAATGGAATATTAAAAACTTGGCATTTCTAGGAATGGACATTCGTTTCCTGTAAAACGATGGAAGAAAATGAAAAGCAGACAATAACAGAAAGAGACAAAAGACTTGAAAAACAATACAAGAAGAATCAGTTGAAGAATTAATAAAAGCTCTATTGAGAAATGAGTGGTGGAGGAAGAAGTGGTGGGAGGAAGAAGAAAAGGAAAGGAAAGGAAGTTGAATTGAAAGAAACAAAGAAAAACTTATTGCCGGGTGAATGTTTGGTATTACGGCATGCTAACTCTTGTTGGGTTATTTTATACCAACATCCATGTTACAAGTATAGTCTACAATTATATAGTGTACAAAATGTATCTTTAATGATTTTAAACAGACACATACTTCATAGCGTATTGATTAAAATGCTGGACGTTGTATTAAGTGAGTTCAAACTGCGGTGGAACGTTTACATTGACTTTCGGACTTATTCACTTGGAAAGGATATGAATATGCTCATTCCCGCAGCAATAGGCTAAATCACACCACTTGTGTTCCTCTACAATGATGACTTTGGCATTAAATAACTAATATTATATCCCTAGAGTTAAATTTTGTGCCTCTCAGGTTGAAAAGTTTGGGGGCCCCTCAGCCCTAAAATGTAATACCACACCAGGTCAGAGTGGACCTAGCAGTACTGATCAACAGATGGGTTGGTTGGTTTTTACACCCTGTCAAATCTTGTTGGGTTATTTAATGCTAAAAACGTTTTCTCTTATTCATTTTTTATGGGAATCCATTTTTAAAAAACTAAACATTTAAACATGTTTTAAAGTCATTTTCATAGTCAATTTTTAAACCCATTTTTCTATTCAAGCCATAGATGAGACCTTAACAGGTAGTAACATTAAGGGTCAGGGTAGACGTGGGTGTAATGGTAAGGAAAAGGTACTCCATATTCCCCAGAGCTCCAGAATTGGAATTTCACCACTAGATGCAATTCAACATCATACCCAGCACACTAAGATCCTCAGCCACCACCTTCTAGCACATACGATAAAAAGAGTTGGTGTTTGCCATAAGGACAACTGGTTTGGGACAATCATAGAGGTGGTAAGGGTTAATATGAACAACCAATTGATCAGAGACGGTCAAACTAAAGGCGAAAGTGGAGTGTTACATGTTATGTACTGGTCAGCCACAAGGAATCCGTCCTTAAGTAAAAACGTTTTACAAGCTACAGCTAACAGGTAGTTCATTGGGAAGGGAGGTCTTACACCTCTGCAGAGGTGTGGTCGGCGTATTCTACCGTCCAACCCGACAGCAGATCAATAGAATGATCCAGGTTTGAACAGAGATCTGTCATAAAATCTTTGGTGTCTGAGAAATAAAAAACATGTGCAATTTACAAAATAGTGTGTGATGTGTACGGAGAAGAATTGTTTTAGCAAAATATGTTTACAAAAGAGCAAAAATAGGTTTGTCCCTACGAGACTTAATCGAAAATATTGTCGCTCAAGTGGAAACACACTGACTCTCTGGTAAACAAAAAGTTCCTTATGCTGCAGTCAGTAAAGAAGGCCATGCTGACAGTATTCTGGGACATGGAAAAAAAAAGAAACAACAATTGCTATTGGTTTCATTGAAAAAAAGGTCCAACTGTAAACAGTTCTTTCTATAGTCAGCGCCTTCGGCTAAATTCACCTTTTTTATTGAATAAACCTCGTATTATGGAGACTTTTCTTTGGAAACACCTATCGTAAAATTACGAAAATAGAAAGGAAATTAGATTGATGGATTTTTTTTTTTAAATTAGGGAAAATCAAAGAAAGAAAGAGATCAATAAGCAAAAATTAAGCAATGTAGAAACACAAGTCCGAAAAGCTGAATGACTTCAGAATATATAATATATATATATATATATATATATATATATATATATATATATATATATATAAAGTTTTGTATGCCTGCCAGTATGTTTGTTTGTACAACAATCGAGCACACGCTCTGCTGTAAAGGAAAATTTGTGAAGACCAACAAAGATCAAAATTCAATAAAATCCACCCCCTATTTTTGTTCAACAAAGGCTAAAAAAAAAACTTTTTACTTCCATAGGAATAGCCCAATAAAAGTGTAAAGGTAGAAATAAATGATATTTTTTTGATTTAAAAATTATTATAAAAATCTAAGACAAATTAATAAAGGATAAAACATAATAAAAAGCAAATAAAAGAAAAAAACATCCAAGAATAACAATGAAAATAAACATGAAGATATAAAGAATAAAAGATAAAACAAATATATAGAAAATAATTTCTAAATATTTATATGAATATAAATATGAGATGTGTTTTTAACCTTTTAACTCCCGGGTAACGCTGGCTAACTCTGCTTGTAACAAATAATATTGAACGACGGAAAGAAAAAAAAAACTGGAAAAGAAAATAGAAAAAAATAAACAAAGGAAAATGAAAGAAAAGGAAATATGAATCGAATATTTTTTTACAGAAGAAAAACTGTTTTTTTGTCTTTCTACAAGAAATGCTTTGTAAACTAAAATAAAAGACTGTCGTCGTCATCGTCAACGAATCTCGAGATTAAAAAAAAATATTTCAAAGTAAAATGTACATTTCCTTTCTAAATACAATTTTGTTGTGTTTTATTTGATGTTGCTTTCTATACTGAATAATAATAATTAAAAAAGCAACGACAACAACAACAACAACAACAACAAAATTTGTTAGTTAAGACAACAAAGGAGGTCACTGGCATAAATCTGTTCACTACCAATGTGTTTAGTTGCAATTATACTGCGCTTTGGTTGTTCGTTTTGTTTTGTTTTACGGCATATCAACCCTTTCCGGGTCATTTAATGCCAACTAAAGTTATTGTGATAAACTAAAAGATCAGGATTCCTACAGTACCCACTGTTGCTTAAGTGGTCACCTAATTAAGTATTGAACAGAAATATCGCAAAATAGTTCAATATGTAAAAGTATAATAATATTGATTTAACTCTATCTGACTCTTTTTTTTTCTTTCCTTCTTTTTACCTTTCATTATGTTCGATTGAAAAAGATTAGTGTTATCGCTTTCACGCACTCACCCCCTCTCTCTCTATTTCCCATACTCTTTTTCATTCATTCTTCTAATTTTTTATGTTCTTTTTCTTTCCTTTCTTTCTTTATAATAAAAACGAAATGGTTCATTATTTACCTGAGGTGACCATACTCAAAAGAAATAAGAATTCGGCGGATAAGCAACATTTTTTCTTTCCGAATTTCTTTAGTTTTCCTTTTTCTTTCTTACTATTTTCATTTATTCCCGTTATTTTCATTCCTTTTTTTTTTTCATTTTTGTTTCGCTCTTTTTTCTTTATTATTTCTTATTTTCTTTATCAATTTTGCATTTTCTTTTTTCTTTCTTTCTTTCTTTCTTTCTTTTTTCTTTTCTATGTTTCGGTTATGTTCGTCTTTATCATTTTCTTTATTTGCCTTCTCTTACCATTTTTATTGTTTCTCTCTTTAATTTAGAATTTTCTTTCAATTCATTCATTCTTTCTTTCTTCCCTTTTACTTTTTTGTAATTATTCATTTCTTGTTCTTTTTATTTGATTTCTTTTCTTTTTCTTTGTTATTTCTTTGTGTATTTTCTTTCTTTCTTATTCATGACTTTTTTGTTCTTTCTTTCTTTCTTTCTTTCTTTCTTTCTTTCTATTTGTAATTTTCCCGTTATGTTTATTTCTTTTTTCATTCATTTTTGGTGTTCCTTTTTTTCACATTTTGTTTTTTTTTCCTTTCTTTTTCTTAATAACTTTTTGGTATTTTTCTTTATCTATTTATTACGTTTGATTTATTTCTAACTTTTGGGCCTCATGTCGTGGTGTATTGGTTAGCCAGCTAATCTCGCCGATCCATTGCTACTGAAAAGCGAGTTCAATCCTTGCTGGATGGGTCATAGTTGCGAACTTGTGTCACATTCTAACTGTGGCGAACGGTTTCGATAAATACTTTCTTTGTACTTTCTTTGATTTTATGTTTTCCTTCCATTCTTCCTTCCTTCCTTCCTTCCTTCATCCATCCATTCATTCATTATTTTTTCTTTCTTTCATTCATAATTTCTTTGTAATTTTTCTTTCTAATTAACACACACTATGTAAAAGAAAGAAATACTTTCGTTCTTTTAATTTTATCTTTATTCCTTCTTTATTTCATTTTTATTTCATTTTTTCGTTCTATTTTTCTTTTGTATTTGTCATGTTTGCTTTTCTTACATTCTAACTTTGCTTTCTGGTCCCACTCTTCAATTTTTGGTTTTGTTTTCAGCTTTCATTCATTCATTCATTCTTTCTTTCTATAATTATTCATTTTTAGTTATTTTAAAAATATTTTTC
>CM042146.1:128456190-128473690 GCA_023376005.1 Doryteuthis pealeii
TCTTCTTCTTCTTCTTCTCTCGCTCTTCTTCTCTCGCTCTTCTCTCTTCTTCTTCTCTTCTTCTCTCGCTCTTCTTCTTCTTCTTCTTCTCTCTCTCTTCTTCTTCTTCTTTCTTCTTCTCTTCTCTTTCTTCTTCTTCTTCTTCTTCTTCTTCTTCTCTCGCTCTCTTCTTCTTCTTCTTCTCTCCTCTTCTTCTTCTTCTTCTTCTTCTTCTTCTCTCGCTCTTCTTCTTCTTCTTCTTCTTCTTCTCTTCTTCTTTCTCTCTTCTCTCGCTCTTCTTCTTCTTCTTCTTCTTCTTCTTCTTCTTCTCTTCTTCTCGCCCTTTTTTTCACCCTTCTTCTTCTTATCAACATACTCTTCATTTCGCCTGTCGGCTGGGGCAGTAGAATACGCTGAGTGCGTCTCTGTGGAGGGGCAAGACCCACCAATCTTTGCGTGTCTGGAGACACGTAATGCTTAAGGATGGGATCCTTGTGCCTCAGCAGTATATGACTTGTACTATGCCAATTTGGCCCTTACTTAGGCCAAACAGGCAATCGGAGAGCCCTGCTTCGACCAATCAACTTGTTAAATCAAACCCTAGCACCTGTATGATTGTCCCGACTTAATTGCCCTTATGGAAAATCCCCAACCCTTTTATCATGTATGTGTTAGAAGGTGGTGGCTGAGATTCTTAGTGTAATGGGTATGAGGTTAAACTGCATCTGGTGGTTGGGTTTCAATTTGAAGCTCTATGGAGTGTGAAGTACCCCTTAATTGCCATTACTCCCAGGTCCACCCGAATTAGTAGTACCTGTTAGGGTCCTATCTATAGGTTTAATAGATCAAAAATGTTTTTGAATTTTTTTTTAAATTAATTTTTAACTAGAAAGAATAAATGAAACGTTTTCGGCATAAAATAACCCAAGGGTTGACATGCCGTAAGATCCAACCACACAGACATTTTTCTTGCTACCCTGCACCTCTGTAAAGGGGTTTAAACCTCCTAATTGAGTCTATCTGTTAACCGTGTATGGCCATCCTTGTCTTGGGTAGGGATCCTGGTGGGGCGGTCCGTGGGCCGGATACTAAAGAGTCACATCACATACAAGACTCTATTTTGGTCATTCTTCGGGTCAGAAGAGCGGTCGGAGAGGCTCGAACCAACCAATCGGCTAATAATGTCAAGCTCTAGTACCTATATGATTAAATCCCAACCATATTCTTCAAATTGCCCTTGTTTTAAAGGTGCTAGAAGGCGACGAATGAGGGTCAACCACCAGTCTATTAATATACATGAAGATATTATTTCTAATTCATGAAGTTAATAACAATTAGTCCATCGAATTCATTAATACACATGGAGTTAATGGATTGTTCAATTAATAGATCAATACACATGAAGTTAATGAAAAAACTAATACAATAATTATTTCTACCAGTTTATTAATACAACTGAAATCATAGAAAGAAAAATGGCATTAAATGACCCACGAGGGTTGATATTCCATTCAATTAAATAACAGACCAATGTTCGGTTTCTTTTTCTTTTTTTTTCTCACTTTCTTCTTTCCCCGTTTCTTAATTATCTCCATCACTCTATCAAAAAATCTCAGTTTTTTATTCAACCATTTTCTTCTCTTTTTTTCACTCAGATTTCCATTCCCAATTCCCCAACCCGTCTACACACCATCAGACTCCACCCTCATCTTTCCTGCTCTTTCCTGTTCTTTCCAAATATACCCGCTTTTAATTATGTACCCTTTCCTGTGCTCTTAATATAGTTTTACTATTATTCATTTCAAATCTCTGCCCATTTTCTAGTAAACTGCATTGTCATTACAAGATTTTTCGGCTTGTTTAATATAGCAATGCATTGTGTTGAACGTCTATTTTAACGCATTCCATAAAGAAAAATATATCATATTGTCTTAACAGAATGTTAGCATTTTTGAACAGGTTTTTGAAAATGTTTTATAACTTTTCCGTTTTTATTTGAATTCAAAGAAAACATTACGCGGCAACTGCTTCCTTTTTATCCGCTCTCTGTGCAAGAAAAAGATGAGACAGAATGTTATTGGTTTTAGCAAAGTTTAAAAAGCCTGAATTCAGAGTTTTCCTTTTGTTAGAGACATCTAACGAAATAGACTCCAACAGTTACTTCCCTTAGATCATTGTTTATATTTGAATGTTTGAACACTCCATTCAACAATTATTTCCATTCAACATATTTTTATCTGTACAAAAAAACATAACAGATTTGGCGACGAGGATGAGATTTATCGAAAACAAAAAAAACAAAGAAAAACACGGAAAATTTGACAACAAAGTTACACCAACAAACGATCGAGTTTCTCAACGAAAAAAAAATCAGGAAGAAATTTGACAACGTAATTCCTTTCAAGTTGAAATTAATTTCGAAGATCCACACACACGCCAGAATTGTTCATATTTTTAATTTTTGGATTGTGAACACAAAAAAAATAAAATAAAATAAAATAAAAAATAAGGTACGTAAAAATAACGCTACTTATTTTACGACGGGAATTTTTTTTTCTGGAACTCATATTGCATTTCTTCCAAATTTTAAAAATAAATTAATATCACCTTTTCCTAGTCGAGTTGCCATACAAGGTTAAAGAACCCATTTTGTTTTCCTATTGTTTTATCCATATTTGGAGAGAATGGGTTGATTCATACCTTTCCCAAGGGAATTAGTTGCGCTATATGAAACAAACAAAACAGTTTCGTCTAGGATTTGAACTTGGTTTTTGCTGTGGCCATTTCATAGAGGTTGTATAGGTGTGTTCTTGTGCAAAATATAGGATAGAACGAAAGTCTTGTCCAATAGAAAATAGTATTTATTTAACCAAGAAAGATTAAATGTAAATTGAGAAATATAAATAAAACATCATTTGACGAATGTTTTGTTTATATATTTCTCAATTTACATGTTGTGTTTATTGATTAAATAAATGTGACTTTGTATCGGACAAGACTTTCGTTCCAATCTCATATAAGATTTATTTCATTTAAAGGAAAATCGCTTTTATAGAACTTCGCGTGGTGATATGGTTAGTTGACTAGATTAGCAGATCATTTACAGTGAATTTCATTTATTGCACCATATTTTTTATTGTTGTCATAAACTAAACAGGATGGCCATTATAAACGTGAAACTGCTAATCGGAGCATGTAGTCGTTTCTCAGACTGGATCGCATGCGAGTGATTTTTTTTTATTGAATACTTTCTTTTATTTATGTTAGACATACATGAATCTTTTGGGAAAAATGTTCTGATTTCTCTTAGTTATTTTTTTCTTTCTTTTAGAATCTATTCTTGATTGCCTGTATCAACATACATAAAGACACGCACACACGTCTCGCTCTCTTTCTCTTTTTCTTTCTCTTTCTCTTTCTCTCTCTCTCTCTCTCTCTCTCTCTCTCTCTCTTTCTCCCTCACACACACACACACACTCGCTCTCTCTCCCTCTCTTTCCCTTAATATATATATATATATATACATATACGCA
Organism: Doryteuthis pealeii; assembly: GCA_023376005.1. Taxonomy (NCBI): domain Eukaryota; kingdom Metazoa; phylum Mollusca; class Cephalopoda; order Myopsida; family Loliginidae; genus Doryteuthis; species Doryteuthis pealeii. The sequence goes on from CM042146.1 coordinate 128,459,703, forward strand.
TATTTATATATACACACACGCACAAACATACACACATATATATTCTACTCGTTTCGTGCTGCCATTTTGTTTTGTGTTTGTTTTTGTGTGTGTTTTTGTTCTTAGATTCGAATGTAACTTTGAGAAAGGAATTAATTTTTTTTTTCCTTCAGTCCATTTCGACGGAACGCAATAACCGGTGATTTTACCCGACATTCACATCAGAATGAATATTCATTAAACTTGACGTTCTGTCCCTTTTTTTCCGCTCTACCCCATTTCCTTTATTTCTTCGTGTCAGATCACGTGTCTTTCTATGCATAAATTATCTGATTTAAAACATATGAGAGTGCGCATGCGCCACTAAGAATGTGACTGAATCTCTACAATATACACAAGGATCTACTGACGAACAAGGAGTCCAAGCGACAACAAGTTCTGTTTGTCCTCTATGAACTGAAAATGAAAAAAAAATGGTCTTATCCGTTACAAGAAAACGGGGACAAAAGAGAACGTTTTATGGGACTGAACTATCATGTGACCAATGGAGACGTCACGTGGGAAGTCACGCTCGGAATCCAAGGGAAGATGTTGAGGAATTTCAGGGTGTAAGGTGTGTTAAAGACCGACTTATATTTATAGACTGTTCTAAAACATCGGTGGCTGAATCGGCCAATCAAAAACGCCAAAACGTGTATGTAATTTACTATTTAAAGTCGTTGATAAATTGTCCTAATATTACTTGCTAGAAGAACAGATCAACATTTTATACAACTTTCTACCTCAAGACAGGATCAACTCTGATACAACTTCTTTCTACTTCATGACAGGATCGATTCTGATGCAAGTCTTTTTCACTTCAAGACAGGATCAACTTTGATACAAGTCCTTTCTAATTCAAAACAGGATCAACTCTGAGATCAACAGCTACGAGGAAAGATCAACTGACAAAGATTAAAACTGGTATTATATATTTCTATTTCAAGAAAGGATCAAACTTTGGACAACAAAGGATCTTCACTGTAAAGAAAATGCTTTCATCTACCGCCTTAAAATGGCCAAACGAATCGTAACAGAAGCCAATTATTAATTTTGTGTCCCAAAATTATGAATAAAAGATATTGTCAGACAATAAGCTTTGTTGGTTCGTTGTACAACATTTAACCTATCGTTGATGCCTGAAAATTATGGAGACGCCCTTTTAATATTCATCCGAACGCCTTTAACCGAATTATGAATTAATACCACTGAGTGGCAGACGCCTTGGAAGGCCCGGACAGTGTAGCTTGTTATCAGCCTGCCACGGTGAGGATGGGTTGGAATTTAAGATTTTCGCTTGTCATGCATTTGTGGAATATTTGCAAACAAGGGTATTTTTTATCCTCTGACCGGAATATGCATGCCGGGTTTGGAGACCTCTTGTGAATTTCTTATCCCCTTGTACTTTTTTCATGAGTTCACTGTCTCGTTCATTCTGAATACGGCATATTCGTTGGATGGAGACGGTTCAACTGACCCAGGGTGAATGCTGTAACAACAGCAACAACAACAGCAACAACAATATCGCCTCTCGGCTTATGTTATGCTGATGACAGTCTATATGTTTCAGGCAATTATATAGTTGCAAATATGAAAGGATGACAATTGTTTGTCAATAATTTTGGCTATCAATAAATATTCTTCATATTCATATGCACAATTTTCTGGTTAGAATGAATTATCCCAATTTGATTATAATAATCATCTGTTTGCACGCAGTAATATATTTTCTCTAGACGGGAAAATGGCTAATCCCCAAGAACGAAGTACGTTCCCCTTATGCTTGGCGATCAAAAGGAGAGAAAAATTCAGAAAAATGAATATGACCCCCCCCCCCAGCAATAATTCAAGAGACATAATCTTGGAGACAAGAGAATTAGTTTGACTAACTTGAGGCGTATGCAAATTTATTCGATACCAGCTACACAATAAAAGAAGCACAGGCAACAGAGCAAATTGATGTTTTTAAACTTAGTATTGTGACTTCATTGAAGTTAAATCAATTAAATTTATAAAATTATATTAGTTAATTTAGTGAAATAGATCACTAATTAAGACTATTTTGGTAGTCACCACCCCAAGCGGACTTAACAGGTTTGAATTTAGAGTTTTCTTTCTCCTAGATTAATCATTACATCGCACACCCCCAACGAAGACTGCTGTATTATAGTTACATATATTCGTGCTTGATTTTTTGTACATATATGTGAGCTAATTTATTCAAGTTGAAATTGAATAGCTGGATGAATTTCACATTTTCAGGTATTCCTATTTTAACATCCTACACGCCTAGGGTATCTCTTTTGTGGGTTATCTTACCCCTCTGCAGGAGATATATGGTGAATAGTCATCTTCTTATATCCGCTTATATCGTGTTTCAGTTCTTGTATTTTCCATCATCTTCTATCGGGTTTCTGCTTCTTTTTTGGATCGGTTAGGATTAACATTTTGTTCTTTTCTTCGTTGGTTTATCCAAAGAAATCATTGTCTATACAATTCTTTCCTGATAATTCCTAATCGCACGTGCACGGGAAAAGGCACGTCTGATCCTGATCATACTGCACACCCCTAATTTCAAATCTACTATTCCAAAGTCGCCTATTCACGTGACTCCCTAACCTAATAAGAGCACCATTCCAGTTGATTCCAAGTTCAAGACCTGTCAATTTAAATACACTGTAATTTTTCACAGTATTATTGTTGATTAAAAAAACTACATTGCACTTCTTTACAAAAATGATAGGCAATGCTTATCCATTATGTAACATAACATAATCATAATAATCACGTTGTGTTGACAGTACGGATATACATGACTCTCTCTCTCTCTCTCTCTCTCTCTCTCTCTCTCTCTCTCTCTCTCTCTCTCACTCACTATCTATCTATCTATCTATATCTGTCTGTCTGTCTGTCTGTCTGTCCCCGTCTTTGTCTCTCTGTCTCTGTCTCTCACCCCCAACCGTGTTTATTATTCCTAGGAGGACCCCCGTGCAGCATCCAGAATCTGTGCTGAGCTGATTGATGTAGGTTTTTGCTGGTCGATCCACACTGGTGTGTCCACGTGTACGTGTCCACAGGAGAGCGTTACTTATGAGGCCGTTCTGTTTTGGGTCTTGCTTTAAGGGTTTGTTCAAGACAGCATGCAGCATCCTTGTGTAGCTTCCATCTAGCTGATTCTCTAAGAGCTTCGTTAGAACCTAAATGATGCAGTCATACAGTAGAACGGATACGGATAAGGATTGGAAACAATTCTCATTTTATCCTATCAGTGTGAATAATTCCACCTGATTGATAATCTGTCTTTAGCAGCCCCTTACCTTTCCTAGGTATATATTGACATTGCTTTCTGATGATGAGATATTACTACCTAGGTATGTAATGGTTTTACGGTATATAAACCTTTTTCGGATCATTTAATACCGAATCAAGTCATTTTGATTAGCTCAGGTTCCTTAAATACCTGATGTTGTTTAAGTGATCGTCCAATTATATATTGCTTAACTTGAGCGATCTTGCTGGAACTGGCGCTTTCAGCGAGACTTCGACTGGTCATCAAATTCCACTTCCACCTTTTTAAAAACATATGAAACTCTACAAAGACACAAAAGCAATATAACATGTAGTCAACGTATTCTAAGTCCCGCTGATAGGGCCGACCGTATTGAAGAGTTTTCTTTCAATAAAATATTTCACAGAACTCCATTGTGATTCACTTGTTTTTGTTTGTTTTCAATAGTGGAAGTCACAATGAATTGATTTCCGTGTTGGTGGAATTCATTGATTTATTTTACTTTGATCTTTCAATTATTAGAAACAGAAAGAAAAGAATTAAAAAGTGATTCCATTGGTGTTCATGACTTTCTCGAAACTTGATTTTATACCGTCATTTGAAATCTCCATTTCTGATGTTTAACTTAAAACAACACTTGGCCATGAATGTCTCAATTAAATCGACTTGTTTATCATTGATAAAAAGTCATAGATTTTCTAGTTATTTATTTTGATCAATACATTTTATTATCACCTGAGATTTACGGCTTTATATCTTACTAGTAGTAGTACCCAGTCCATGACTGAACGATTTTAGGAATACCATCAAGTGAGAGAGAAGAGAGGGTTAAAAGAGAGGGTAAAAAGAAAATAATTCAGTAAATCCCTTTTCAGATTAAAACTAATTCGGTAAGAATTCACGTATTACCATGTTCGTTTGTTTTAGGAATGGTGTTTTTTGTTTGCAATAAAACAAAATTTGTAATCTAGCGAGTGTTTCTGAAATTTCATTTTTTCTAAAAGCTTTTTGTACATGTCACAAAAATGTTAATTCTGTTCTTAATTTCTTGTTTTGTTTCCGTGTTAAAAAATGTATTTGTTTCATCTATTTTCGTTTATTTTTTTACCCCTAAAATGTTACAATAAAAAGAAACTAAGAATTAAATATATGTCCTGATTTGTGGAATATTTCGCCTATCAATTAAGTTTTTGAGTTATTCTGATTAAAAATTAATATAATTTGTTCTAAAAAATAAGTTCTTATATGAGAAAAAGATAAATTCAGTTCTTAATTGTCTGTTGAGATGTAAGTGATATAATCTATTCGATTTTATATGTTTTTGTAATTACCTATGATGAACTATGAAGAGTTCCACAAATCGATTGATTCTGATTATTGAATTATATCATTTGATCAGAGAATATCAAAAACTACATTTTGTACTTTTCCTTATTATAAACACATTAAAGTGTAAGCGTGATTTTAACGCTCAATGACATCTCTTTTCTGAGTTATAAGTTGATACGTACATACCAAAATAGACGCGGCTCCTTTATATATATATAGATGATGGATAATAATGCAGAATAGCCCACAAGAGATGATATCACTAGAATCGCATTTTACGTATAAATAGCATTAAATGTCGGAAACTCCCGAAGTAGTCTAACCCTAACCCTAACACAAACACTAACTGTAATACTTACCGTAACCCTAACGTCTCTAAGGTTTCGGGTATTTCCGTGAAATGTAATGAAGCATATTGCTTTTTATACATAATCTAATGATATTATCTCTTGCGTGCTATTGTGCAATATTACTAGATGTTGAAATACTAATATTACTTTTGCATTAATCTAAAAAATGTATTCAGTAAACGCATAGCTCTACGAACCGAGTTTTTATAATTCCAAAAATCCCATTCCTTCTGATTCCAACCAAATTGTCAGGTATTGTTCGGTTGTTGACTGGAAAGATTATACATTTTAGTAGAGGATTATGCACGGATTGGTTTTCACACGTTATTCCTTTTTCACACTCCATGTTTTACTGTCCACCACACCGGATAGGTAGTGTCTACCTCACAATCAACTACACTGTCTTGACAATCGTTACAAAAAGCCGATGTATATCTTCCTCTATGCATGAACTTAACCCCTTCTATGTTGTAGCCCACTGTTTAATGATAGTGTTTAGGAGTTTTTAAGATATCTAAGATCTTCAAATGACTCTGAATCTGTCTTTTCTACGCCATGCTAGGCGTAAATATATCAGTAATCAATAGTAAATAAAAAGTCAAACAAAAACAAAAATCATTTAAAAATGAATAATATTCTAAATTCGAATAAAAAACGACTCTAAGTTCTTTATTTTTAACAATGTCAATTTTGGAACCATAAAAAAGAAAATACCCATTAATATCATTTTACATTGAAGCAAACGATGAGAAAGTTTGCCTTTTGAGTTTTAGTAGTTGGATTTCTGGCATACTGTAAATATACTTTATGGGACAAAATTGACAGATTTTCCTCATCACTCTCTCTATATATATATGTACCAACCCTCCCACACGAGTAGAATGTGAAAGAACGCACATTTCTTAAGCGTAGTCTAACAGGTTTGAATTCAAAGTTTTCCTTCTAGACTGGTTACCTAGCCAAGGTTAAAGTGCCCAGTCTACCCTACTATTTTCCCATAGCTGGAGGGAGAGTAATTGGATACATACCTTTCCCAAGGTTATTACCGCTATGTGAAATGCAAACAGACTCGTCCATTATTTGAAGTCCATTTCAGTCGATTTTTAACGACTCTAAGCATTAACTACGCACCTCCTATCTCTATATAAGACAGTTTGGAAACTCATGAAGATAGCCGTCCTTGGAGTAATGTCATTGAAGGGGTGATTTCACATTCCAAAGGTTTTCAGAACTTGAGCCTCACTACCAGCGTGTTCTAAGCCTCACCGGCAGGGGTCGATCAACTTAATAAGAGTCCAACTCATTTGTCAAGCATTGCACCACGCGAATTCCTCACGTTACAAAAATATGTTTAGATTTCTATCAATCAATAGACAAAAGAGAGCAGAAACATTGGCCCTTTACGTGTTATCTATCCGATAGACTTGTAAAATCTTTATTGGATACGCGATAAATATATCGATTTTTTTTGTGTTCTTTCTGGGCCGAGCACTATGCATCCACTGAAATAACTTATTCAGTCGACGCTTAAAGCGAGAGTTAAATTGTGAGAAGTGTGAAAAAATTTAGTAGGACATTCTGAGGTAGAGTGTTAAACAAATTGTGAATAAACAGCGACTTCACTCTGGGGAAATATTTAGAATGCTTCATTTATTATTTCTTCGAGTGCTAAATGAGAGTCAGACTATCTCAGACGCACTTAACTTAATAGACAGAACCTCCCACTGGCTGTTATGGAAACACTTTTATGCAGTCTGCCTAGTGGCTAAGAGAGTTGCGTTGTGGTCCACCAGCGTCAGTGGTCAATATTCTTACGCAGTTAAATACAGAATTTAATGACTATGGAATTGAATTGGTGGTTGGTTGGTTTTATGGCATGTTAACCCTCCTCATCAACAAGACGAGCTGACAGCACGGATTCACTTGTCATTTTATCGCCATCCATCCTTATTGGCCATAGCATTCTTAAGTCCTCTAGACGGCATCCAGTGTCCTCGCATAGCTGATGAATGTAAGTTATGGTGGTAAGTTATATGTGGATTTCAGGATTTGTTAAAAACATCACTAGCATATTTGTGTAGTTCCCATCTATTTTTCCATCGGGTCTTTCGTTAAAGTCCAAGAGGTACAACCATACAATAGTACTGATACAGCTACTGCTTAGAAGAATTCCCATTTTATTCTAAATCAGCTTTCTATATGGTTGATGGTAGGTTTGTTATAGCATTTCAATCCTCCTCATCTTAATCAAGGCATGTTGACAGCACGGAATCCCTTGGTAACCTCTCACCATCCGTCCCTATCGGATTTTAGTAATTCCTTTAGACAAACTCCAGTGTCTTCACAGAGCTGATGGGAGATAACTGTTGCTTCCAGTATTTTTTTCAAAAAAAGCACACAGCATCCTTTTTTTTATTTCCCATCTAACTTTATTTTCTTCGGGCATTTCGTTAAAGGGAAATAGTGCAACCATATAATAGTACTGATACGACTACAGCTTGGAGGAATCCCTGTTTTATTTTATCAGAGAGATATGATTTCTATATCGTCGATAAATTGTCGATAGCAGTCCTTGCTTTAGCTGTTCGTATGTTGCCATCTCTTTCAGTAGATAAGACATGGCTACCATGGTATATGAACTAGTCAACTAATTTGAGACGTTTTCCATTTGACGAACCATCTTGATTAAAACACTTTGCTTTATCTAATTTCACTTCAGACAGATGCCTCATTTTGCCTAATCCACGATATGCAGAAGATATTCGGATATGAGCAGTTGTATTTGTACGCAGCGCTAATTCATCTGCGTAGACTGCACCAGTAATAATTTCTGTTGGATATCGTCTGCTTCTTGCCTTATGTCAACCCTGTTTGGGTTATTTTATGCCGATGTCAGTTTAAGAATTATAGTCTCCATTTATATACGGCCGGTTAGCTCCGTCGGTAGAGCGTTCGGCTAGAAATCACAATATTCCTAGTTCGATAACGGCCCTCGCCAACTCAGCGTATGAATAGCACAGGGATCTGTGCGGTAAAGTAAGGAGCTGATTGGCTGATACCGACATTAGGTCACCCCGACGAATTTATGTACGGTACAATGACAGATATTCACAATCATTTTGAACAAGTAAACACTTATCCAAAACAGATAGATTTGACCGATAAATGGGACTACCATTTTTCATTTACTACCAAATTCATGCAAATTAATTACTGGCGATAATACGAGTATACCCAACGCAAATAACTATACAGTCCTGGGAGGACTGGATTCCATATTCTACATTAAAGAGATCCTCATATGTTGGATCCCAATCCAAATTGAAGTGAGGGAGAATAAAAGAGCTGGCTCTGCTATCAAACCAGCTTTAGATTTAGTCACCGATAGATACAAGATTCCATATATATATTTACCAACTCCTCCGCACGAGCAGGATGTGACACAAAGTCAATTTCTCAAGCGGAGTTACAAGATTGAAACCTAAAATTAATAGATCTCTTCATACGAAATGGCTACTACGTTGGAATAACAACATCCACAAGGAACTCTTTTTAATCAAACTCACTTTGGAAGACTGGAGAGCAGTCTTAGAAAGTCCAGAAGTAACAAGTCACTATTTCCCGATTACATGTTGGTCAAACAAAACTTATGCACTCCTTTATAACAAGAACAACAACCACAGTGTGAAACATATCAATCATTATATATTGTAAAATATTTCCTCATGTAATTTTTCCACCAGAAAACGCGTTTACAAATAACATGAAAGATTTGAAAATGTCAGAATAGATGACGTTCTGTCTTTTTTTTTTGTGAGAGAAATAAAATTATACCAAAAATATTAGTAAATCTGATCAATATCATACAAAATTAACCCTTCAACGCGATCCCCGAGGATGCTAACATATCGTTAAAACTGTAAACTACAAAAGTGGAGATATTTATGTATGTATATATCTACCAAAACCCTCCGCACGAGCAAGATGCGAAACAAGGCCAATTTCTTTAGCGGAGTTTAACAGGTTCGAATTCAGAGTTTTCCTTCCCCTAGACAGGTTACCTGCCCAAGGTTAAAGGGCCCAGTCCGCCCTACTATTTACCTATAGCTGAATGAAAAATAGTAGGATCCATAATTTCCCCAATGGTATTAGCGCTGTGTGAAAGTCAAACAACCTCTTCTTATATTTGAACTTGTCTCATCGTGTCCATTTCCTAAGTCGGTAACTATTATACCACGCGCTTTCTCGTAATATACGCGTATAACGTATATTATTCCCTATCTCATAGACATAAAATAGCCCCAGACGGGTTGATAAGCCGTTAAAATCAACTAACCACCCAACCAATCAAATAAAAATAGCAAAACTTGCTACAACTGTCACAATAGCGAGTCATGCCTTTAAAATAGGACTTGTTTTCCTGATAACAGAGTTTAGAAATCCTCTTATCAACTTTAATAAAGAAGAAACAGTTTATTTCTTTCAAGCCAAAATAGCTTCAAAACAAAGTGGTATTCCCTGAAGATTAATCTCTCTAATAGAAACTACGATAATAATTCTTCCTTGTCTAAACACTGTTGGCCAATCAAAGATAAGAAAGAGTCGATCCCCACAAATTAAATGGTCTATTGACAAGCGTTCCAACACTTATTCTTGTAGTGAATGTCTTGTCTTGAAGAAAAAAAAAATATATCTACATTCAAAGACAAAAGTCAGTTGTTAAACAAATGTAGTGAACTACTAAGAATAGACACACATCCAAATTTTGTTAATCAATATACCACCGAAATATAATTTCCAGCCCATTCACTCTTTACTTATATTGAATTTGGCAAATTTACAAAAACATATTTGAGTAAATTATTCTTCTCAAAATCTCCAATCGACTACCCATTTAAATGGTTGAATGAGAGTGGACTTAGGATTAAAGGCAACGAAGATGTGATCCCACAATTCCCAAAGCTCCAGGAGACCCTTTTTGAAGGGGGTCCTACCCTTCTGCAATTTTGGGGATCTGATCAGTGTGGTATATCCCTTAATTGCTATAATTCCTTTGTCAATTCTGACCAGGAGTGAGAGTACCTGTTAGGGTCCTATCTATATGTCAAATAGATCTGTTTAGTTATTATTCGATTGCACGCAAAAAAGAACTCAGAAGAAACAATTGCATGAAATTGTAAATATGAGCATAGAATTAAATTACCTAACCTCTAGGCATAAAATAACCCCAGACAGGTTAACGTATCATTAAAATCAATCAATCAAAGCGATGATCTTTGAAAATGCTTGTTAATTATTTTAATTAAGGTAGCAACCAAGATAGATTGGGGGGGGAGTTCTTGTATAATAGTGGTTAATGTACTGAACTGCGATATCGTAGTTCGAACTTCAGTCGCGCTATTACGTTCAATTTCGGACTGATACCCTTGGGAAAGGTATGAACTCCCTCATCCCTCATCTATGGGTTAAACAGTACCACCATTGTTCTTATGATACAAGGATGGCTTTAGCATTCAATAACTCAACACAGATTGATATGCCATTAAAAAAGAAACCAAATCAAACCAAACCAAGGTGACAAACAAATTAGATTTTGTAGCCGTTGCCTGATGTAGGGGTTAACGTGCCGTATTGTGATATCGTAATAAGTGAGTTCGAACTTCAGTCGCGCTATTATGTTTCGGATTAATACACTTGGGAAAGGTATGAATTCCATAATCCCATGCTATGGGTCAAATAGTACCAACTGTTCTCCGACTAGGATGACATTGGTATTGAATAACCCACAAAGATTGATAGGTCATTACACAAGGAAAACAAACAAAACATTAGATTTGACATATGTATTAAAAGTTGCATTGAACTAAAAGATACATCTCGTTTCTTTTTTAGAATTCTTAATTTTTTATCATATAGTAAATTTATGATATAGGAATTTGAAATTCCTAAAGGTATCTTCATAGTTGTAAATAGCGTTATTGAAAACCGTTATATGAATTTAATTTCTAGATAGTCTGCTGGAAATAGACTTATTAATGCAAAACAGTTGGATGATGATTAAAGTAAATATTGATATTAACAGGAATATGGTTTTGTTTTAAATACAATGCTGATAAATTTTAAATGTACAGGGTATTTCAGAAAATTTAGTATTACTTCATAATCTAATAATTTCTCTGAATGTTTGAGATGAGGCTTAATGATTAGTATTATCTGCATTCTTGTCGTAATCAGGAACCTTCTTGTCGTAATGTTCCCGATTACGCAAAGAAGGTTCCCGAGTCCGAAAAGAAGGTTCCCAAGTCCGTGAAGGTTCCCGCGTCCGACAAGAAATACCTGAAGAAGGCCGGAGGGCATATCGGCCAAAACGTTGTACAGATAACAATGAAGATGAGGACAATAGTCCGAATAACGCAGATAATACTAATAATCTAATAACTTGACCAATTCTTGATCAGATTTAACAGCATGTGTAGGAACAACTTAAAAATCGATGTTTAATAATTTTAAAAACCTTTTCCTTTCCAGTGAATGGGATTTCTATAAATGAAAAGAAAATCTCATAGAACATTGAACAGAGAATTTTGAATTGTGTCAACACAAGCTGTTTATATTTGAGATCATTTGAACAGGAATTTGACAAGTTATCAGAATATGAAATAATGTTAATCTTTGTAAAACATCCTGTATTGTCATTATTTCTAAACTGTCAACCCAGAAATAAAGCGCTACTAACGGCAATAGAATACTCAATTTTTCTCATTTTTCTTTCTATACATAAATTGAATATAATTAAAAAGATACAACATGACATATTAACAATATCCTGACGGTGGTTTGATATATAATTACGAAACGTTTAATGTGGGCAAATACTTTAAACTTTAATAAAATCAACAGCTGAATACCTTGTTTTTTTTAAATATTTTATATGTTTCCATACTGTCGGATTTATTTCCATTTTCTGAATCTTACAAAACACTTTACAGGATGAGCGTAAAAATACTCCTCAATTTCAAGTTACCATAGCAACAAAACTTATTGGAAATGCTAACCAACAAGGTCATTGCAGAGATTGAAGCTCCACGCAGATTTCTCAACAATTCCCTGCTAAGCAGATGGATTAACCGCGCTGGGGAAAATGACAAGGTGTTTTTCAAAATGTCCCCCGAGACCTAACTGTTTGTGACTTTTTCCATGATGCGTACGTGAAGGACAATTTTTATTCATCTCCCCTAAGCTGTCAAACCGGATGATCTGCAGGAACGCATGCACTGAATCAGTGCACTTGATCACACCGGATATTCTGTAAAGAGTCTGGACTGAGCTAGATTACCACATCGAAGGGTGCCTAGTAACGAGCAGGATGTAACACAATATTAATTTAATTCAAAATAAGTTAACAGTTCATTATCTTAAACAGATCTGTCTGACTGATACACATGACTCTAACAAACTTTTAACAACTTCTCCGCTACAAGCAGGATTTGACACAAGGTCAATTTTTTAAGTGGACTTTAATAGGTTTGAATTCAAAGATTTACTTCTTATAGACCGGTTGCTAACCTAGGTTAAAGAGTCCATTCTGCCTTACAATTTAACCATAGCTGGAGGGAGAATAGTTGAAATCAAGCCTCCCTATACGAAATTCAAACAGCCTCGTCCAGGATTTAAATTTGGATTACCGTGTCATTTCCCATGATGATAACCATTACATACGAGCGCTTTCTTTTTACTAAAAAAAATTAGGATGCTACACAAAGACAATTTTTGACATTGTATCGCATCCTATCTGTCCTACTTTTCATTTACCTACAACTGAGATAGAATAGTTGGATACATAGCTTTCCCATGGGTATTAGCACTTGGGGAAATGCAAACAGCCTCGTCCAAGATTTGAACTCGGGTCACCGTGTCCATTTACTACAACAATAACCATCATATCACCCACCTCAAAGGGACACTAACAAATTCTACCGGCATGGTAGTCATGACAACAAAGGGATGATTACATATTTCCCCTGACGTCTAGAATTGTAGCCTTATCATCTGATGTAGTTTAGTGTCATGTTATGGTGTGGCGTCAGTTAATTATATTTTTGCGTGTTATGAATTATGATGAATTTGATAGAATTCACTGTAGTTATTCATTATTAGTAAATATATCTATCAGAATAAGAAAACAGAAAACTTATCAGAACGTAGGATTTCCTCGGTTATTGTGAGTAAAAGAAAATTAGAATAAAAATATTGTTGTGCCATTATAGTATATGGCCTACCTTTTGAATGTGGCCTACGAAATCATGTCTCTCTTATACTATGTGGCCTACCATAAAAAGTATATCATAATAATAACTGCTAACCCTAACCCTAACTCCTAACCCTAACCCTATTTCAGAATTGTAGAATATTTTAGAATTGAATTCATCCTTAATTCATGTAAATTATGGATAAATTCTTTTTTAATTATTCTTAATTACTATTACAGCTTATGACTGAATTGCATTTCTTGAAATTGAATATACGTGAAAAATAATGAGTTTCAATATATTGCCTACTACTTATATCTATAAATATACTCTTACTGAGGTAGGCCACATTCAAATCGGGTAGGCCACATACTATAACAGAATCAAAAAGGTAGGCCGCATACTATAACGGCACCAGTCAATCATATTTTTGCGTGTTATGAATTATGATGAATTTGATAGAATTCATGGTACTTGTTCATAAACAATATTTGTAAATATGTGAATCAGAATAAGAAAACGGAAAACTTATAAGAATGTAGAATTTCCTCCGTTACTGTAAGAAAAAATAAGAAGAATATTTTTTCTATTTATTTCTTTTTTTTTACTTCCTGTCTATCGTGCATTACATTCACAACTTGTTTACACCTGCCATTAATAAATCACAACATATTTAATATATTCTGCTATTTCATCACACCTAAAGAATATCAATAATTCACGTTGGTCTGAATTTTCTTGCTTTGTGTTCAG
>CM042146.1:128478690-128503690 GCA_023376005.1 Doryteuthis pealeii
CTGCTGGAATTTCCCCCATTCGAGTTTTTCACACCTGCCGTAGCTAGTGGTTCACTGGAGGCTCAGGTCTCCAGGACTCTTCTGAGTATTCCAGCCGATCTCAACAATGCTGTAGTCTAGATGGTCTCGATTCTTCCTCTGATTTCCAATTCATCCAGACTTTTTTCAAGAACCCTGGGGATCGTTCCAAGGGCCCCAATTACAATTGCTACGACCTTCACCCTCGTGTTCCACAGTTTTCCAGTTCTCTGGCAAGGTCAGTATTTGTCAATTTTTTCGTTCTCTTTCATTTTCACTCTGTGATCGTCCGGGACGGCAAAATCCACGAAATAACAAGTCTTCCTCTTCTTGCCAATTAAAACTAGGTCTGGTCCCCTGGCAGGGATTAGATGATCCGTCTGTACCTCAAAGTCCGAGAGAATTTTGTGCGTCTCATTCTCCAGGACAGATTCAGGCTTGTGCATATACTATTTAGTTGAATGGTGAAAATTGAATTTCTTGCACAGTTCCATCTGAATCACCTTTCCCACCCAGTCGTGTCTAGTCTTGTACTCTCTTTGTGCGAGTTTACTGCATTATTATTATTATTATTATTATTATTATTATATTATTATTATTATTAAATTTCACACCTTCTGAGTTTTTCACACTGGGTGATCTGATGTCTTTTATTGGTGTCCAGGACTCTTCAGAGTATTCTAACCGATTCCAATGAATGCTGCTCTCCTGATGGTCTCAATTCTTCCTCTGATTTCCAATTCCTTCGTCTATTTTCTAATTTTTTAGGAACCGTTTCAAGGACACCAATTACAATTGGTATCACTTTCATCCTCAAATTTCAGTTTTTCTATTCTTTTGCAAGGTTTAAGTATTTGTTTATCTTTTCGTTTTCTTTTTTCTTCATCTGGTGATCTGCTAGGACTGAATATATTTTATTCAAAATATGTATGAAGATTTTTAGATGGATTAATAATTTTAAAAACCATGTAAATCCTATATATATATATATATATATATATATATATATATATATATATATATATATATATATATATATATATATATATATATGTGTGTGTGTGTGTGTGTGTGTGTGTGTGTAAGCAAGATTTGTCCTTAAATAACCCACAAGTGTTGATATGCTTTTAAGCGCCAACCAACAAGCCAACCAACTAACCAATAAAAGGAAAAGTATCCTTATTTACTGAATGCCCTTTGTATTTTGTGTATGAATCCGCGTATCTCTACGTTATTGTTCAAGTGTAATTTTCCTCTGGGATTTTTCTCTTTGATCGCTTAAATATTCAGCCAGTTTCCCATAATCAAGCGTATTCGGATAGTATTAGCAAATTAGAACGGCGACCTTCGGTTATTGCACGTGTTCTGCATCGACATTCCGAAATGTGAAGAAAAGGGGTGGGTGGGGGTGGGGGGGTCATCGGGAATTGGGGGAAAAGTGTTCATAAAGCCAAAGATGTCAGGATGAAGAGGTTTTATGACGGCTCCTCCTGATTATCTGATCTCGAATCAAAGTGGACATGTTTTCACGGCGCTTAATCGAGGTAGTTTTATGAAACTGTGGGATTCCGTGTAAATCTGGCCGAATATGAGGCGTTGGCGAAAAATGGGATATGCCCTCGGGTCATCGGCGGTAATTTATCCTGTTGTGAAATGGACGGTGTCATTGCAGAGGTACAATGCTGACTGCATGCATAGATTGATAGATAGATTTACAGGAACATATAGGGATATAGATAGATATAAATAAAGAGGAATAGTTTGATTGATGAATATATATAATCGAATATGACCATATATAATGAACAAATGGATAGATAATGAACAAATAGCCATATATATATATACACTCGTGAACAAAATAAATGGGCCAAGCAAGTATTATACATTTTATTGTACAAAAAGCTAAATTAAACAAAATACAATTAAACAAAAAACAAAAACGAGTCTTATATACACAGAACAAGACATTTACTTTAATAAATGCTTAGTATGGAATCGCTTTCCCCTTTGATTTCTTTAAAAGATTAATCCTTTTAACCATGCTCTCAACCAACTTGGAACACTGTGAAGAGGGGATTCTATTCCATTCATTTTGCAGAGCTTCCCACAGTTTTTCTTTGTTCGAAATAGTTCTTCCAGCCAATGTACGACATATTATGGCCCAAATATTCTCGATTGGGTTTAAATCGGGGCTTTGGCCAGGCCAAAACATCACATCAATTGAATTATCGGCAAGCCATTTCTTAGTGACTTTAGCGGTGTGTACAGGTGCATTATCTTGTTGAAAAATAATGTTATGGGATACTCCCAGCTTTTTGATACTTGGAAACAGTCCTGTTTCTAATATTCGAATGTATTCCTTTGCATTGATTGATGCCTCACATCTAATAAGTTCCCCAACTCCTGTGGCATTAAAAGTTCCCCATACCATTATCCCTCCCGTGTTTCACTGTCGTTTTTATGCAACTTGGCGATAATCTTTCTCCGGAACTTCGAATGCAGCGTTCGGGAGCATCACTAAAAAGACAAAATCTTGATTCATCGTACCAGAAAATAATCCTAAACCATTCTGTATCATTCTTGCCATAACACGAGACAAATGTCTTTCTATTATTGATGTTCTTCTTAGATAATAATGGCTTCTTTGCGCACCTTATTGAAGAAAATACCATTTCCTTCAGTCGTCTAGATATTGTCATTCTAGAAATGGAATTTCCATCCGCTGTTTTGAATTGTTTGCTATGGTCAACATAAGTTTTCTTTCGGTCCTTCAAAACAGTCATGTTAAGCCTGTGGTCGTCCTTCCAGTGGATGCTCTAGGGCGACCGGATCCAGATTTCCTTTTTACTGAAACTTCGATTTCAAACCTTTGAACAATTCGCTTCACAGCAGAGAGAGATGTCACATTTTCTTTTTTCAAAATATCGAAAATCTGCTTGTAAGTCATATTAGACTGCCTTAATCCTGCAATTCTGTTTTTCATATCCTTGCCCAGATGCGGTCTTACCTTTTTAGGACTCATTTTTACCACTAAATTATTATATACTATGATATTAATGATCTGAAAAATGGGAATTTGCAGTTAAATTTCAGTAAATTCCTGAAAAATATTGAAAAATCTATTTTCTTCCTTCTTTCAAACTTGGCCCATTTTTTCTGTTCACGAGTATATATATATATATATATATATATATATATATATATATATATATATATATATATATATATAGAGAGAGAGAGAGAGAGAGAGAGAGAGAGAGAGGAGAAAGAGAGATGAATAAATAAAATACAGATATATAGATATATATATATATATAGATAATGAATATAGAACATAGATAGATATATAGATATAGATAGATAGATATATATTATACAGAGATAGATATATATAGATAGATAATGATACAAATAGACATACATATACATATATATATATATATATATATATATATATATATATATATATATATATATATATATATAAGAGGAACGTAAATAGATGTGAACAAATAACAAGATATATCGATAGATAGAAAGACAAACAAACAAACATTTAAAAGTAATTAGTTTTATCACAGTTTTTATTTACACCACTACATCTGGTGATAATAACACCAAAACTCACTTTGTAATTTCTACCTATAAGGATTTAAGAAGAATAAAATAAGGATTTTCTTTTAATCTAATTATAATCCCCACACTATGACAATTTGAATTCAGAAGTCGTAGGTTCAATCTCTTGAAAATAATCATTTTTTTTCAGGTTGGAATACTGAATGAAAATATTAGTACCCCTTTATTGCCCCTCCCCCCCCCCTGAACCCGGAGTTGTAATACCTGTTCGGTTCATATCTCTGGGTTAAATATATAAAAAATATGTTTTGAAAATACTTTTTTTTTTGTTTTTTTAAGATGAGTTATGAGAAAAAAGTGTTGAATACCCAACAAGAAAGAATAAAACAAATGTTTTCGGCAGTAAATAACCCAATGGGTTGACATGCCGTAAAATCCAACCAACCAACCAAAATATCTAAAAGAAAAATTTTACCACAGATTTTATTTTTATTTTTCATTAAATGTTTAAAGAGTACAAAGAATAAAACTAAGGACATTAAATGAAATAGAAATAAAAAATAATACATTTTCATTTTTACAATAAATTTAAGGTTTAATATTAACTCAAATTTCATTATATGGATATTGGAATATCATAGGGGAAGACACGTGACCTAGTACGAATCTCCAATCTTGAAAAACGTCAGAACATTATTGTAACAGAAAATATGACGTCAATTATGACGTCTCAATCAAGCGCCGCTTTTCACCAGACCAGAAATGAAAATGAAGCAATTGAACGCGACTGTTTTTCAGCTGTCCACGCAGCATGGGAATTTTAAAACAATTCCTTAGTCTTTACGTTTATTACTAATTGGTAATAGAGCGTCAAATAAGCTAACATTGAAGTGTAACAAGAAAACAGCATGTGGATTTTTCTAACAAGTGAAGAAGCCATTTTCAAGAGAGGAAGCCGCATTGATGCTCGAAATATCTTTGAAAAAAGCCGCATCAGGTCAAAAGAAAAAATCTCCATGACTGAAAATCAAACCAAATTTTCAAACGAAGAAGTCAGTACCATGTCGAGCTAGAAAGGAAGCCATCTTAAGAGAAAAAAGTTTCAAAGAAACTGAAAAAGAATATTGGCAAAGGAACATTGCCTTGATGTTTGCAGCGAGAATAAAAAATATAAACTGAACAAACGTCTGTATCGAATTTCAAAAGAAAAGGTAATACATTTTCTTTTAGTTTTGATTTTTCTGGCGATAATTTACTTTTTGTATGACATAATTGTTTTTTATTTAGATATTTGAAATTAATTTCTTTTTGTTGAATTACGTGAGGGATAACAACAGACACTCTACCTTACAACTCCTGTTCTTTTTTCTAACATCCATATCGTTAGAAAACTAAGGTAACCGAAAAATGATTAGCCATGCATATTTGCGGCTCTTGTATAACAGCGCAACGTTGTGGTGTTTTAGGTAGAAAGCTGGTCTCGCAGATCTGTTATTACTGAAAAGCGAGTTCGATCTTCACTGGATGCTCCTTACTTGAGACCTTGTGTCAAATGCTACTAATAGTAGGCAAATCATTTTTATGACGTTTAAATCGAGCGCCGCCTCATACCCGAAGTTCAAAATAAAAAACTTATATGTTCTTTAGGTACCACCAAAATCACGTCACGTGATCAGTTTAGGCAATATTGAAGGAAGAAACGTAAATATTTTGAACTTTTTAAAATAAAATCTCGACCCCCCCCCAAAAAAAAAGAACAAGATAAAAAAGTTGTTACAAAGAAAAACAGTTAATTCAAAGATCAAATTATCTGATTGGGAAAAATTACTCACCGTTATCTTGTAAAATAATTAAAACAATCCGTTTTCTTACAACATGGACGATTTCTTTATTGATATTATAGCAGAATTCTGTATTCATGGTTCTTTTACTAAAAACATCTCATATAGAAACTTATAAAAATCTTCTGATATAATTATTCAAACTCATATCTTTATAGAAAAAAATCAAAAATCGTTTTTATGGATTCATTTTCTCATATTTCATGAAATAAAATAGGGGGTGGAGACCTCGAAAAAATATCTCCCCTAATATATTTTAGAAAAAACTTATTTCAAACAATTTCATCAACATGTAAACAAGTTACCGAAATTTTCGTAAAAATTTGACTCTGCGTTGTTTTTTCATAGATTTTTATAGAAAGCCGGTAGTCATGACTTGTTTTTGGCTACGTTAAATTTCAATTGGTTTAATGGTGCAAAAATGTAAACATGGTTTTTGTTCATAATTTCCATTATTTCCGTGTGCTGATTTAAAAAAAAATGTTTCTTCTTTTGAATGGTTAAAAAATTTTCAAGACATTATTAACCTTTATGCAAGTTTCATTGTGTTAAATATAGGAGGGGGTTAAATTTGACAGTCCACTTGATGGTCCGTACTTTTATTTTATTGATACAGTTAATTCGCAATTTATTGCGATGATTTATCTTTTATTTCTATTTTTATGTATTTTATTTTTATTTTTATTTTCAGGACCATAACAACAAAAATGCTTAAACCACTCTAAACAATAATATCGCAATGTAAGTGGAAATGTAATACGGCATGACAGTTAAAAAAAAACGAATCTCTATCCCTCCTTGCATTATTATAGGGCAATAGAAAATTCCCTTCTGTTAAGATTTCCAGGCAGTAGAGAATGGAAATCAAGACATTGGCCAGATGTTTAGAATATCAAATTGAAGAGAAGAAGCAATTTCTAGAAAAGAAGAAATCTCTATGAAACTGAAGACATTCGCAAAAGGAACATCGACAAAATCGTTGCAACGATATGCTGAGATTTTAAAAAACACATCAACTGGACATACCTCCTCTACCAAAGTTAAAAAAAGGTAATATCTTTACTTTTATTTATACAGTTAATTCACTATTTATTGCAATAATTTAGCTTTGATTTTTATATATTTCATTTTTAATCTATTTTTCAGCACCATATCAACAGAAAAATTCTTACTCCCTTAAAAAAAGCAGAACGATATAATATAAGTAAGACAAGAAAAAAACTCTCATATACCTATATATATATATATATATATATATATATATCTTATTATAATGGAGATTGTGGGTTTGTCTGTCTGTAACCGAAACTATATTCTACTCAAGTCACAATTCCTTTTGTTATTTATACCACATTCTCCATGATTTATTTTTAATTTAAACTTCAATTATTAATAAAATTATTTACATCATTAAGACTGTTGACCATATCTACAAACTATTAACATGCAATTGTATTTATATATACAACAAAATAGTGGTTTACAGTGTGAATGGGAAGGCTAATTTGCATATTGATCTTAAAAATTTGATTTTAATAAATATATGCTTAGTATTATGGATTTCTAATTGTTTGGTTTTATCTTATTGAATATGACAAAAATCTCTTCAATAAATCTTAAAAGAAATCCCTTAACAAGAGAAATAACTGTAATATTATTCTTTACTTCCTCTTTAAACTAAACAGTTTAATTAGGAAAATTTACCAATGAAAGACGGGAGTAACGAAAATGATGGAAGAGTTAGTTTCAAAGTTATTCTATTTTCAATCATACCCCCTTTGTTTAAATCTTTTTTATCTGCATACTTATTCAGTTTCATTAGCCTTTCTAATTTAATATGATTTTTATTATATTAAAACTTAGATATTTGCACCCGGAGGGTGCATATATTTGCTAGTATATATATATATAGTATATATATAACGGATGGAGTTTTTTTTATGGCCTTTAGATATATACATATGTATGTATTTGCCAGTCAATTTTTTTCTAGTTTGTAGGTGTGCTGATAGCTCAGTAGTTAAGAAGTCTAACATGATAAATTGGTCGGGTTTCGATCCCGGTTGGAGGTAGCCTGCTAACGTCGTGTCACACTGAGGAAACGTGATACATCGAAACACGATGTTGTGGAAGACTAAATCTATATACTCCTCATCCCTGGTAGGTTGACTTCTTTGAAGGGAATTTTGCTGACGGCCATCAATTGCGTTTAAAGGCAATGCTCTCCTATATCTCTCTGACGGTTTTTACATATATACACATGTATGTATTTATCAGTTATATTATCGTTCCGGTTTGTAGGTGGAAAAATATCCCAGTGGTTAAGATCTCTGACATGATAAATCGGTTTGGTTTCGAACCCAGCTGGATGTAGCCAGCTAACGTCTAGCTACACTGACACGTCGAAACATGTTGTTTGTGGATGATTTTTATATATATATATATATATATATATATATATATATATATATATATATATATATAAATGAAACAAGATTTTTTTCCTTCCTTACCCTTTCTCTTTTCCACGTTTTCCCTCTTTTTCCTTTTGTAAAATTTATTATACTTACGGTCTTAAAGATTTCTATGTTTCAACTTGTCAAAGTTCATAAGTCTCTTTTTAAAAATTTCAATCGGGCCATGTCATCTGCTTCTTATTTTCTCCATTTCAACTTCTATGACCCTTTTTATTGCCTTTCAGAAGGCGCCATATTTATTTTTAAACAAACTATCTCCATTTTTGTTTTTTATTTTAACTCTTTGCTTACTTTAAGCTACTCACAGTGGCTCTTCTACCACTGTGTACCTATCGTATTCAACTGACAGCGGCTCTCGTTATAACTGAGCCGAAGGACCCAGCTTACAATAATAATAGGATTTTATTTAAATAGAATAAGTTCTGTGGCGAATAGAGGGTGAAGTTTGAAATATCCCATCGTACAGGTAAAAAATTCCAAGAAAATGTGTACCACCGTGGGGAAAATTTTTAGCCAAAAGATTAAAGAAAAATTGTTCCTTATTACTTTATGTTCAGTGGTTATGTATTTAACCAGCCCGTTCACCAAAGAGACAGGTTTGACGCAATGTCACAAGTATGGATCATCCCGCGACGATCACTGACAGTATATGGGTCAATATAATAACACAAAAACCTTAATGTAAAAAAATATATTTTTGAGAAATACTTCTCTAAACAATATATATCCATACAGAGAGACGAATATACATGCATATACATCAATATAAAATATACGCTCTTAAAAACAAACAAAAAAGCATCACTCGATAAGGAATTGATCATGACCAAACAAGAAACGTTATACAAATAGTTTTCTGGATATTTTTTAATACAAGAACAACGATCGGTTTGGTGCCTTTTATTTCCTTCTATAATGATTGCATGAAGAAAGTCTTTTTTATCACTTGAAGTTCAAAGTAAAACACTTCGTGACAGTAAGACCATTTTCAAAGATTTAGAAAAAAAGACGTTAAAATATCATGAATCCGTGCAGTTTTCTTTAGAGGACGTAGAATTGTTACGTTTTCACCATTGTAGCGGACACGAAATTAAAACGTCTTTTACAAACGTTGTTTCACGAACGTTGTCTCTGTTCTACTTTCTGTAGTAGTCATGGGGACAAATGGTTGTGTGCCTTGTGGAAACGTTTGTTGTGTAGTCAACATCGGGCTACTACGTCAGGGGGCTGTTCGCCGAGTGGATGGTAAAACACGCTAAGCACAGCCCGACCCATAATTCTACGATCTTCTGTTGATTTCTTTTTTTCCTGAAAAGCAAACGGGTTCCCGACTCAATTCTGGATAAAAGAGGTTTGACTTATCACGTTAATATTTACACAACACAAATGAAAAGAATTACAAATTTACTACTATATTTATTTCATTCGTGCAGTTTGGAAAAGGAGGGTGGGCGAAGAATTGTCAAATTAACCCTCAGTGAGTAGAATTCTCTGCTCTCGCTCTAACAGCGTTGTTTCATCTTTGAAGACGTGACGGTCACAAAACTCTCTTTCTCTAAATATTAGTAAAAAAATATGTCCGCATCAACATTCGGCTCTCTCTCTCTCTCTCTCTCTCTCTCTCTCTCTCTGTCACCCCTTATCTCTCCACACACACACACACACACACACACACACACATATATATATATATATATATATATATATATATATATATATATATATATATATATTGTTTTCTATTGTTCATAAAAGAATAGTTTGTAAACAACGATATTATGATAAGATAAATAAAAGTCAAAATATAATTGAGTGAACTTCTTTAATTCTAATTGTCGTTTGAGAAAGATTGTCACGAAAATCAGCATTAAATTTAAATCTAATTAGTTTTAAATTTCTTAAAAAGAGTTTTATATGAAAAAAGACAAAACGTTAAAATAAAATTTGTACAGATTAATTCAAAATATTTGGTCACATTGGATATGAAAGGAATTCCTCTTCATTTGCCAAAAGGCATTTTAATTAAAATGCAGTAAATGTAATATTATTCAATTTGGAAACAAATACAATTCGCTCTTCATTTGCATATCGACTTTGGAAATTTTTTCGTCTTTAACACAAACATAGACAAAAAAAAAGAAAGAAATAGAAGAAAACAATGTTTAGATGCACTAAAATTAATGTTATTGTCGGAGAATTCTACTAATGAAATAAATAGGAAGAGAATAGAGAGGAAATTTTACATAGATGTTATTATTTTTAATTTTAAAAATTACTTCATCTACAAAAATATATGCATACGCATACACTTAAAACACATACTTACACACAAACAAACACACATCCATGTACACACACAGTAAGGGCCGTGGTGTAATGGTTACCGTCTTGGGAAATAGAGCGATGTGTTCAAATACTGGACGAGGCTGTTTGTTTTTCATATGGCGGGAATATGCCTCGGAAGATTCTGATTATTATCCGTCGACCTATGGGTAGATAATCGGACAGATTTGAGTTTTTAATTTTGCAACCAGTCTATGAGAAGGAAAATGTTGAATTCATACCTGTTATATCCCGTTTAAAAATTGGCCTTTTGCCACATCCTATTCGTGTGCATGATATATATATATATATATATATAATTATATGTATGTGTGTGTGTGTGTGTGTGTGTGTGTCAGTATCTGTGTCTGTGTCTGTGTGTCTGTGTCTGTGTAGAGTATATATATATATATATATATATATATATATGACATGCTGGACACTGCTGGAGAAGTAAGGAAGAACTCATAAGTGACCTTCTCCTGAGGACACCTACACATGGACACAACAGTCAAGGGTGACCTGCAGAAATCTCCACCAATAAGCTCCGGGGAGAAAAAAAGACCAAGATAGTCGTACCAACAAAAAATAATCTATTGGTACAGCATTTGGCCAAAAGAAAAACAATTTATATGCATATATATGTATATAAGATATATATATATATTCATATAACCGCTAGGAGAATAGCTAAAAAGTAAAAAGTTCTCAATACCTGAGTAGAGCAAATAATATATATATATTATAGCTCATGGATATATCTACACCAAACAAGTTATAGCGGAATATCACCCAACTAAAACGAATGATAAATCAAAGACACACAAACACACACACGCATGTACACACACACGCATGTACACACACACACACACACACATATATATATATATATATATATATATATATATGTATATATATGTATATATTTGTTCTCAATTATTCCTATATGATACTTATAACTAATATATTCTATCTATAACCTAATAGATTTCATCTCTGTCATTTATATATATATATATATGTGTGTGTGATTTATATGAGTGATCTATAAGGTTAATTTATTGTTCGCTATATGACTATGCCTGTGAAATAGTCGTTAGTATACATGAAGAGACTTAATAAAGTACTGTCTGTACGGTGTTCTGCATGCCATCCTTTGCGGGATTTACTTGTCAAGATTATTTTTATAATTATCGAATTTTATGCGATACATGCATTTATAATTGCCTTCAAGCAAAATATAAATAATAATATAATATATATATATAATATATATATATATATATATATATATATATATTATATATATCAGGGATTTCACTCCTAATTTACACCCACGAAAACCATAAGTGCATGAGAATGAGATAGGCATATTTGAAATCACATAACGGTGCGCCAACAAATTATTGAAGCCATATATTTTAGATTGGAAAAAGCACCACCAAAGACAAAAAAAAAAAAAAGCAAAAATATACTATTGATTCCTGTATCACATAACCCAACAAGGTTTGACATGCCATAAAACCAACCAACAAATCAATTAACTGTTCAATTTAGGAATTGTCCAGAATATCTAACCGTTTTTATTGTCAATGAATATCCGCCGTTTATGAGATTTTGGAGATTTAGTTTATTTCGCCGAATATTCCTTAGGATTCTTTTCAATGGAAGGTGCAGATTTTTGGTGTCACGACAAATTTTTAAAAAGTCGAGAGTTCAACAAGAACTTTGCTATTCAAAGCAGAACAACCCCTTTTGAAGGAGTCGATCATGTTTCTTAAAAAATGCAACGTGGATTTTATTATTAAAAACCGTGAAGCACTTAAAGCAAAAATGGAAGCTATCCACGATCTCCCTCCTGTTTTATTTTATTTTTATTTGTTATTTTTATCTTTTTAAAGATATTTTGGTAAAAGCTGAATTCGAAAATTGTGTGCTTAATCATTTAACGCAGGTCATATGCAATGTTAGAGGTGGACTTTCTGTGGGAGATTTTTTTAAAAGTGAAAAAAAAAAAAACAAAAAAAACAAAACAAACAAAAAAAGCATCTTCTTTCCTACGTGAGTGCTGTGTATTATCCTGATATAACGAAAGAAAATATTCTTATTGTTCACTCCCCAATATCATTGTATCTCTTCTTAATGCAGTCCTTCTGTTTTCTGCTTTTTATTCAGACTCGGGTTTCCTGAAAAGCAAACACTAGAAAGTTTTGCATGCATCTAATATGTAAATATATGTTACCTGGCACAGGTTACTCTGATTCCAATGGGTGAGGTAAAATAGGTGGTGTGGTCCCAGAAGATCGTCTCCATTGGCAGCACCTGCCCTTTTGGTGAGCAAGGTTTTGTGTGTGATTCCTTACGTAAAAAAGACATTTTGTTAACTGGCCTCGTGGGAGATCACTTGTTTACGATTAAGCATTTTGTGTTTCTTATATAAAAAATTACCAATCTATGATACAGTAAGAAATGAAAACTGAACTGAAAAAATTGTGACGGTGATGCCAATCATAATTGGACCCCTTGAAAATGTCTTCAAGAACCTAGAATAGAGACTGAAGCGACAGATCAGGTGAAGAATACAGTCCATCCATACCACAGCATTGCAAAAAAGTTATTTAGGATACTTAGATGGTTTGGTTTCTTTGTTTAATGGCATATCAAAATTCCTGGTTTATTCAATGCCAAAGCAAGCCTTGTAGAATAACAGTAGTAGTACTATTTAACCCATAGTCAGAATGATACGTAGTAGAGTAGTAGAGACCTGGGAGATTTAATGTCACTCAGAATCTAGTGAAGGACCACCTGTTAGAGCTGGTGTAAAAAAAACTCCTAAGGAGTAAAATAGTAAAAGTGTTGTTTATGAGGTGACACAGATGAAACGGCCAATAACATAAGCGAATGTAGCAAACTTGCACAAAACAAATACAAGTATAGGCATGACTGGGTGGGAAAGGTGACACACATCGCAACAGATTAAATTTGAACGTACTGACAAATGGTATGTGCATAAAATAGAATCTATGCCAGAAAATGAGACGCATAAAATTCTTTGAGATTTTAAAAAACGGATCATCTCCGACAAAAAAAAGCAGACCGAGTATCAATTAACAAGAAAAAATAGTCCTTTTGTGAATTTTGCCATTTCTGTAAACGACAGAGAAAGTGAAAAGATTAACAAATACTTGGATCTTGTCAAAGATTTGAAGAATTAGTGGAATGTGTAAGATAAATAAAGAGAGAAAGAAGAAATAGAGATAGGCGGATATAGAAAGAAGCTAAAAGGATAGTCAGATAGAAAGAGACAGAAGAAAAAGGGATATATAGAGAGAAACAAAGAGTGAGAGACAGAGGGGGGAAATAGACAGAAAGAAACAAAAGGGATATGCAGATGGAGAGAGAGAATCGAGGGGAATAAAACACACACAACACACACACCACACACATATATATATATATATACATATATATATATATATATATATATATATATATATATATATATTATATATATATATATATATATATAAGCAAAATAGACTAATAAAAAGAAAAAGGTGCGAAAAGAGATAGACAGATAGATAGATAGATAGATAGAGAGAGAGAGAGGGGGAGAGGGAGAGAGAGAGAGGGGGAGGAGAGAGAGAAAAAATGAGAACAGAACACAATGAAAAACTCTTATATTGAACATTTATTTTGAAAGTTAATTTTTAAACAAAATAATGACGCACTAAGTTAAAAAAAATTAGTCATGTTTAATAGAATTTTCTATAATTATTCCATCGCAGATTCCAATAAGCTGAGAATTAAATCCAAACTGGACTAATTAACTTTATTCATTTATTTCAAAGTAATTTCGGGTAATGAGTCATGATGAATAAATAAAAATAATAAATGCATAATAATAATCTGATAATGCATATTATTCAGGGTGTTTTAAAATCTTTTTATATTTGATTTGTACAGGGTGTTTCCGAAAAATTGATATCGTTTCGTAATCTAATACCTTAAAAAACTGACCTACCAATGATCTGAAATCTTAACAGAATTTGTAAAAACAACTCCGAAGTCTATGTTTAATCTAGAAACAGCGTTTCTTTAAAAAAGAACCACATAAAACATAAAATACTCAGTTGTTTCTACACATGATGCTAAAATTTGAGATTATTTGAAGGAGAACTTATCAAGCTAGTAGATATATAATATGCGCATTTCGGTGGCAATGATTTATATGGTAATACAATAAAATATCATATTAAATTAGAAAAGCTACTGAAACTAAATAAAATTGACAGAAAAAGATTAAACTTATTTTAATTTTATTTTAATTGATTTCTTTATAAAAATTATTCATAGGATTGCTTTTAATACATTTGAGAATAAAACAATAGTAGAAATCAATAACACCAAATAATTATTTATTAAAGTTTTGCTAAAATCAATATGCAAATTAGCCACACAATATATTATTTAAACATTTGTTTCTTAGTAATATATAACACACTGAAGGATTTTAAACATCTGAATTAACATGAATAGTTGACAAAGAAAAAACAATAAAACAAGAAAAAAGAAAATAGCATTCAATAGTATTTAAAATTAAATTATTATGTTAAACTTAAAAAAAGGGATAATAATAGAATAGGACAGCTTGGGTAGTAGCTCTTTCTATCACTTCCGGTTTTCACTGCTATTTTTCTAATTTAACTAAATTACACAGAAAAGGATCAAATATAGTAATTAATTTTTGTTAATATTTTGCTCATAATAATTAAAATAAAAACAAAAATTAAAAATCAGTAATATTTATTAAAATCAAATTTTTCTTATATAAATAAAAAAAATAGCCTTCCGTTCACACGTAAATTTGGTAAACACCCTGCAAACAAATTATTCTTAAGCATATTCCCGAAAGGATTTCTTTTCTTTAAAAGGAAATAAGTTCTTGGAAATTACATATCCATTAAGAAAAATCAACCCATTCGTAGATTTCCGTCGTCAGCGACAATTCACTGATTCAATATGACTTATTTTTGAAGCCCTACTTACATTTAGGGTTAAATTAACCAAAAAACATTAAATAACCCCCAAGTTCATTTTTCTTTCTTTCACTTTTCCTCCGTAACATGTTTACTGTGGGCTTATACATTTCTCATTTACTTCTTAACCCTTTTGTTTTTATATTGAGAAATGTAGTTTCATTATTGTTAATGAGAGTACAGACAAGTAAGAATTTGGAAGGATACTTAAAAGTTTCATAAGTTTATCCAACAGGTACAATTAGATTGTTCGTGTGGGTTTTCTCAGCATCTTCTATCCTCCTCATCTTCACTTTCTCATCCCTCCTCTCCCAAGATCATTTTCTTCACTCCGTCGCTATAAAGTGTCTGTCTGTCTGTGTGTGTGTCGGCATTTGCTCTCACATAGTCTGTATATTTATAGCTGAAAATATGAAATCTACAAATGATAGGTGTTAATGTATAGATTTATATTATTAGGTCTTTCATTTTATTTCTCTTGGTCTTTATTACATAGGAAGGAGAACTATATCTATTTAAATTGAATAGCACCTTGCTGTTAGCCTTCCCTACTTACTGGACAACGGTCTGACATGAGATATAAAGAGAAAGAAATGCAACACAAAATATTAGAATTTATCAAATGTCCCTCCGTCCGTACAACAAAGGCTCCTCCATTAATAGTTAATTTTCGACTAAACATTCGGAAAGTGTTTGTGCCATGTTTTAAAAAGTTTTAAACTTTTAGAAATTTATTAGATGCTGATTTTCAGGAGAAATGTGTCCCTCAACATTTTTAAATGTCTTACTACCTACTTTGTTGTAAAAAAAAAGATGTCCGTCTCACACCGGTACTTACCCACTCTCTCAGTAATCCGTACAGAAAGCAATCGACTGAAACAGGTGATGATATTGCGCTTTTCGCAAATACACTTGCAAAGCCGAATAACTGCAGCATATTCAGAGAAGCCCGCAAGATGCATTGACCTCTATATGTTCTCTGATAAAACAGAGTTCATCTATTTTAAACAAAATTGAAATATCTCCACTTTGGACTGTAAGTCCCTGGAATTAGTAATCCAGTTCACATAATAATATCTCATCAACAGAAAATGATATCAATATACGCTTAGGAAAGGAATAGACTGCTATGAAAACCTGATTTCCTTGAAATTGAAAATTCTTTCAAGCTGTAGACGTGTTAGTGCTACTGTATGGCTGCACCACTCTAAGAAAACGCTTCGAAAAAAACTAAACGGGAACTGCCTGCTGTCTTGAATAAATACTGGAACCATCATCCCCCAAAAAGCAATTGTATAGACATTTAACTCCTATCACTCAAATCACAAAACAAGACATGCTGGATACAGAGAAGTAAGAACAAATTCATAAGTGACGTTTTCCTATGGACACCTGAACATGGACACATTGGTATTGGCCAATCAGCAACAACTTCCATTGATAAGCTCTGTGCGAATACTGGATCTGATGCAGTGTGGAGGGCTTGTCAGAACGATCACCGATAGAGACGGGTATTAAGAAAAGAGAGAGAGAGACACACACACAGACAGAGAGAAGATGGGAATCTATAATGATTTTATTATTTGTTCCCAACTTTTCTCTGTGTGCCCTCCCATCCATGTTTCTTCGTGTATTTGTATGAAACGTCTAAATGGACTATGGATATCGCTGATTCCTCTGAAGAAGGTTAGTGAGTAAGCAACCGAAACGTTTTGAACAAGATAAAATTAGATCCAGAAAATAGTCGGTTGAATATAAAATGAATCTGGAACTAATATTAATTTCTCAGTGATATGGATAATTTTATATTCAATTATGAACTTATTCAGACACACTAGGCCAAATTATATTCATTAATTTTACTAGGACACGCTGTACCGATTGCAGATTGATATAGTTTATCAAATACAAATAACTGTTGTTGATACGATATTACTCGGAAATAAGTACCCAACATTCTTTAATATTTTTTTTCATTTCTTTCTTGCAATCTTTTTCTTCCTTTCTGCTAAATACACTACTTTCTGCCTTGTGTCATTCGTTCGCACTTTTTTTTCTTTTATAAATTCGCATTTTTCTGTCATTTACTATTTTTCTTTTCCTTCGTTTTTTTTTTTTTTTTTTTTTGCTTTCGTTTTTATCATTCTCCCTTGTATAAAAAAGAGTTTAGGATTATATTTATTTATAGTCACCATTGTAAATAGAATTACAGCGTCAATGCATTTGAGAAGTTCCACCTTTCTTGAATTTCGCATTTTTCTGTCATTTGCCATTTTTCTTCAAAATCAATTTTTATTTTTATTTTCCCTTCGATGTTTTTTTTTCCTTTCCATTTTTTTCTCATTCTCCCTTTTCTAAAAAGACTTTAGGGTTATATTTATTTCTAGACCGACTGTAAATAGAATAACAACGTCATTTGGGAAGCATACTTAGTGTAATGGTTATAATTGTAGGAAATGGAGTTGGCAATGTGAGTTCAAATCCTGGCCGAGGAGGTTTGCCTTCAGTTTGTGCTAACATCATTGGGAATGGAATAAATCTATTTATTATCATCCCAGTTCAGGGGAAATAGTAATGAAAATTGGGTCCTTTAACCTTTATATGGCAACCAATCTAGAACATAGAACAATATTCATTTAAACCAGCTGTATTCCGCTAAATATTGATATTGTGTCACATCTCGTCTATGGTAGAGGGGTTGCGTAAATACATAATATCCCGCTTTAAAGGATAAAGTCCTGCTATCTTTGGTTGAAAATAAAATTATATTCATAAAAGATAAAATTATATTTATAAAAACGGTTGGGTTGAATTTAGTTATTGGCTTGGGTTGTTTTCTTTGTTTAATTATATATCAACCTTTCTGGGTAATTAATGCCAAAAAACATCCTTGTAGAAGAACAGTAGTGGTACTATTTCACACATACCTGGGAGATGAGGGGCTTCATACCTTTACCAGTATTAGTCCGAAAGAGAGCGTACTAGCGCAACTGGTGTTCAAACTCACTTACTATGATGTTGCAGTCCAGCACGTTATCCACTACACCACGGGGACTCTTTCGTATTTTGTTATGGGCGTTACTGTAAATATAATTACAGCATGTATGCACTTAGTTGAGTTGAAAAGAATATGATAAACTTCTTTCAATAATGTCTCTTACTCCAGATTATTGAAGCACACGAAGACAGTTGCTACAAGTCATTTATAATTGATTTAAATAGAAATTAAACATTTAAAAATTTATTTAAATTTTATTGGTTGATACTTCAAAGAATCCTCCAGGTACACCAAATGTCGATTTGAAAATACACGTTCATGAATAAGTGCGAACCAAATGAAAGAAACAACATTTTAATAAAATATTACTATGCTGTTATAATCATGAAATTAAGCGCGCCGTTTCGAAACTCGTAAAAAGATTGCAGCTTGCGCATGCGTGTATTAATGCAACGCCATATTGATAGAATATAATCTCGATTTTCTTTCTTTGTGCTGTCTTCAAATTACCTCAGGGTGTTCCCTTGTTGTGAAAGGTCAGTTCTTACGAACAGCAACAAAGTGTAAGTAGTTGCATGTATGAAATATTTATGTTGAAACCGGGAGATGTGTCAAATCCATTGCCAACATGCAAGATAGGAATGAGCTGCTTGTATAGATTCAAAAATCAACACCAGTCACAGCAAGTCCTTCTCGTTCACTTAGAAGATACACATGCTCGCACGATTCTGCTCAAAGGTTCACAAGTCAATTTAACAATAACTAAAGTGCAACTGATACCATCTGCAAGTTATCCATATTTTATCTTTTCTTTCTTTTCAAAATGGCGAACTTCAAGTAGTTTTCCCATGGAAGCAAGATCAACAATAATGTAGAAAAAAAATAACTAAAACCAGCAAAATCCTTTGAATTATTATTGATTTTCCTATATTTTACTGGTCTGTAACTTTATCTTTCATCTCTGTTTTTTGAAGATAAACTACTTGTTTTTTTTATTGCGTGAATAACCCCAGAATTGGAAAACGAGGCTGTCGGTTCATATTTTCTTTTTTTCATTTCTTGTTCGTCTTTAGCGTCGATTTTTCGTTCGTTGATTCTATTCGGGTATTTTTGTCATCAGGTTTAAAGTCATTACTGTCTAGTATACATGCAATATTGCATATCAATATTTAATCTCTAAGAATTTCTTTCTCTTTCTTTTTTTTCTTTTTTTTTATTGAGGTGAGAGAGAGAAGCGTCTTTTAATTTTCTGTTTTTCTTTTCTTTTTCTTTTCTTATTTTATTTTCAAATCGTTTTTTGAAAGCCATCCATGCGATCGGATTCTTTCAGTATCCCAGCTGCTCGTTGCTATTACGCATGCGCGAACAGGCGTCCCCGCCAGTCAAAATGTTCTACGCGTTTTCTTTTTCATTTTTCCACGGGCGTCTGTAAAGTTGGCGGGAAATGCGATGCGTTTCATCGCAACGTGCAATTGAAAAGAAGACTTGAAAGGGCAGTCACTTTAAGGAAGTGTTTTTAAGTAAATAGTTTTCACTTCAAATAGGCAAAAGAAAAAAAAAAAAGTGAAAAAGAAATAAATGAACGAGAAGAAGAAGAAGAAGAAGAAGAAGAAGAAGAAGAAGAAGAAGAAGAAGAAGAAGAAGAAGAAGAAGAAGAATTCGTTGGTTCAATATCAAGATGCGCAGGGTTATACTGATGTTTGACTTTTATTCTTTCCATTTTTCATTCTTTCAATTTCTTTTTTGTTATTCTATAATTACGGTCAAGTCGAAAGCACCAGTTCCTGCGAGATCACTGAAGTTAAGCCGCGATTAACGTGTTCAATACTTAACTGGGTGACTACTTAAGCAAATGCAGCTACTGTAAGCAACGAAAAATGTTTTGATTCAACAATTAAATGACCCGAAAGGGTTTGATATGCCGTAAAACAACCAACCAAAATCTTTTAACTTTTTTTAAATCTCTTTCGGTCATATCTAATCGTGTCGTGAATTTTCGTTCCTTTTTCAATTTAAAAAAAATCTTACCTCTTCTGGTTCTATTCTCTTAAGTTAGGCTCCACTTTTATATTGCTGGTGGGCGTGGTGTAGTGGCAAACGTGCTGGTGGTTAAAGCGAGTTCGAACCCCAGTCGTGTTATTACGCTCACTTTCGGACTCATATGATTGGGAAAAGTATGAATACACTAATCTCTCCAGTTATGGGTTCAGTTTTAGCAATACTGTTATTCTACCAGGATCGTATTATCATTATATAACCCAAAAAGGTTGTTATGCCATTAAAAAAAAACAAAAAAAAACATTAATATTTAAAGTTTTCTTTTGTTTGGTACTTTTTTCTTTGTTCATTTTTATGTTTGTGTTTTTCTATCTTTTTTTTTATTCATTCCTTCGTTCTATCTTTTGTTTCTTTCATTTATTTATTTATATCTTTTTTCTTTCGTTTTTCTTTTTTGTTTCATCATTTTTCTTTCTTTTCTTTTCTTATTCATTCTATCATTTTTCTTCCTTTCTTTCGTATTTATTTTTCTTTTCTTGCTTTTATACTCTTCTTACTCTTATTTTTCTTTCTTTCTTGTATGTAATTCATTTTTATTCTTAACATGTCTTTATTTATGTCCTTTTCTTGCTTCCTTATATTATTTTTATTTCTTTTGTCTGTTTGTGTCTCGTCCTTTTTTCATATCTTTCTTTCTTCTTTCCTTCGTTCTTCCTTTATTTCTTTTATTCATACCCCTCTTTACTATCTTTCACTCATTTTTCTTTCTCTCCTCACATACACCTTTTCTATTAAAGTGTAGTCATTTTTACATTTATTGTTTCAATCTTTAATTTTAAAGTTTTCTTTTTTCTTGAGAATTCCATTTTCTTTTTCATCCTTTATTCTCTCTCCTTTTCTTGTTTTCTTTCATTATTTCTTCAAATTGATTTTCCTTTCGTTACTTTCTTCTTTTATTTCTCTTTGTTTTTTCTTTTTCTTTTCAAATTTATATCTTTTTTCTATCTTTAATTTTTTTCTTCTATTTCCCTTATTCTTTCGTTTTCTTTCAAATGTTTTTTCTTTCTTCTTCTTTTCTTCAGAAATTACCCTTTCATTTCATATATACTCCTTCTCATTCTATTTTCATTCTATTTCTTTCTTTCTTTCTTTCTTCCATTCATTCATTCATTCTTTTTTAGATATTTTGTTTTTTTATTATATTCCGTCAGACCTTTCTTGTAATCTTTTCTTAACATCTGCCCCTCTCTCTCTCTCTCTCTCTCTCTCTCTCTCTCTCTCTCTCTCTCTCTCTCTCTCTCTCTCTCTCTCTCGCTTATCTTTATTCCAAACCATCAATTCTTTCTTTCTGTCTTTCTTTTACGCCTTCCAAATTTCTATTCTCCCTATTTCTCCAACATTCTGTTTTTTCTTCATTTTTTTCTATTTTTCTTATATTCCCTTCGTATTCTTTCTTTCTTTCTTTCCTTCTTTTTATTCCTTTCGTTCGTTTCTTCTTTCTTTCTCTCCAAATTTCTTGACTTTTTACCGTTATATTTCACCTGATCCTTTTCATAATCTTTCTCTAAATATTCTCTCTCTCTCTCTCTCTCCTCTCTCTCTCTCTCTCTCTCTCTCTCTCTCTCTCTCTCTCTCTCTCTCTCTCTCTCTTTCTTTCATTTCATTGTCCTTTCTTTCTCTCCTTCTTATTCCGATTTGAGATTCTTATTCTCCCCATTTTACCAACATTTATTTCCATTTTCATTTTTCCTTAATTCTATTTGTATTATTTTCTTTCTATCTTTCTGTTTGCCCAATATATTATCGTGTCGTTACCGACGCTACACTTTCCCTTGGATTTTTTTTTATCTATGTTTAAATGCATATGCCTCCTCATTCATTTTACAATTGGTCCCTGTGCCAATTTTTCCGCCTACACATCTCAAAGGGGGAAAATACCGCCATATTCGAAATATTGCAAGCTGAAAACCTACCTTTCATTTTTATGCGATTTTTCTTTACAGTAAGTTAATTTTTTTTCTAAAGTAACCAATTTCTGAAGATTAAAAAGAAAAAATAATGTAACTAACTAATCTAAAGTATTCAGTTTCTGGACTTCGAAAACTTTTGCGCAGGCGTAATATACTATACTTGCATTAGGTACTTGAACAAAAAAGACAGTAGATATAGCCAAGATTTCGGTACGACAACACCTCCCCATTATAATTAAAATTATGAATTGTCACTTATTTTATTTGGTTGTTTTGTTTTAAGGCATATCAAACCTTTTTTTTATCCTTTTTTTAATGCGAATCAAGTCGTTTTAATAAACATAGGATTCGGTTTACTTACTGTACCAGTTATTGCTTAAGTATTTACTCAATTAAGTATTGAACTGGCTCATCACTACATAACTTCGGTGATTTAATAAAAGCCGGTGCTTTCAGCGTTATTTCCTTTTTCCCTTTACCCTTTGCTTATTTTAAACCTCTCACAGCGGCTCTTCCACCACTGTCCTCCAACCCAAAACCCTGACAGTTGCTATTGCACGTGTCCCGTGTTTACTCTGAGAAATCACCACGTGAATACCTCTACCATTTTTTGTTTTGTCTGTGAACCAGACAATGAGACTAGTACTTTATCCTTTTGCAAAAGGAACCAGATGAATGGAATTTAGTACGGCTGTAGGGGAAAGTGTTAAAAACAGAACCGAAATTTACATATATATTTTCTATCATCATCATCATGTCGCGCACGCAGCACGGGCATCCATGACAATCCTTCGCCAACCCTCCCTATCATTCATTACACCTGGAAGCTCCTCTGCGGAGCAGCCAGCATCTTCACATAACTGGTCAATGTATGTCCTTGCTGGGCGCCCCACACTTGCATGTCCATGTGTTGGCTTCCACAGGAGAACGTCGCTTATGAGTTCATCCCTGCTTCTCCAGCAGTGTC
Organism: Doryteuthis pealeii; assembly: GCA_023376005.1. NCBI lineage: Eukaryota > Metazoa > Mollusca > Cephalopoda > Myopsida > Loliginidae > Doryteuthis > Doryteuthis pealeii. Next base: position 128,501,903 of record CM042146.1, read on the forward strand.
CTGCATGCCTTGTCCGTCTCACTCGGATAGTTTGTGAGATGGGGGGCAGGTGACCGTACAGCTGTTTCCTGGTGGGGTGCTGTTCCACGACTTATTCAAGACTGCTCGCAGCATTCTTGTGCAGCTTCCATCTAGCTTATTCTCAAGACGCTTAGTCAGGGTCCAGGTGGTGCAGCCATACAGCAGCACCGACACAACCACAGCCTGGAAGAACTGTCGCTTCAGCTTGCCAGGGAGATCGGACCTCCATATGACTGATAATCTATTTGTGGCCGCCCATGCCTTTGCTATTCGTGTATTAACATCGCTCTCTGTGGAGGAGATATTACCACCTAGGTATGTGAATTGTTCTACTGGTTTAAGAGGCTTGCCGTCGAGTGTGGAGATGTCTCCTTTATTTTTGAAATTCATGAACTCTGTTTTACCGGAGTTCACATAGAGGCCTATATTCTTTGCTGCCTCCTCCAAGCTATGTAGCAGTGATTCAGCCTTTGCCGGTGTATCTGCAAGAAGTGCAAGGTCATCAGCATAGTCCGCATCTGTGATTGTTTGTGCGGGATATCGCCTGCTTCTTGCCTTTTTTAGTGTGAAACCTTTTTTTTTATGGTATCTAATGATGTTCGGAGTACGTAGTCTAGACATATTATAAATATATATGGTGCCAGTGTGTCCCTTGAAGGACTCCAGCGGCGATGTCAAAGAAATCTGTGTCGCCATCAGGTGAGCGTACCATCGCTTTAGTGTCTTTGTATAGCATCATTATAGCTGAGACCGTTTCATTGGGGAGGCCATATGCTAATAGTATTTGTTCCATTTTTCCTCTATGTATGGAATCGAATGCCTTGGAGAAATCTACGAATAATAACGTTGCCTCTAGATTCTTTGCTCGTACCCCTTCTATGATCCGTCGAATAGTCAGGATCTGAGAGGTTGTGGATCGATTTCTGCGGAATCCATTTTGGTTTCTCCTAAGGATTTTTTCTATTTCGGGCCGGATGCGATTAAGTAGAAGGGCATTATATATCTTGGCTGCAATAGCAGTGAGAGTTATGCCTCTGTAATTTTTAGCGATTCCGAGATCTCCCTTTTTAGGAATGGAGATGCAGCCTTTCGTCCATTTATCTATTCTATTTTGTCTATATACTGCATTGCATAGCCTAAGCAGTATGTCATTGAACTTTCCTATCTTCCACACCTCCGGGGTATTTCGTCGAGTCCTGCTGCTTTCTACCTTTAGCTTCTTTAAAGCTTGGTTAATTTCATCTATTGTGAAATCTCCAGCTTGATATTTAGTTGTTTATCTACAATCTTTGGATATTACTTTCTATGATTTCTGGGGTTTCCTAGCAGTTTCTGGAAGTGGTCCTTCCATTTTTTTAGTCTATCTTCTTGGCTGGTTGCCTTTAATTTTGATTTAGAGGTGCTTTTTCTACCACTAATTTCGTTTACTGTTTGCCAGGCTAATCGCGACTGTCTGTCTTCTACCGATTGTCTGATATTATTTATTTGTGCCTGTATGTAAACATATTTTCTATAAGTTTCTTAATTATAACAATAGAATAAATCCTGTTAAACATGGCACTTCTTCAAAAGAGAGATAGAAAAACAAACAAAAATACGGCATTTTGATAGATACAGATTTTAATTTATAAAATTCTCCCGTTCTAAGACTGTAAAAAATAATTTTTACATGTGATTTTTTATCCTTTTTCTTTATGTTAAGCCTTATTCATTTTTTTTATAGTTTTGTTGAATTATAATTCACTAGGACATGACATTGCCTGGGAA
>CM042146.1:128508690-128533690 GCA_023376005.1 Doryteuthis pealeii
CACTAAGGAACCCAAGGGATCTCCACTGTAAAGTATTCTCACCTGAACCCTACAAATGGCCACAAAAATCGTAACATACCGTCACTATTCTTCTAGTTCTAGTTGATGGGCCAATTAACTCAGTCGGGAGAGCATTCGCATAGGAATCATAAAGATTCCGGGTTCGATACCGGTCCTTGCCAACTCAGCACATGAGAATCACAGGTTGGTTTGGTTTGTTTGGTTTGTTGGGTTTTACGGCATGTCAACCCCTTAGGTTATTTTATGCCGAATACTTCTATTGGTAATTAGGTATTCAAAAATGTATAGGGGTTTATTTGCTGTAATCAAGTTTTCTGTTGAGAATTTTAACATCAAGCGAGTGTGTGGGTGATTTTTGTAAGTTTGTGAACTTTCATCCTTGATAAGAGGCTGGTTCTTTTCAAAATGTTTAATATCCTCTAGGGATCTATATTTCCAAATAGCTTGGGTTGAATTTTCATCAAAATGTGCACAGGTTGGGTAAACTGTTCAGTGTGGTAAAACATCTAAGGGGGACGGTTGGTGCGGCGCTCCACACCAACAAAACAATCTTATGGGTTAGTGCAAACAAAAAAGGGATTACCTCCCTCATTTTTCGGCTGATACAGACAATATGCCACTTTGCAGGCTTTACTAATTTTATTTCTGTTCTTCTACAAGGATTATTTTGGCATTAAATAACCCACGAAGGTTAATATGCCATTAAATAAAGAAACCAAGCCATTTCTCTAGGTTCATTATCTCCCTTTGATTATCTCACACACACACATACACACACACACACTCTCTCTCTCTCTCTCTCTCTCTCTCTCTCTCTCTCTCTCTCTCTCTCTCTCTCTCTCTCTCTCTCTCTCTCTCTCTGCTCTCTTTTTTTCTCTTCATCGTTCAGAATGTCAACGGCGCATTTTTTTTCTGTCTCTCATTTCCTATCGATTTCCCTTCTATTTTTTATCTAAACATTTTCTTCTTCTTCTTCTTCTTCTTCTTCTTCTTCTTCTTCTTCTTCTTCTTCTTCTTCTTCTTCTTCTTCTTTGGCCTGATTCAATAGAATTCCCCCATTCTTTTTCCCAATTGCAGATCCCAAAGGAATGAAGTTGGGTTGATAAATATTCAATATTCATTCGTCCCTGTCATAACTAACATGAGTTGAATAAAATGCTGCCAACAAAAAAGCCAGCAGTAAAACTGTTATCACCTTGTCAATAATCAAGATGAAAAATCCACACTCTTCATATATAAGCCACAACCTACTAATTATAAATATATATATATATATATATATATATATATATATATATATATATATATATATATATATATACGTATGTGTAGGTGCACATGTGTGTGTATGTTTTAGATTATATCCGTGTGTGTGCATGTGAGTGTGTGCCGATATATATATATATATATGTATGTGTGTGTGTGTGTGTGTGTGTGTGTGTGTGTGTGTGTGAGTGTGTGTTAGTGTGCGGGCGTATGTGTGAGAGTGTACCCTCGTATTTGCATGCATGTAAGTGTGTGTGTCTATATCTGTTTAAGCGTGTGAGTATATTTGTGCAGAGGAGTGTGAGTTTAAGTGTCGCTGTTTCCCTATGTATATGTGTGAATGTGTGAGTATGTGTACGTGTGCGTGTGTTTGTGAAAGTATGTGTGTGTGTGTGTGTGTGTGTGTGTGTGTTAGAGAGTATCTTTTCAAACTATCTTTAGTATAAGACCTGTAGTTCATAAAAAAGAATATCATACACATACGTATGCGTTCGGTGTGTAACGGTTATCGTCGTTGGAAATGGACCCGGTGAACCGAATTCAAATGCTGGACGAAACTGCTTGCATTTCCCATAGCGCTAAAGCGAATCCAACTATTCTCCCCTAGCTAAGAATGTATAATAAGACAGGCTGGATTTTTTAAACTTGATCTACGAGAAGGAAAACTGCATTATACCTTAAAACTATACTTAAAATGTTAAACTTGTATCACATCACGCGCGTGATTAGATAGAATAATACCTATATGTATATATATATGTGTGTGTAGATGTGAGTGTATGTATATGCATATATGCGTGTGTGTATATGTGTTATAAACGCTACCTATGAACATTAATGAGTATGTTCCAATCCTCATAAATACGAGAGAATTATGCTAAGTGAGTAGTCATATACCACTAGCGAGTATTGTATTTTGTTAATGTTATAGAGATTCCAACCTCAGTTTGGGTATTTCTCGTTTAGTAACCTTTGTTAGGTTACAACATTTTGGCGACGAGGATGAGATATTGACTCTGAGCAGAGTAAATCTAAAAAAAAGGGTGTTATATACCCTACCTATGAATATTAATGGATGTGTCACAATCTCCATGAATACGGGAGGATTCTTCACTATCATTTACTGACCATTGTTAGGTTACAACAATATGTAAGTGTATAATTTCACTTTTTTTTTTCGTTTAAGACCTGTAAAAACAATGAATAACTTATACATGTCCCTATGTTAGTCCGAGTTCGGCCTTTTTACAAAACAGTCTTGCCAAAATAAAATCTTCTCCACTCTTCAGTTTTTACGTACCTGGCTATAGAAGTTGACAACAGCTGTAATCTTCCCCATAGGTTCAGCTAATTTGCATATTTCTTTTCTAAAATATCGAGATAAAATGCCCACAGACATCAGATATAACACAAATGTTCTCTCTGTCTCTCTCTTTCTCTCTCTCTCTCTTTCTCTCTCTCTCTTTCTCTCTTTCTATATTTTTCAATCTCTCTCTCTCTCTCTCTCTCTCCTCTATATATATATATATATATATATATATATATATATACGATTTAAATGTTGTGTATTTTGGCAGCAAGTGGATTTTTCTGGGTGTGTTTTTTAATTAAGTGTTGTTTTATGGCGATAGTGTCGGAGAGATGGTATGTGAGTCGGCGGGACAGTGTTGTTGTATGGCCAATGTAGCTATTAGTGTATAGTTTATTTTCTGAGAGGCACTCTCGGAATGGGCAAATAAATCTATATACTACGTTCGTTTAGTTTAGGGGATTTTTACGAGAGATTGTGTTATTTTTAATGAGGAGGTTTGATGTTTTGAATTTGGTGTAGGAGATGATTAGTTTTTATTTTTGTTGTTGAAAAATCTACCTCCCCTGATATTAGGAGAATTTTAAACGAAAATACTAAAATTATCTACAAAAATGATAATAAGAAACACCTACAGATCCTAGAAGCAATATGCATAAAAAAATTTAAAAACCTAACATCAACAAAATAGCATTTAAAGTCGGATACAACGTACTAAATATCTTCAATAACTAACACACTTAACTTACACCTCTTCTTTAAAAAAAATTATAAGAGACTCTCCAAATTTAATAAAAACATAGATAAAAGAACTAAAAAAAAATAATTAAAAACCAAATTATGTACCCCATGATGACGACTGGCGAAACAGTCGAAAGCGCTCGGGATATAAGTATGGGAAATATTATATACCAATTGGATCCAAACTCAAGAAAGATCACAAGAAGACTGGAAAAAATCCAAATCCAAAAAAATGAAGAAAGAATACTTCGTGTTGTTCAATAGCACATGTCTAGAATATATATATATATATATATGTATTATGAAAAAGAAGGTCCGCAAAATGGATTATGTTTTGTTTTGTTTTTAATTATTTTTATCTTTATTTAAAAAAACAAAAAACAACATAATCCATTTTGCGGACTTTCTTTTTTCAAAAAAATATTTTATTTTCTCCCGTTGGACCCATAACAACACTTTATATATATATATATATATATATATATATATATATATATATATATTGTGTGTGTGTGTGTGTGTCTGCTATATTTATAAGTATAAGTCAGATATCATTAATAGAGCATGTATATTTAAGTTAGAGTTGCGTGGTCACGAAGTCAACGGCGATTGTAAACTGATAGTTTCTCCCTTATGCGATTTTCAAACCAAGTGGTTGCTTTTATTTTTTTCCCTAATATACGACAGTGTGGTGCTTTGGGGAAGGGGTACACTTTTTAGGGTTCTGTTGTATGCTTTGAATATTGACTTTGTTGTGTGGGTTTTTATTGGGGGGACCTTCTGGGTTTTCTGTTATGTTGCTGTTTTTATTTGTTTCTTTATTTTCATTTGTTTGTTCCTTCTTTTTCTTTTTACATATTTTATATCTTTATGCATTATTACTTATTACCATTATATATATATATATGATGCAGCAGCAGCTATATGATGCTTTCTGAAAATCGTTTGATTTTTGTTTAATTAATCATATCCCTTAATGAGAAAAATCAATAACCAAATTTGGTGTGTTTCTTAGTTAGAAGAATATTAAGGTGTATGCAAGATTTTGAATCTAAGTGACGTCTCTTTTTAGAGTTATATGTCGATACGTACCAAACTTCCTTTTATATATATAGATGTTGAATGTTATTATTATTACCAAGTGAATTAACTGAATTACGAGGAAGAATATTATGTCGATGAATAAGGAGACGTTTCGTGATTATTAATTATTCACTGACTTCACTATCGATGTTGTTTATGACTTCTCTTGTGACAAGAGTTGCTACCTGTCCTCTTATTTCCATAGGTATATATATATATATATATATATATATATATATATATATATATATATATATATATATATATATCAGTCATCCACAAACACGAGTTTCGACGTTTACGTCTCATCAGTGCGGCTCGACTTTTTAACACCTACTTTTAGCTGGGAACAAAACAGAATTTTCGTCAGTCAAGTTCCTTACCCTCACGTCTGCCAGAGACTGTCAGTCAGAGCCGAACAATTGATACATACTTACAGGATGCATTTTTTTACAATCACCAGAGAATTCAAGTCTGTAAACATCAAGCGAGTAAATGCCTTACACTAAACGGTGAAATTTCAAACTAATGTCTCCCTCATAGTGTTCTAGCACGAAAAATGGGAGCATATATATATATATATATATTATATATATATATATATATATATATATATACTGAAAATTAGACTTATCAGATATACCAACAAAGAAGCATGCGTGGACTTCACTACAACTATATATATATATATATATATATATATATATATATATATATATATATATATATATATATATATATATTTCTCTCTCTTTCTCTTTCTGTCTATTTCTCTGTCTCATTGTCTCTGTCTTGTCTCCCACAAGGTATCTCTGTCTCTTGCTTTCTGACTTGATCACTCTGTCTTCCTTTTTATTTCTTTAACTCCACCCCCCTCTCTCTCTCTCTCTCTCTCTCTCTCTCTCTCTCTCTCTCTCTCTCTCTCTCTCTCTCTCTCTCTCTCTCTCTCTCTCTCTCTTCTCTGTAATGTTTTTGCAACGGATCAGGTCTGATTAATTCTTTTACCCGTGCTGAAAAGAAAATGATTTATTTAATCTATTCCCGATTTCAATTACATCATAGGTTCGATTCCCCTCGGAATAAGAAAAAAGAAAAACAAAATGAAGTTATTGCATTTTATCGTCAAGATTTTCTTGCCGCCATTTTTTCCGTTCGTTCTCCATTTATTTTTGTTTCTTCTCCTTTACAGACACCTAAATAACTTTTGTATTTATTTGCCGATGGCCTCTTTAATTTCCTTTTAATACTTTTGTTTTCTCTCTCTTTTTTTAACCCTTTCATTATCTAAATTCGTTTCTGTTTTACGTTCGTTTTCTTTACTTCTTTCTTCTTAAATTCCAATTCATTATCCTTGAATTGCATCTTTTTCTCCTTTTTACGTCATTATTCACTTTCGTTTTCTCTTTTTCAGTGAATTAAGTCTCCTTGTCTTTCTGGTTTTCTTCTCCAATTCTTCATTCCTTTGATTGGTTCCCAATTTTCTGCTGAATCATCCAATTATTTCTTCCTTTCTTACATTCCACTCATTTTCAGTCTTTTCCTTCTCGTGTATCTCTTCTCTACTTTCATCTTCATTTCTTTCTTCATTCAAATATTCAAATTATTTTCAAATTCTTCGCCTCTTTATTCTATTTATTTTTAAAAACATCGTTCTGTTCATTTCATTTCATTTCTCCTTATTTCCAATGCAGTTCTATCTTGACTTACGAGTGCCCAAATTACAAGTTTTCCGAGTTACGAGCTGTCACTCGGTCGATGTTTTTACTTCAATTGAGAGCTAAAATGTAAGGTACTAACCAGCTTCAGATACGCTTATATTGATAAGTTCCCGAAAAACATTTAATTTTACAAATTTATTACTTCAAAAAATATTATTTATAAAAAAATTAACCTTAAAGCATTTTATAACACATAATTCATTAAATTCTATTTTATTATATTTTTATACAATACACTCGGCTATTTTTCTTTATTTCATTTATCCCAAAATTCGTTGTATTCATTTTATGTAATTTCTTCTCATTTCTTCTCAAGGCAATTGTAACTTTACGAGTGCCCCAGCTTACGAGTTTTCCGAGTTACGAACTGTCACTTGGTCAATTTTTGCTTTTTGTTGACAGCTAAAATTTGTGGTTCGAGCGACCCTCAGATCTGCTAATGTTAAGAACTTCACTAAAGTCATTTAATTTTACAAATTTATAACAGCAAAAAATATCATCTATAAAGAATTAAAATATATTGTAATTCATTACATTATATTTCATTATGTTTTTATATAATAGACTATTATTTCTCTATTCTAAAAAACATAACAAAAAGAATTTTGTTTTTTGGGGGATGCATTTAGTGCCATATCCAGGATATCCGTTGTAGTGATGTTTAAAATGATATTTTGGTGAACTCTATTATTGGCATGTAGTGTTGCAAGTTTAAAATGGCCGCGAAAGACCCGTTGGATGTCATCCGGTATAAGTGACGTGTGATGACCCAAGGTCATTTGAGAACGTCACTTTCATAGGACGAAAAAGACTCGTTATCAGATGACACCCCAAACCCCCAAAACACACCTTCACTCTACAGCGTACAAGAAATTCAACCTAAAGCTCAAAACGCAAACTTTCTATGGAAATTTACTTTTAATTCAACTTGTCTATAAAACCTTCCAGTTACACTCATAACCATATTATCAATGTTTCATTGCATTATTCTAATAAATGTCCTTTTTTAGTTTGCCTCTATTTATTTGCATACCATTTTATGATTTAATAATCTAATATTAATAATCCATACATAATTTTATATGGTATTAAGTATTTCTGCACTAAATAAAGTAAATTCTAAATTGTAACAGACTTAAACATATCCGCGCTGATTACTATCAAGCAAGAAACCTGAGAGACATCTTTAAGAAAACAAACCCTGAAAACATTTTAAATTTTATAAAAAAAGCAACCTTTTCAACAAGATATAACAGAACATAACTGATAGAACCACTACTTTAAAGACTGAAATCCCAAATAAGCTTTTTTGGCATTAAATGACCCACAGAGGTTGATATGCCGTTAAACAAAACTCAAACTCAAATAAAGTAACTATTAATATTCAATAGTAATTGTTACAAGTTACTAATTATATGGTTTCAAATTTGTTTTTTTTAAATTAAAGATGAAACTGTAACAGGTGCTACCACTCCGAATAAGAGTAAACCTGGGAGTAATGACAATTAAGGCAGAACTGGAGCCTCACCACTAGATATCGTTTAGTGTCATAACCTAAATTTAAAATAAAGTTTATTTTTTCTTTTAATCTTGTTCAGATTAAATCAAGAGATTGAAAAGGCAAAAAAACTTTTTTATTCGACAGAATTGTCAAATGAGAAAATAGCACTTGTTAGATTTCGTTTTCTCCCCCCCCCCACAGTTGCTATATTTTCTTTCTTAGCGCCATGTTCATATTTTTTTTTTGTTTTTACTTTCTTTTCTAATTAGTATTTTTTCTATTATTTCTGTCTTGGCCTTGTTTTCATTAAATTATTAATTATATCCTAGCATATATATTGGGATTTTCAAGATAACTAAAAATGCTTATTGTTATTTACTAGTTTGTATATTCTGGCCTCACATTGCTTATTGGTACTGTTACTAAATGAATATCTTTGTTATTGAATATACATTTCGCTATAACTGAATATCATAATCAAATATATATATTAATTATGAGTTTATATTTATAAAATCATTAATAAAATTTTTAAAAAAACACAATAGAGTTTTCCCTATATCTTCTATTCTCTTTTCCTTTTCTTTTTTCCTTTTCTTGCTTTCTTTCACTAATGCTTTAATTAGTATCTCTTCTTTATTTCTTTGTTTCATTCCTTTTTTCTTTCACTAATTATTTTATTCCTTTATTTATTTATTTCTCACTTCCTTTCTCTCTGCAATTATTTTAATATTATCTCTTCTCCTTTTTGTTTATTTGCTTCTTTCACAATTTATTTATTTATTCACTATTTATTACTCGATCTTATTTTTCTTTCTCACACTAATTATCATTTCTCCCTTACTTCTTCCTATTCCTTTTGTTACCTTTCTCTAAAGAAAGATTATTTAAATGTGTGATGCGATTAAAAGTGACCAGATCCAAATGACTCACCGTTTCTTTCCAACTTATGATAGATATAATCTTATTTTCACTCACCATAAGGGTGTTCACAATGTAATTAAGTTTTACCAGAGATAACATAGAAAACAATTGTATGTCAATGTTATTGACATATTTTCACCACGTTGATTTTCAACGACTGAAACCCAATAGAAAGGACATTTTTTGATTCCCCCGTTTAATGAAATCTAGGATTTTCACAGAAAAAAATTTGAAACATTTAATTTAAGTTCTTGTGATATTTCAATGCGTTGGTGATTTGCTGCTCTAAGAATTGTTCTATCCTCAGATGCAGCGTTTTCTTGTTTTTAAAATTTTTGTTTTCTGGAGATTGTTTTTTTTAATTATAATTTCCCGTTTTTTTTTAATATTTGCAGAAAAAATCATTTGATGAAAGATGGTGATTCAGTTTCTATGCAATATCGCAAAGTGACAGTCCACTATTATTGTATGCCACAGTTTGATCCTTTTCAAAATCAGACACCTGCTTCATCAGACATTAGCAAAATACTAATCTCAAATTAGGATATTAAATCAAGGGAAAGAAAATTCTACGAAATTTCTTTTTCGTGGGAGGGGGGGGTCTGGAATTTTTTGTTTAGAAAAATATGGCTTTTCATTACAACTTTGGGAAGTTTAACAAAAATAATCTAGGGAAATCCCCCCCTATGCAAGTTGAAGCCATTAAAGTTTCAATCAAAATCTATGACAATAACTAACCTTATTTAGTTATTGTCAGAGATTTTCATGGAAATACAAACAAACAAAAAACAAAAAAAACATTTTGTTATTGACACCCATCACATTACACTTGTTGTTTGTTTTATTTTTCTTCAAATATTTCAAAACAGAAAATGACAAATTATAAAGCACAAAATTTAAGTGTAACGTTACTTATTCCATTTTACTTGAATACATAATTTGTTAATTAATTTTAAGGGCAGGTGATAGATTGGTTGGTTGATTGGTTGGTTATTTGGTTGGTTGGTTGGTTGGTTGGCTGGCTTTATTATTATGGCATATCAACTATAGTAGTTTTTTGAGGAAAAATTGTGATATTGTAAAAGGTACCAGGTACCTCTAAAGAATATGGATGTGTTCCTAAAATAATGTAACTAAGCGAATACTATTGATACTTTTGTAAATTAACCATTGTAATTCTTTTAGACAATAACAAAATAATCAGAATTATTCTATTTGATTATTATTCTGATAATTCCATTGCAATGCATTAGATTTCCATATGTCACAGTTGAATGACATGTCTATCTCTCGCGAATTCTAAAATGACTTGATTAATTAATCTAATAGTTAAAACTAATAGAAACATTATTTCTTGATATGCATTTAAATGAATTGAAATAACTTATCATAAATTATTTCAATTTATTGTCTAGATATATAAATAGATTATTTATATAATATCTATATCTATAATATAATAAATGTTTTGGTTAAGTAATAAGTACCAGGTACTTTTTATGATATCCATTTTTTCTTAAGGCATCCTCTTGCATTTCGGCATACATATATCCGGTACCTAAGCTTTGATCCCTCCTTTGTATTCTCTTTTTGAGTGATATAATTGCCGAATTTATATTTATCTGGTTGGCATTGGATATGAATATTTAAATACAACCATCTGGTGCTCAATATGCAATCAGCGAATTACCTCATCACTCTTCTCCCCCACCCCACCCCCATTTAATCAGAAAACAACACAAGGCATTGTCATATGAAATATTTATTTCTAATTGAAAGAACGATGGATAGAAAAACAAACAAACAATTAAGAAAATAAAAAAATGTATGAAGCGATATTTCAAACATCTCAAAATTAATTCAATTATGAAATATTTTAAATTCTTTTTTATAAAATTTAAATTCCGATGATCAAAGAATAAATATTTGAAATGTTGTAAGAAATTAAAAGAAAAGAAAAAAGATTTCAATGAAACTCGCAAAAATTCATTATCTTTTCTAATAAATCAATTTTTTTTGTCAAATAAATCCGATATGGGTTTCGAACACCTGCATTGTTTTCTGAATAATAATGTATTGGATAAGCTAGTAGCAGTGACACACGCTTTACCGCCAAAGTTAAGCAACGATAAAACTCATCTCTTATAAACTGGGTGACAATATGTGGAAACTGGGTATAGTAGTATCTTAACTACGATTGTCCTAACTTACGAATTGTCCGAGTTACGAAGTCAAACTCGTTCGAATTTTTAGCTTTGGGTTGACAGCTAAAATTTGAGATATAAGCGAGCTTCAGATACGGTTATGTTAATAAATTCTCAAAAACATTTAAGTTTGCAAATTTATAACGCCAAAGAAAAAATATTATTTATAAAAAAACATTAAAACATATTACAGCATATAATCAATTACATGTTATCTTATGTTTTTATACAATACAGTATTATTTTTCTTTTTTAAAAAAATATTAGCAAAAATATTAGCATGATTGATGGGTGTATGGAACGGATTAATGATATTTCCATTTATTTTACTGGGGAAAATTGATTTGATATACGAGGAATTGAGTTACGAACTGAACAAATTAAACTCGTAAGTCAAAGTACTACTGTACTATAATCAAAATATGACCCCGCATTATGTTACATATATATTAGGACATTGCAGGTGTCATGTGAAGGTCTTACCCTCATGTCATCTCTTTGATCATTTAGGGTTAATTGGCTTTGTTCTCTTCAAATAGAATATGACAATTTATTCTTCTATATTACTAGGAAAAATCTTACAGAAAAATAAAATCTTCCCGAAAAAAATTTCTCTCGAACGGGATAAAAAAAATACTGGCAGTATTCTCAGTAGAAAGTAAGATTGTCCCCTAAATACCTAAGTGCATTAGCGTTATGTGAAATGCAAACATCCTCGTTCAGGATTTAACTCGAGTCGACGTGTCTATTTCCTACGCCTCTATTACACCATACGCCTAGATTTTGCATTTTAAAGGCTGAAAAATCTACTCCTGCACCTCCCTCCCCCCCCAAAAAAAAATGACAGAATGTAATTCCCATCGATTAGAAATGTTGTTCTATTTACAGACTAGAGGATTAACTTGTGGGAATGGTGAAAAACAATCAAGATGTTGCCTGAGGATTGAGAGGACCGTCTGGATTCAAACCTTGGACTTCTTATCTTCCATAGAATTTGGAGAACCTGAGGCAAATTGAAGAAAGGAAGATAAGAAATCAAAATGGGATTTGAAACAAATAACGAACCAATGGAATATTCAGTAAAATCGCCATTGTGTATGGTATCACTATACTTTCATAAAACCATAAATCGATCTGTTTAGAGGGTAACTTATAAATAAGTACGTTATGCATTAGAGGCGCGTGGTGTAATGGTTACTGTCGTTGGATAATAGACTCGACAAGACGAGTTCAAATCCCGCTCGAGGCTGTTTTCATTTCTTCACCAATTTTTAAAAGTTTAGGTAGACACGATTGTTGAGGTAGATAATGTATATAATATATATATATATATATATGCATGTGTGTATGTGTGTGTGTGTGTGTGTTTGTATTGCCGGAATCACAAAGCAAAATTATATTAGAAAAAATAACAAAGAAGATTTATGATGTAAGCATAATAGACTATTTCAGGAGACCAAGATGAATTACCTTTCAACCCCCATCTGCAAATGCCGAAAAAAATTGCATCAAGATGGGGACTGAAAGGTAATTCATCTAGGTCTCCTGAAATAGTCTATTATGCTTTCATCCTAAATCTTCTTTGTTATTTTTTCCTAATATAATTTTGCTCTGTGACTCTATCAATAAGAGCACACACACATATATATATATATATATATATATATATATATGCGTGTGTGTGTGTGCACGCGCGTGCGCGTGTGCGTGTGTGTGTATTTAAATAATTTGTAGCGACTTTTTGTGAGTAGTTTTGAAGTTACCATGGAACTATATCAAAGGAATTGTTGGAAACTTGTTGCAATTTATTAATCCATAGGCATTTCAGTCTTGGAAGACTATTATGTAGTTTTTGCGCCTCTGGAGTTACAGCGCCTCCTTTGACTGTAAAGTCCGATGTTCGAAAAACATTCTCGACCACAGATGTCTCATGTGAAGGCTGTACCTGAAGATTTTGATGTGCAAGTGCTTTGTTGCCGCTCATTTCTTCGTAACCTCCTGGCTTCATGGTGTTGTGCCAGGGTGGCTTCAGATATGGACAGTACGCTACGATAAAACAAACTGAAATTTTACGTTATAATTCGGATGTAATGATATGTGTGAATGAAAGTTTTGACATTTTTTTAATGAGTAAATTATCTCGTCTTACATAAATCAATAGAATGAAGATAAAGAAAAAAGTCTTAGGATGATTTGTATGAAAAGTTCTGCACTTGCACAATTCTGTGTCTCACCAAACATATTTCGTTCAAAGGGTATCGAGACTGGTTTAATAATTTTTTCTAATTCTTCAAGAATTTGTTTTGACATTATTATCATATTATACAGTATGGACCATTTCTTTTTCTTCTATTATTTTAAATTATTTTAGATCATTTTTAATTTATTCTTTATTTTTATTTTCTAACGTGGTTTTTTTTTATTTACTTTTGTCTTTGGAGTCGTTATTTTTCAACTTACTTAATAAGAATTTATTTTCATGGCTACATTTGTATATGAGTTCTGATTTTTTGTTAAGTAGTTTTGTTCTGGGAAGATGATTAAACATTTTTAGCTTTCGGTAAAGCTACAGTGATTTTATATGTCGTTGTAAGCTGGTACTATTTTATTACCTTTCAAGCTTATTTTGTATGTTTTGGTTGGATTTGTTGCGTTCCCAAATGTGTCTAAAATGTCTTGTGCAGTGTTCGTATCTTTTATTTTTAATGATTAATCTTGTCTGCAGCTCCTCTCTGAGGCCTTCAGTTACAACATATATGTTTTTTATATGCTTTATTTAGATCTTACGGTGGTTTGGTACATAACGTTTGTTTGTGCACAATTTCCGTTTAGGGGACATTCGTGTTTTATTTTGCAATTACAGGCGGATTTTTTAAATACTTGTAACTGACATTATTTAAATTAAATTTAGCTTACTCTCTCTTTCTAAAGGATAAGTTAATGACAAATTTAATTCATGAGAGATCAGGATTTAATTTTACAACACTCCAATCTAATTGTCTTTATTTTTAAAAATAATTATAATCTAGAGAACATCAACTTTTGCAGTCATCCATTATATGCATATGTAAAAAACAAATTAATGAATATGTCTCCACTTAATTTTGACTAATATACAAACTCATTATATAGTTGGGTTTTTTATTTTTTTATTTTTGGTTTGTTTTTATTTTGTTTGTTTTTCCTTGGATTATTTTAAATGATATGTCTTGAAGATAAGTGGCTAAAGCACTGCTTTGAAACTAATAGTAACAAACGCTGTTTAATTGTATAGTATTTCATAAGTAAATATAGATCTTACACCAGTAATTTATTTTCCTTTCTCCAATACAAAACACACATACACATGCACATACACACACACACACACTCTCTCTCTCTCTCTCTCTCTCTCTCTCTCTCTCTCTCTCTCTCTCTCTCTCACACACACACAAGCGCGTGTGTGCGCGCGCGCACACACACACACACACACACATATATATACGCTTAGACACGCATATATTCTTAGGTTGTTTGGGTAACAAGAGGATTTGACTGGGAGGTTAGAGCAAATTGTAGAGTAATTAAGAAACGAAGAAGAAATACTAGGAAAAGCTTCGTCTAAAAGAAAGATTTCGTAAGTTATTATTTGATAAGCACCTTTTAAAAAATATTTAGCTACGTTAATTTGGTGTTGCTTGCAAGAAAACATTCATTATTAGGAGACATCATATATATATATATACATTTTGTGTTAAACATAAGGAAATTTGCTATTATACATAATAAAAATACAATGTGATCACAACGACAAACACCAAAAAGAAAATGAACAAAGAAAGAAAAAAAAAAGAAAATATATCTTCGCACTGTTTGTTAACTGATCTGCTTGCATAGGAATACAAGTTTTCTTGTGTAGAGCATCAATTTGCTTTAATTAAAAAAAAATGCAAAAATGACAGAGCCGAGAAAAAAAAAAAAAGATTTTTCTATTTTGCTGTTGATAATTGGCACACATTGTCACTTACAAAATTGTTTCGAGAATTTATTCATATTACTAGAGTCAAAAGTTTTACAATATTTTGCATGCACAATTCAACAACGCCGGAAGCTTTTGCCAAGTTCGTGAATGTGACAACACATACTTACTGATATGCCGACTTTTCCTTAGTTCGTCGGTCGTGGCTGTAGAAAACTACACTTCTGCAGAGGAGCCTATAATATAATAAGACCACCTATTGGTCGTGAGTCATAAGGGCGGAATCCCGGTGGCTTCAATTTGGCCCTTACTTAGGCTAGACGGGTGTTTGGAGAGGCCTACTTCGATCAATCGGCTTTTAAATCACTCACAGGGGGAAAGATATGCGCAACATCATGGCACAAAAAGGACCTTGATATTATTAACAACAGCGGATACATGATAAAAACAAAAATAAATAAATATTAAACAAGAAAATAAATAAACAACAGTTGTATCGTCAACAAAGCTTTAATAGTGAAGCATGGATTCGAACCCAAATCATCGTTACATTAACCCAGCGAGCCCCAGCAATATTTTACAGTCTTTGTTTTTATTTGATTTTTTTAATATCATTGGTTTCGAAAAAAGGGACGCATGACGCTTCTGTACTGATGTCATTAAGTTTATTTAATGAAACTGTACAAGTAAAAACAAATAACATTCAATAAAAGAATAACAGCAAATACATTTCAAAGAAATCGAAATCCTGAAAGAAATGAGAGCTTACCGTGTCGCCTGTCCCGACCAGTGCGGTAAACTAAACGGATTTGTATGTGAGTTCCAGTTACCACTTTCGGGTAAAGAATTCGATTACGCAGAAACTGATGGTTGGGACAAAATGGAATTAATTAAACTTACTAAACTACACTGAATTGGATACAGTGTTTGTAGTTAATTTTATAAACAAAAAATAACTATATAAATATACTATATAATTAACTGGTCAGTTTAGCGGCAGTTACATAGCTGTTTCTTCATTACTTTGTGCGAATGCCAGATCATGATGTAGCCACTTCGTACAATCTTTTTGTTGAGTATTCACAACTTCATAACCAACACCGTAGTATAGATTAAAATTAAATTGACAGCCGGTCAAAGAGTACCCCTCCGATCAATCGGCTGGTCATATCAAGCCCTAGCACCCATATGATTGTCTCAGTCTCATTACCCTTATACCAAACCCTAACTCTTATTATTACGTGCTAGAAGGCGGTACCTGAGTGTTCTAGTGTAACGTGATTATTAAGGACCACCGGAATTTGATATGGCAATAAAGCTGTGAGCGCACTGCTATAGAAAGATAGAAGAAGAAATAAGAGAAAGTAAAGGTTAAAAAAGGAAGAGTGGACCCACAATGGGTTACCAGTAATTTGACCCAAGAATGACGCCGGAAGAGGAATTGAAAGTTGACCGGAAGCGGAAGTCGCGTGGTGACGAGGAACGAGAAAGAAGAAAATCGCCCTCTTTTGCCTTTCGGTGGTGGAGTATTCAGACGGGGGCTGCTAGTCCCTAGTTAGGAACAGCGAGATAGTTGGTACTATGTTAAAAGGTACAATAATTTGACAGTGACCTCTCTTTCTCTTTCTCTTAGTTTTTCCTTCTCTCCGAAACAGAGCCCAAAACACGAGCCCGAAAATAAATGCTAAGCCCTTGTGATTATATATCTCACGTGTCTGTTGTACCTTTTTTATCGACAATGACGAACGCCATATTATCATATTACAAATCCCTTTTTGGTACCGTGACCATATTGTTATATTACACTAGGTATGATGTTAAACTGAATGTAGTGATGAGATTCCAATACTGAAACTCTGGGGAGGTAGATTATCCATTCATTTCCATTACTTCCGGGTCCACTTTGGTCCGGAGTGAGAGTACCTGTTAGGATCGAAGAGATAAAAATTAGTTTAAAAACGTTGAATAACCAATAAGATTGAATAAAACAAAAACGTTTTCGGTATTAAATTTCCAAGTTTTGACATGAAGCAATATTCAAACAACCAACCAAGAAACTACAAAAATTATATAATTATAAAGGATATAAATTCTAGATAAAAAAAAAACAAGACTTAGTTCTATTCATTTAGGTTTTACTTGTTCATCTAATTTATTTCTATTGACTGACTTGAAAAAGTAATGACAAATTTTACATTCAAATTCGCAATAAAAGTGACTATCATTTTCCAAATGACCTCAGTTGAAAATACCCGCCAGTTTGCACTGTAATTACGCATATACTATAGAGTAAATAACAAAATCAAAATACTTGCAAAGTTAGGGACACGAGACACAAACGTTAAAGGGTTAATCATTGATCAGTGATGGTTAATGGTCTTGTCGTCGGAAAGTAACAGATATCAATTCAGTATCATAAAAGACACTCCTTTTCCCCCAAAATACAAATTATTAAGAATATGTTTACATACTTATGGGATACCTTTATTATATAATTTCAAACAGTCCCTACATGTTTATCATCTCCGTCAACTCATACTTAAGATATCCTACAGGTACCATATAGTACCTAACTAATGAGAAAAGAATCGTCTTTTTTTTTTTTCCAAAAAATAATGTCTGACGAAACAACAGAAGAAAGAAAACAACGTGATCTCACGGTATTTGCTAATTCAATCTAGCATTTGGTTATTACTAAGATTACCTTGTCTTTTTACTGAATAAAACGTTTACCCTATCAATACTCGTTGTATTTCTTTCTGTTATTTATCTGTTAACAATGATAGTGAAGTCATAATACAAAACATGTCACATAAAACTCTATGAACTTAAATTCAGTGCAGCATTTTACACAGTTTACCGTTATTTATGAATTCTAACTACACTTCATTACAAAAATGATAAGTTATGCCTATTATAATGTAACAATACTGGTTTTAGCTCAGTTGGTAGATCACCCACCTAGGAACCACAAGGTTTCTAGTTCGATACTGGCACTCGCCAACTCAGCGCATTAGTAGCACAGGTTGGATCTGTGTGGTAAAGTGGAGGAGATGATAGCTGGTGTGGCACTCCACCTAAGACACAAAAACAGTCTCCCTGATCTAGCGCGAGTAAAAAGCGGATAGAATCCCTCGCTATCCGTCTGATACTGACAATATTCCTCCCCGCTGACTTTATTCTTTATTATGAATCCGGGTTAAAGTGGGTGTATTGCAATGAGGGGGTATTCCACAGCCGTCCCCCCCCCTCCGATCTCCAGATGTGGGTTTCACTGCCAGATGTAATGTGGTTTCATACCTGTTTTTTTTTTCGTTTCTTTTAGTGTCCTTTGTATTCTTTATTCTGTTTGAAGAATAAATAGATAAGAATAAAGAATGGTATTTATGTATTTACCTAACTCCTTCGCATGAGCAGGATGTGGCACAAGGTCAATCTTTAAGCGGAGTTTAACAGGTTTAAATTCAGATTTTTCTTTATCCTATACCAGTTGCCACACAAAGTTTAAAGAGCCTAGTCTACCCTACTATTTATCCATAACTAGAGGGAGAATCTTTACAAATGTATTTAAAGATTTTATTTTATTTAGCCTGCAACTGTTAGTAGGTCAATTTTTTATTGTATTTTCAAGTAAGGGATCCTTTTTTCTTGTTCTTTTCACATCATTTTCCTTATTGATTTCACAATGTTGAAATTTCTCCACGTTCTTTTTCGATTTCTTTTTTCAATTCTTCTTTTCTACCATGGTTGTGTTGCTTGTTTTATCTTCTTCTTTTGAGTGTTTTTTTTTTTTCATGCCAAGGGTGCCACTGACAGCACAAGCAGTGGCATAAAAAAAGTTAATTCACTTTTGTTAGGGAAAGATTTTGCTAAATCGATTTCTTTATGTTCATTATTGTTCTGTTTGTTTTTTCTAAGGCTGACTTTGCAGTTTGAATTTCGGTATTTGTAGATTTGTTGTAAAGTCGTCGCGGCGGCCTAAAGTCGGTATCAACCAGTCAGCGAGGGATTCTATCCCTTTTCAATAGCGCTACACCAAGGAGATTGTTTTGGCGTCTGAGGTGGAGTGCCACACCTACCATCAGCTCCTTACTTTACCTCACAGATCCCTGTGCTACTCATACGCTGAGTTGACGAGGACCGGTATCGAACTAGGAACCTTGTGGTTACTAGCCGAACGCTCTACCGACTGAGCCAACCCGGCCACTAGATTTGTTGTAATTAGTATTATACTTTTTCTTTAATCTCATTTTGATGAAACCGCTTCTAGGATTTCCGGTTATTTGTAGTTTTCTTTTACTTCAACTGGCCTCATGCTTTATCTCAAATTATGTTGCTGTTTTTTGTTTTTGTCGTTGTTTTTTCTATTATATCACTTGGTGCGAGTTTTTCACATCAGCATTTGCTGGTGTTCTTTTACTGGAGTCTGAGAGGCGACAAATCTCCTAAGGTTTCCAAAACCCCACATGATTATACAAGCCGATCATAACTATGCTGTTTTCTCGATAGTATTTCACTCCATAAAGGTTTTTCGTACCAGCATCAACTGGTGTTCTTTCACTGGAGTCTGAGGGACAAGTCTCGTCAGGTCTCGACTCTTATGAATATACTAGCCGATCCTAATGCTGTTGTCTGGGTGGTATTTCACTCGTCAACGGATGTTTGTCACTGGTACCGGGTTCTATCTTTGTTCTTATTATATCAGGAAATACGGAGACATATTTTGTGTATATACTTTTTTTTGACACCATCTTAGCCTGCGCGCGTGGAGAATCGGAATACAGAATCGTCGTCTGCCCACAATGGATGCTAACTTTATTTCTAACTTTCTCAGGTCTCATCCGATCAAATGACTCCGCTTTGAAAGAACCAGAGATCTGGACTCGTCAATTTAAATTTTCGGTGGTTTTCTATTTTCCGTTGATTTGAAATCTAAACTACACTTGCCTGCGAAAATGGTAGGCTGTGCCTATCATTATGTAACAAAAGGATTCTATGCTGTCAACACGCCTTGATGATGATGATGATGATGATGATGATGATGATGATGGTTTTATTTACTCAATATCATTATTATTTCCCTTCGTCATCACACTTTCGGTTGATATTATTAGGATACTTTTTATGACTCGCTTTTCCCATTTCATTATGATTACTTTTTATCACAACATTTTATGTTGATGCCCACTTTCCTTTGTACAAGTATTTTATTACAAATATAACTGTCTCTTACTATGGTGGCGTCTGTATCGTAATATTCTGGATCGATGACCAATTCGACCGCTAGGGGGCGTACAAATTGAAAAAAAATAGATGCGACATGATCTTACCTAAGGTTCATAGTTTCTATGGACGTCGCCTTTAGAATGTCTACCTGGTTTAGTTTCTTTGTGTAAAGGCATATATACACTGGTGGGTTATTTAATGACAATGCTATTGAAAAAACAGTGTGGTACTATTTACTCCATAGCTGAGTAGATGAGGGAGTCTATACCTTTTTCAAGGTTATTAGTCCGAATGTGAACGGAATATCGCGACTAGAATTCAAACTCACCCACGATGTCGCAGTCCAGCACGTTAGCCATTAAGTCACGAGACCTCACATGTGTAATCTTGAGGATTAAATGCGGTACAAATCTGGTTTCTTTGTTGTTAATGGCATATCAATCTTAATGGGTTATTTAATGCCAAAACCACCATCATAGAAGAACAGTGGTGGTATATTTAGCCCATACTTATGGAGAGGTGCAGTCCATAGATTGTTCAAGAATATTAGTCCGAATATGACTGGAATTCGAACCCGTTCACAACAATATTACGTTCCAGGACATTAGCCATTACACCACTGTTAAACTCATCATTGTGTCTACTCGAGATGAGGGTCTGGTAAATATATAAAAATGTAAATATAATCGTAAAACATTTGTTGGCATAAAGTAACCCAAGATGAGTTGACATACAGTTAAAATCATTTAACTCAGTCTATTTTACGATATCAAGTCGACCAGTTTGCTATCCGGAACTCAAATTTGTTTTTATCTTATTAATCAGAGTAATCAGTAATCAAAGTCATTTTCAGTGTAAACAAGTGATACGTACGAGAGTCACTGCCAGCATAATCTTTGGTAGGATCGCAGTAGTGGGATAGCCGCTGTGAGCACTTAGTAGGCAATTTCAAATATAACATATCGTTACAAAAATTAAAGAACAATTATGTTTTTTTTATAAAAGCAAGGGTTATTTTTTTAGGGAAATTAGATATTTACCTAACCCGTTCGCCTCAGGTAGAATGTGACCCTAGATTTCTAGTCTGGGGTATTCAGCAAGAATCAAACACGCTATTCAATAGTAATGGAACTGCAAGACTAGCTTACAAACCATTCAACTACGATTCCCCTAAAAATAAATGAATACTCTATTCAAATCTATATAATGTTGGATGAATGTAACCAGGTGTTCTTTGTTATCGAATCGATAAATCAGCTGACCTGGAAAGAGATGTATCCACGGATAAGGGATGCGAAAAATTTAAATCTTGCTAAAGGCTTCATCTAATATCTTAGTTATGTTACGATTTTAGCCCCCCCACCCAAAAAAAATGATAATAATAAATAACAAAGCTTCAGTTATGATACATTAGTTATCATTTGGAAAAATAGAACTCGAATAATGTTACAAATATGACAGGTGGTCGAAATGTCCTCGGCCGAACAAAGCAGTAAACTAGCTAAATTTATTTACCATAAATGTCATTTCACATATTTAGGGCAACGTTGCTAATGTGCTGGACTGAGAGACCGTTGCTATGGGTTAATTAGTACCACTATTGTTGTTGTAAATGGATAGTTTAAGCATTAAATACCCCACGAAGTTTGATATGCCATTAAGCAAAGAAACCATTCCGAAGGTCAACAAATTTGCCATATCTTTCCATCTAGTTTCTTTAACTATTCCCTATAAAAAAGTATAAATAATATATATATATATATATATATATATATATATATATATATATATATATATATATATATATATATATATATATATATAAAATGTTGTTCTGGTTCCAACGGGAGAAAATTTAATATTTTATATAAAAGAAAAAGGTCCGTAAAATGTATTTTTCTCAGAAAAAATGTTTAATTCTTTTTATTTTAGTTTTTATCATTTATCTTTATTTCTCTATATATTAGATAATTCAAACACGTGAAATCACATATTTTTATTAATCTATAACTGTTCATTGAATTGTTTAATTTAAATTTGAAACACTGATTTAAGATTTTTTTAACGTCCAAAATCCATAAGACATTTGCAACAGGAAATTAAAAGATACATTTCGCTATATTTTAAGGTGTCCCTAAATCCTATGATTCCAAATCTGACGTACACAGGACCTGATAAATAATTGCTTTCCTCGCGGTGAATTTTAAAATGTTTCTTTTAGAATGTGTATTTCTATTCTTACATGCACCGATAAGCTCAGTTTATTTTCTATACATATCATATCATATCCTATCATATAATCATATATATATATATTATATATATATATATATATATATATATATATATATATATATATATATTATATATAATGGAAATTCCTTGTTGTAATAGAAGCTCCGTAACGGAGCTTTTATTACGTCACAATACCCTAAGGAGTTGCCTAATTTCATCAGTAAGTAGAATTATACTATATATATTTAACAAGAATTCTTTGGATACAGAATTATCTACATGAAATAGAAGATAAGAAATCGTGTATAAAGAGTCTTTTAGAACGTAATCAATTATTTTGTACGTTTAAAGCTTATTTTGTTGTATATTTATACCATGTTCATATTTCTGTATCCAAAGAATCTTTATATATATATATATATATATATATATATATATATATATATATATATGTGTGTGTGTGTGTGTGTGTGTGTGGTGTGTGTTATTTGTGGAAAAGGTGATTTACTGCAAGTTTCACAATGATAAGACAGCGATATAACAAATATAATGTGCTCAATACCAGTAGAGCAAATTTATTATAATAATGGTACACAGTAATAACCTACTCGAGTTTCACTGGATTAATCAAGATATTGATTAATACAGTGGATTTAACCCTGAAGATCCTTATGGTGAAACTCTAGTAGGTTATTACTGTGTACTATTAGTCTAATGCGGATGATGAACCTCTTTCAAGAACTCAGATTGAACAACTCCAATGGCAACCAAATGAATGTGTCTCTTAGTTTCTCTGATTAGAATGATCATTTCCATGCTAATAGATTATTTGGACAAAGCACAAAAATTCACAGACAAAACTCTCATGGAAATTGAAATATATATATTGTTATATATATTGTTGTAAGATCACATGTATATAATAGAAGAACATAACATAACTTAACAAAGTAACATCTATTCAATTACATTCGATTTAGATACATAAAAGAATCTATGATTGTAAGTCATTCTGTCTAAGCAGCACGGTACCTTTATTTATACAAGACTAGCAGCGGCTACCCGGCATCGCCTGGGTAGAGCGTTTTTTTAAGTGGTCCCGCAGATCCATTATTACTGAATTGTGACTTGAATCCTCGTGGGATGCCACATTTAAATCCCTCTGTAAAAAAATAGACCTTGAATTGATCCAGCTACTCTGAAAAGAAATGTTAATGTCTACTATCTAAAATATCAAATGGAAAAAATGCATGCTGTTATCATTTAAATTTTGTTTTTTAATTATCTTCACGAATATAAATCAAATCTATTATTTTTGCTCAAGAATCAAGCCCTGGTGATATTTAATGTGTATATATATTTACTTTGTCGTTAATTGTTTTATTTTCGAACTTCCCTCCGGACATTATATACACACAACTGCTCTTTATAAATGTATAGATGGAGGTCGGCCATTTTCGTTCTCGGGCAATCAGTGTTCAAACTATAGTGTCAGCAGCGGACTTTATTCATTCATGACAATATGATTAGATGTGTTTTTGACAATTCGTGTCATCTTTTGGCATGTGCGTGGTCGTACGGACATTATTTCAAATATGGAAAGTTCACCGAAATAAAATCGGCTAGATATGAAAAGGCAAAGCATTGTTTCTCTGGGAACAAGAAAGGTTATTCCATCTATTGGTCAGTGCAATTAGTTTTTTTCTTAATATACGAGACTAATTTGAAAGAGATATTCCTTTTGGATGTGGTGTGTGCCGGCTGGAAATTCTATTAGCGAGCGACACGAACGTCTGCCTTGAGCACAAATTGACGGCTCAATTTCTTCATAGGAATGAATGGGGGAAAAAGGCGTTTCTAATATTAAAACTGAAACTGTTTCGTAGAAATTAAATTATTTCAATGTTCTAAGTGAATTAATTTTGTCGGAGACGCCAATTCACAAAATGTAAAGTGGCTAATGTGAGGAAAATATGAAGGACTTTAAAATATAGAGCGCATACACATGCATACGTGTGCATACCCACATACATACTTACACCCACATACACACACACACATAAAAACACATGCTTATGTACATAACTGCTATAACTCTTTTTAAAATTCTTTTTGTCACTTTTTTCCCTTCTCTATCACTGTGAGGCACACACACATACACACACATACACACACACACGCGCGTGAGCAGACACGCACGCACACACACATATATGTATATATATATACACAAACATACACACACACACACACTAACACACACACATATATATATATATATATATATATATATATTAAAAGCACCTAGTTGCTGTGGGAAATGATCGTTTTTATACACTTATCATTTTAGCTTTTCTCCTGAAAAATGAAGTGTAAAATATTTTCTTACACCCCCCCCTCTTGGACAAAAATAGTATGTGGATTTTAGATGAATTTTAGTTTTTACTATTCTCCATTCATTTTTACTTTATAAAACGACGTGCGCTCGGTTGTACAAACAAACATGCGGACATACAGACATACTGAATATTTCTTTTACATATATGGAGAGGATATGCATAATGAAATAAAATAGAATAGAATATTTCCTGTGTTGTCTATGTGATCGCTATTCAGCGTGAGATTTTTAGGCAACTCTTCTAATCATTTGTGTTTGAATACAATTCATTTTCAATACATTTCTCTAAAGATGGAGTTTTTTTTTAGTGGGTGTATTTGCTAAAGGCCATCAATGAAGACATCAGTTTTTAAACAATTATCCTATAAACGCGTTTTGTTTTTTCGTGAATGCTTATTTTTCCAATTCATTTGAGC
>CM042146.1:128538690-128598690 GCA_023376005.1 Doryteuthis pealeii
AAATTCATTCTTAATGGATACACAATTTTTTATAAATACATTTTTCTATTTAACCCATAGATAGAACCCTAACAGGTCGACTCGTAGTGTCCATTTCTTTACAATATTAGCGTTATGCTAATTAGGCCTAAATATAAAAGTTATATTTACTTGGTCGAAACGTGCTCTACCTTGTTTGTCTCTTCTATCTGCTTAGAAATACATAGGATGCTTTAGTTTTGGAGAGTCTATGGTATTTCTTGCCTGCCTTTATTTTAAATAATTCTTTGTGAATTGGATATTTAGAGATTTGGTTAGGAAGTTGCAGTTCTAAGTGCTGATAGGAACTTATGAAAACATTATGAGAAATCATTCATAATGCATATTGTTTGGGTTACATTTCCATTTATCTATGATTTATGATATATATATATATACAGATATGCATATATATATATCTATATCTATATCTATCTCTCTCTCTCTCTATATATATATATATATATATATATATATATATATATATATAGCATAACCTTTACAGATCACTGATACACATATACATGCATATATATGTATATATATCCACATATATGCATGTATATGTGTATCAGTGATTTGCTATTTCTATATATATATGTATATCTGTATATATATATGTGTGTATATATGTTTTGTATATATATATATATATATATATATATATATATATATATATAAATACATAGATGTGTGTGTGTGTGTGTGTGTGTATATTCTATTACTGGTAACCAGCGTTGCTCAGGAAAAATATACAAGAAAAATCGTTTCAATGAAATAAAGTTGATATATGAGAACAAGTTTCTATGCATGCTAAAATATTAACATTATAAATACGACAAGAATTTAAGTCTTTAAGAAAACGCCCAAAATTTTCTGAGAGACTCATCGTACATAATAGGTATTGAATTCTATATCTTTACTGATTACACGATTAGCACCAATATATATATATATATATATATATATATATATATATATATATAGATCACAGTTTTCAATCTTTTTCATCTCACGGCACAGTGAGCTGGGCAATAAGTTAATCAAGGTACACCATCAGTATATAAACATATAATTATTTTATCATTTAAATTTTAAAAGAAAAGGAATAGTGAAAATGTGCTACATGTGTCGCAAAATAAAAAAAAATCTAATTAAAGCAAAAAATATTAAATTAAAACAAAAAATATTAAAGTAATAGAATAAAAATATAAGAGGATGATCAACCGTGCTCAACACTCACGGAAGCTTCACGGTAGAGTAGTGTGCCGCGGTACACCGATTGATAAACTCTGATATAGATGAATATGTAAAAAAAGAAACCCGAAAATATGGCGATAGCCTTGTCCTTGTCATTTAGGAGGTGAAAATATTGATGCACGAAACTTATAGTAACGGTAACAATAGTGAGAAAGTGATATATTCTACACTGCTCGTCAGCATTTTGGATTCATCTTACGCTTTTTATGAATTTATATAATGAATGAAGTAAAGTCATTCAAGTAATGATGCTGTTTGTGACAGCATGTTCAGACGAAGCATTACTGATTTTTCCAGAATGTTTCCGTGTATATAGCTATGCTTCTGAGTTTTCATATACTTGTGCAGTTGAAATAAATTATTACTCGAAACAAAGTATGTTTCCTTAACTGATTCATTATATTTCTCTGTCCGTTCACACACCTGTATGTGCATCAAGGTCTCACTACGGATGACCTGTATTCCTAAAGATGAAATATGCAATTATCATCAACACCAAGTATATATATATATATATATATATATATATATATATATATATATATATATATATATATATATACTCTCTGTTTGTCTCTCCCTCTCTCACTGTCTGTCTGTTTGTCTGTCTGTCTGTTTGTCTCTCTCTCTCTCTCTCTCTCTCTATATATATATATATATATATATATATATATATATATATGGAGGCGCTAATGGTACAATGCCAATCGTCGTAAATAATGACACGATGATTCAAGTTTAAATCCTGGACGAGTCTCTTTGTATTTCCTATAGCGCCAATAATTTTTGGAAAGTCATTCATCCAACTATTCTTCCTCCAGGGAAATAGTTGGGTGAAATAGTTTCGAAGAAGGGAAACTTGATATTAATTAAGTTTTTATCAAGTTCTTCCATATTTTTTCTTTTGCATAGCGTGAAAAAAAATCCATCAATTCAAATAATTCAATCTAGTTTGTTTAATGTATATTTGATGAACCCAATCTATTAAATAAAAGTATTTTGCCTCATATATGTACTAAATATTAAAAGAACCTAAGTAAACATTGTTTAAGTAATAATTCCATGAATTTTGGCATGTAAACATAACACTGGTCAATAATATCAAAATTGAAATGGTTTTGAGACTCCAAAAATCCATGAAAATGTTGTTACTTTTCCTGGTTAGTTACCATTTTTCTTGCACAGAAATGCCTCATTTTTTTTTCATGTTTTTTTCCCATATATATTGATCAATGTCATTATTTCTCAAATTAAAATTGTAGAAACATTTCAATTCATATTCAAACCAACAAATATTAGTTTGCTTATTGTGAAATTCTATTTTTGCAATAACAATCTTTAAATCTTTAAAAATAACGTGATTGGATATACTAATACCAAAAAGTATTTTCATCAAATCATTTAGTAAACTAACTTCATGTTCATCATGTACAATGAAATAATTGAGATGCCTTTAGGGGGGGGGGTATTCAACTGTGAAAACAAAAATCTCTTTGGTTTACTTCCGTATTGAAGGGATAAAATTGATGGGATCAATTTATGAATATAAAAAGATTTTAAGAGGTTAATGTTTTCGATATCACTTTAATTATCGAGTTTACTAAAGTGTTACTGATAAAGTTTATCAATTAATTTGAATTTTGGCGATAAATTGGAAAAATTCGATACTTCTATTTTAAAATTTTTAACTCCAAATACTTTCCTTATAAACATGGTTTATGGATGACATAAATTATTCGTCCTACCAGAAAATTAATGGATTTCGACGAGTTTTATGAACTAAATTTTGCGATCAGTTAAAATCATAAATTGATATTTTTTTCCAAAAATGAGCAATTTCAGTAGAAAGATCATTTTCTTAATCAGCTTCATCAAATTAACTAAAAAGAAAAAAAACACGTTTTGTTTGTTGTCACCAAAAACTTTGTTAACCAGTAAATAAAGCGATTATAATCATTTTATTATACATATTGCGCATCTGTGAAGACGCCTTTTCTTTAAATTTTAAATTTTCATGATGATCATAATCATCATAATAAAATAATTAAGGCGTGATGACATCACAGATTATTTTAATGTTTCTTATCATCTGTTTGTATCGGCCACGCTCTTGGTAATTCTTCGAGACGGCATCAAGTGTCCGCTAAGAGCTGCTGAATGTCAGCTTTTACTGGTCGGCCATCACTGGCGAGTCATTGTAAAATGTCACATATGAGTTCGATCGTACAACTCCAACCGTACACCTGAAACACACACACACACACACACACACACACACACACACACACAGATATACATATACACATATATGTATATATATTGTATGACGAGGGCATACAACAACTGCAACAGGACTTACAAAAATACATCGACCTAAATGGTGATTATGTAAAAATAGATACACATTCAAACTTTAAAATGATGCTAACATCATTGAGAATAAATAGTAAAGGTTTCTGTGATTTCATAATATTTTGGAGACCTTACCTTTAGGAATATATATATTTATATATATATATATATATATATATTATATATATATATATATATATATATATGTTTGTGTGTGTGTGTGTGTGTGTGTGTGTGTGTGTGTTGCTAATTGAGAATTGTTTTTATTGATTACGTTTCCGTCTTTCCAAATGCGGAGCAATATGGATGTTGGAGTGATTCAACACTTTGGCAATAAAAATCTGTCCTCAACTATAATGTCACCGATCCATCTCTCTCCATGAAGGTACGCACATTCCATTAATCAAGATTCTTTTTTTTTCCTTTTTTTTGACCGTGTTTTATACTGCCCTTTATTGGCAGTGTATCCGTCTTCTCAAACATATCGTTAAATGCAGCAATATGAATGTTATAGCGAGTCAGCCCTTTGGCAATAAAAAGCTTTCCTCAACTTTAATGTCACCGATCCATCTCTCTCCATGAGGTTGTGCACATTCCATTCATCAACGATTTGCCTTGTTTTCCAACGCTCATTGCTTGAGGACTGCAAGGGCCAGCGTATTGGCAGGGTTCGTTCAGAGGGCAGCCATTTGTTTGGGAAATCTGTCGTTCCATCGCATACAAAAGGTGATCACTGCCTTTGCCCAAGTAGAATTGATCTATTACTTTTGGAATTCACCGTTTAATGAAAGAAAGAACACTGCTCCACAGGCTGCGTCACAGTAGGTTTGGAATTAACGACTTTTCAGAATCAGCTACATTCCTCGTTTCATCTGCCAAGGAAATGGCTTCAGAGATCTGCATTGTATATGTTTGTATTTTTAAGCGAAACATCGTTGGTCGGTAATGTTCTTATTCTCTTGGTCTTTTAGATCATTCATTTGAGTCTTGCTACGAGACATAGAATTGATTGATACAAAAGAAAATGTCAACTGGTAGATTTTACAGTCCCAGCACATCATTGAATGAAGATGAAAGAAAAAGAAATGATAAAAAAATACCTGGACCTTGCAAAATATTTTTTAAATCTGTGCAATATGAGGGTGAAAGTAATACCAGTTGTAGTTGGTCCCTATATATATATATATATATATATATATATATATATGAAGATAGGAGGTTTGGAGTAAATCCGACAGTATTTTACCTTATATATATATATATATATATATATATATATATATATATATATATATATATATATCAGTCATCCACAGGCACGTGTTTAGACGTTTAAGTCTCATCAGTGCGGCTCGACATTTTTAACAGCTACTTACCCTTACGGCCATTGATGACTATCAGTCAGGGGCGAACAATTAATTGATACATACTTCAGGGTTTATGTTTTTCACCAGAGAAGTCAAGCCTGTATACAACAGGAAGGTAAATTCTTTACGCTAAACAGTCAAAGTTCAACTAGTGTCTCCCTTATAGTGCTCTAACAGGAAAATTAGGAGCATATATATATATATATATACATATATATATATTGGGAGCATATACATATATATTACAACCACTTTAAGAAAAATATCAAGGGCTGTTTCTCTTTGTGTGAAAGAAGAGTGTAACGACCCGTTACGGTACATTGTGGGAAGTGGACAGGAAGTGGAGAAAGACAGTCATTAAAGATAGGTTGACTTACTTTACTTGGACCCCACAAAATTTAAACTTTGAGTTTAAAAGGAATATAGAGCCATAGTTTGTTAAACATACACGTCCGTCTATTCGTTCAGTATTATCGGTTTTTGTACGTTAAAATCGTAACAAAATCTAGAGTTTGTGAGGTGATGTTTTTAATCCTTTAATTCCGTATCTATTGTGGAGAATGTTTTTGTGAGTACAAAAAGAATCATTTGATAATATATACATACATACATACATACATAAATATATATATATATATATATATATATATATATATATATATATATATTAAAATACATCGTAACGCTAACATTTTTCACGAAATAAATATTTGTCCAACAAAAATACATGAGCAATTAAATAGAATACTAATATGATACTAATACTGATAATAATAGTTTATCTGCTAATAAATTCACCCTTAAATTGACCCTTAAAACCTCACAGCACACACACACACACACACACACACACACACACACACACACATATATATATATATATATATATATATATATATATATATATATATATATATATATAATTTGAGAATTTGCTTTTGGAGCATTGTTAAGTAAAGTATATTATTGTTTTATATTTTTGAAGGCAATTACAATGCGTATATCGTATAAAATTCGATAATTATTGAAAATAATCATGTCAAGTAAACCGAAACCAGGAACCCAGCACCCATGTGTGCTGGGTTCCCGGTTTCGATTTCTGTCACGTGCGTTATTTTCCGAGTTTACTTGTTATGATTATTTTCAATAATTATCGAATTTTATACGATATACGCATTGTAATTGCCTTAAAAAATATAAACAACAATATAATATAATATAATATATATATATATATATATATATATATATATATATATATATATATATAATGGACTAAGCCGACGATATCATCGTATGAGCATCTAATAGTTCGGTTAAAGATGTGAATTATAGAATTACCTACACAGTTTATTTGTTTATAGCGGCGAATATTTGTGTAGAACCAGTCTACACTGTTTGATCTCAGTACATTTTCGTCGCCAATCGGAAACAGTATTCTTTATTTAACGTGAGCAATGATGGAGAATAAATGATGATTTCATTGATTTTTTCTAAGAAGCAAACTATATATATATATATATATATATATATATATATATATATATGTGTGTGTGTGTGTGTGTGTGTGTGTGTGTGTGTACGTGTGTGTGTGTGTAGAGGAAGAGATGGAGAGAAAAGAAAACAGATTGTTAAATAGAGAGAAGGACAGAGGAAGATAGAGTGTTACATTGTAAAGAGAGAGAGAAAGAGAGAGAGAGAGAGAGAGAGAAGAGAGAGAGAGGGAGAATTGAGATAAATGCGAAACTTCATCGCATTATATGTGTAATAAATAAATCCTTCTGTTCGAACTACTTATATGCCGCACGATACACACCCATAGATCAGATCTTTCTATGACTGGGGAAAAAATAATAATCAAATCTACGCGTGCGTTGGACCTGCGAGCATATTACGATTTTCTTCGATGAGTCCTCGGATATTTTTTTTCTTTTTTCTTTTTTCTTTTCTATTTTCTTTTCATTTTTTTCTTCTTCTTGTCAAGGAGCTTCGCTTATGGTCACGCGACGTATAATGGCAACGCGTTCGTTTGACGCGCATGCTCAAAAAAATCCGATTGCAACGAGTGGCCTAGCCGATTTGCATGCAGGCTTCGTAAGCTGGGGGTATATTTAAAGACTCAATCACGAAGCAACAAATAGTCGGTCAAGAGAGACTTGATTCGATTAGTTATGCCTTTACCACGGTCACTCCTGCATCTCCCCGGGCTGACCTGATCAATCACTGTCTGATGCTCACACTCATAGGTTGCTCTTCACACTGGCTGCGTTGAGATTCGTCCCTTTTGCATTCATACATTCACTCGTTTCTCTCTGCCGGTGTTTTTCCCTCGTTTAATTCTTTCCGCTTCGACTGGGATCTTTTATTACAACCTTTTTCTTTTCTTTTCTTTTTTATGCATATATTTTGTCCGCAGGTGAAGAAGAGGCCGAGAGATTGTACGAATAAGCTTACGTCCGACAGGATTATGTTATTTCTAAAATCACTGCAGATCGATCTATCTTTATAAACGCTGTGTTTATCTATCTATCTATCTATCTGTCTGTCTGTCTGTCTGTCTTTTGCTTTTATCTATATATCTATCTATCTATCTATCTATAGATCTATATTTTGCTTTTATCTTTCTATCTATCTATCTATCCATCTGTTTTAGCTCAGTCAGTAGAGCTAGGAATCAAAAGTTTCCTGGTTCGATACCGGCCATAGCCAGATCAGCAGCACAGCTTGGGTAATCTGATATGCACAGTAAAGCATCTGGGAGTTGAAGGGACGTGTGACGCTCCACCCCAGAAAGAATCTTCGTGGTCTAGCGCTAGCGAAAAGGGGAGAAACGCCCCACTGTTCGGCTGATACTGACGGTAGGCCACTCCTACGACTATCTATCTCTCTCTATATATATATTTACCAACCCCTCCGCATGAGCAGGATGCGATACAAGGTCAATTTCTTAAGCGGAGTTCAGCAGGTTTGAATTCAGAGTTTTCCTTCTCCTAGACCAGTTGTCTAAGCAAGGTTAAAGAGCCCGGTCTGCCCTACTATTTACCCATAGCTGGAGGGAGAGTACGAGTCTTTCCTTTCCCAAGGGTATTAGCGCTAAGTGAAATGCAATTACCACGTATCTATTTATATAACTATCTATATCTTTCTCTCTCTCTCTCTCTCTCTTCCCATATATATATATATATATATATATATATATATATATATATATATATATATGTGTGTGTGTGTGTGTGTGTGTGTGTGTGTGTGTAGATGTACATATTTATTTATCTGTGTCCTTTTTTACTCTTTCCACATCCCACTCTCTATATCAGTTGTATTTATCACTCTTTCACTCTCTTGCTCTTTCCTTCTCCTCCTCCTCCTCTCTCTCTCTCTCTCTCTCTCTCTCTCTCTCTATATATATATATATATATATATATATATATATATATATATATTACCGAATCTGTAGAACTGCTCATAATAATACCCTAATCTGTTGCCTCCACATCATCGTACCGGAAACTGTAGGCCTCCACATCATAATTATCAGATTTGTAGGCCTCCACGTGTTGGTCACAAAATTTGCAGGCCTCCACACAATTCTCTTCAGACCTTTAGATGTCAACTTCTTGGATCACAGATCTGTAGACCTTCATATCATGATCCCCAGGATCTATAAGCCTCCACGTTAATGTCACCAGTACCTCCCAACCTCCACATCATAGTCCTTAAGCATGCACGTCGTATTCCCCAGATCTGTAGAACTCCACATCCCGATTCCCGAATATTTAGATCACATCGTCATTATTCCCTGATCTGTATGCATACAGGTCTTGTATGTCCAATCTGTACGTCTTCACGTCTTCGCCCAAGATATGTAGGACTAGACGTTTTGATTCCATTATCTTTAGACCATTAAATATGTAGGTCTATACGTCTTGGAGGCGCGTGGTCTAATGGTTAGAGGCGTGGGAAGTGGACTCGTCAACGCGAGTTCAATTTCTGGACGAAGCTGTTGGAATTTCCCATGGCGCTAATACCCTTGGGAAAGGTATGAATCCAAATCTCCCTCCAACTATGGGTAAATAGCAGGGCAGTCTGGACTCTATAACCATGGCTAGGTAACCAGTCTAAGAGAAGGAAAACTCTGAATTCAAACCTGTTAAACTCCGCTTAAGAAATTGACCTTGTGTCGCATCCTGCTCATGCGGAGGGGTTGGTAAATATATATATATATATATATATATATAAAGCGACAATTCTTCCAGGCGGTGGTTGTATCAGTGTTGCTGTACGGATGCACCACATGGACCCTAACGAGGCGCCTTGAGAATAAGCTGGATGGGAGCTGCACAAGAATGCTGCGTGCAGTCCTGAATAAATCGTGGAAGCAGCACCCCACGACGAAACAGCTATATGGCCACCTGCCCCCCATCTCACAAACCATTCGAGTGAGACGGACAAGACATGCCGGGCACTGCTGGAGAAGCAAGGATGAGCTCATAAGTGACGTTCTCCTGTGGAAGCCAACACACGGACATGCTAGTGTGGGCCGCCCAGCAAGGACCTACATTGACCAACTAAGCAAAGATACAGGTTGCTGCGCAGAGGACCTCCCTGGGAAAATGAATGATAGGAAAGGTTGGCGAGAGATTGTCATGGATATCCGTGCTAATAGCGCGACATGATGATGATGATATATATATATATATATATACGTCTTGGTTCACCATTGATGGCTTTGTCAGGTTTAGCCAGAATTATTAGCCACCAATTTCTTGTCACATTATAGTCATATTCTTTTAAGAAAAAAAAAATAGTCATCTACAGGGTGCAAAGCAGACATTTGGGCAGTGGGGGTGAATGAAAAATCTGAATCCACCTTTGGTAGTTGCATTTCCCTGGAGCAGAAAGATATCACTTGAAATCTTAATTGATATTTTATTTAATTCAGTTATGCTTGTTTTCCTTTACGGAGGCGCGTGGTGTAATGGTTACCATCGTAGGAAATAAACACGCCGAGACGAGTTCAAATCCTAGACGAGACTGTTAGCATTTCACATAGCGCTAATACTCTTGCGAAAGGTATGAATCCAACTATTCTCCCTGCACCTATGGGTAAATAGCAACCAATCTCGTAGAAGGAAAACTCTTTAATTCAAACCTGTTAAACCCCACAAAGGAAATTGACCTTGTATCTGATACTACTCGTGCGGAAGGGTTGCTAAATATCTATAGCCACCTTAAGTGAGAAAGACTCCCATTGTATTATGATGGTTAGCAAGCTAATCTCAAAGATCCGTTACTACTGAATAGCGAGTTCGATCCTTGCTTGATGCTCCATACTTACTACTTTTTGTTAAATTCTACTCTTGTCGAACGGGTTTATCACATACCTACTACTTACAATCACTTTAAAATGCATAATTCAACAACAAAATTTAAACAGAGATGAAAAAATATTGGATAAACTGGGGAGAGACAAAAGTTTTGAAATATTCTAGTAATGCAATGCAGCTCCGGTTTCTTTTGCCGAGGACGTAAATGTGACCAACCACAAGAGACTGTGAGATACCGAGTTCGCCTGATACACTATATGTGCTACTTACCGGCATTGCCTCTATCGTTTGGAGTACGGCCTCGGAATCCACGTTTTTATGTTTAATTGACCTTGCCTGATCAATGGGTTTCTTGTAACTCAAGTGAGATTTCTCAGACCATCAGGTGATTGTAATCAACTTCGCCTTTACCAAATGTTTTTGATTGCTTCCATGATATTATGGCCTGTTTCAAATACGTGAAACATAAGTTTTCGAATTAGATTACTATGCACGTTCATTTTTGTGACTTCCAAATCAACTATGGGGTGAGGTAAAGTACAACATCTCAACGCACGAAATTACCAGCCACGGAGCTCACGGACAAATCACTCGAAACACCAACCACGACTTGAACATGAATGGGGTATAATCTACTTCCCCTCTTAATGAAACTGTTGAGGCAAATAGAGTTCGCTATACTTCAGTCTCATAGATCCATTACTAATGAATAACAAGTTCGATTCTCGCTAGATGCTCGATACATGTGATCTTCTATCACATTCCACCCTGCCTTCTGTAGAGTTCGATAAAATTTAGCTGTAAGCCCATTCTGTTTTCAAGTAAAATATTATTACACCCGCCATGTTTAGATATCACACAGATCCCATAGGCGAAATTTGAATTTAATGGTTTTTCAAAAATTATTATTTTGTAATTTAATACTAATTGTAAAAGAAAAATCTTTAATTTTTTGAGAACTAAAAAAAATTATGAAGATGCTTTCAACCAAGTGATACCTATTTTAAAATGCTATTTTAAATGTAAACAAAACTACATGATATATGCGCTCGCAAACTAACACATAGCAAAATATTGCAAAACTTTTAGCCTCACCCTAGTAATTTAGTCAACAATGTTCAACATATATAACTTCGGTTTCGACCGGGGTGTCCAGTGGCTTTGGCCCTGAACCTTTCAAGCTAATATCGTTGATCCCAGGGGGCCATCCCCGCAGACAACACCTGCCCCTTTGATTTAAAGAGGCAGGACTGGGTTTATTGTCCAGCGTTTGAGGCGCTCCTTTGATGGGGAATGCCGACGGGATCAACGCATTTTTTCACCTGCCACCCATGAGTCACAGCTTGTGCCCAACCCGTACACGTGGGGGACGTGGTAAATATCCTAGTAATTTAGTCAAATACAAAATCTAAATACAAATACAAAAACGTTGTTAAATGTTGAGGGATGAATATTTTCAGACTAACAGAATCTTGTTTATTTTTGTCACTAGATCGACAAATGTAGAGGTTGGTTAGATTAATATTAGTTGTCGCCTAAGTCCATAGAAACATTTGAAAAGGCCGAACTATAACGATTTGGTTCTGACAGTATCGAAATATTTATAGT
Organism: Doryteuthis pealeii; assembly: GCA_023376005.1. Lineage (NCBI taxonomy): Eukaryota > Metazoa > Mollusca > Cephalopoda > Myopsida > Loliginidae > Doryteuthis > Doryteuthis pealeii. The sequence goes on from CM042146.1 coordinate 128,550,623, forward strand.
CAACTGACAGTTTCTTGTACAGATGTTCCCCAAATATATAATTGCTAAAAATATAGGTTGATCTATTCTGAGATCAACAAAATACGACACAAGGCTTAAATGATGTAGATAAAGATTGTTTTAGGCATGGGCAACCTTTTTCAAGAAGTGAGTCGCATGATATAGAACTCATCATTAAGCAAATCGTATTACTAAAAATAACAACGTCAATCCTTTTTGCTACAGAAGTTAATACGCGTAAGCATCTTTGTCTTAGAAATAGGCAAAAGTTGATTTTCGTTTTTTCGGTAAAAAGATATTTTCTTTAAAAAAAGAAAAAAGTCTTGGTCGGGTCATTCAGAAAGCATCACTGGCCACATTTTGCCGATTATTGTCTTAGATGAACACACAATGGATCAATTACTTTTAGTAGGGCAACTGTTCGAGAAGGAAACAACCTGTATTCAAAATTAGAAACAAAAGTCCCTAAGATATTTTGAGTCTGTCTTCAGCTTTGGGTCGGCAATTCCTGCAGCGAACCTGATTCAAGGTTGTATCTATTTTCTGAATTCCTACCTGGTTATTGTGGGGAACCACACAAAAAGAAAAAGCTCATCTGGTGACCAGTGCAAACATTGCATGTGTTCCGTCGGCATTTCTCGTTTGAGGTGCCTCCGGTACCGGACAATAAAAGTAGCTTTGACCCTTTTAGATGAAGGTGGGGGGCAGGTGATGCCTGAGGGGATTGTCCCCTAGGATTCACACTAATATTATATATCTAACCGGTCCAGAGACCAAAGCCAGTTGATACAAGGCCCGAAGCATATTTATGATTCCAAGCTGTATGCATCTACCCAATATATCCGCCAAGGTCAACCGTCGCCGCTATAAGGTCAGTTTGTAAGAGGGTTACATCAGGATTAAATTCACAGTTTTCCTTCTCCTAGAATAGTTTCTATATCAAAGCTAAAGTGCTGGCTATCATCAAAATTATGGTATCATTTGTTGAATTTATCTATCACTCTACACAACACAACACAATAAATTGGCATAGCATCGTTAAAATTTCAATCAGCTGTAATTCGGGATTTGCAAATAACAAATAATATATAACTTAAATTTAGTATATCAAAAGTTACTAAAAATCTTAAGATATACAAACACACACACACACACACACACACACACACACACACATATATATATATATATATATATATATAATATTGTTTATATAATTTACTATATCCGTATGTAATAGATGAGAAACTGACATTTTCTAAGTGCCGTTGACTTTACGTCCTGGCTACCCTAACTATATATATATATATATATATTATATATATATATATATATATATATATATATATATATAGGGTAATATAAAAACTACTTTTTTTGAAAGTCAGGTCTGTTTTTTGGGGGGATCTGACTTTCAAAAATGTCTGTTTTTTATCATCCTATATATATATATATATATATATATATATATATATATATATATTGGGGGATTTTTTCCTATTAGTTCGATGAAAGTTTGCGTCAAATTCGGATGCAGGTATTGAATAATAATGTATCTGAACTTAGGAGCAGAATTAGTCTGTTTTTCTGGATTTGTCAGATTTCTAGATTTGTCAGATTTCTAGATACAGGATAAATATTTAGAATATAAAATAAAAAGTGAAAACTAAAGAACCAAGCACTATTTAAACATATACAAATTAATAAACTTCTAAGACATTGCAGAAGGTAATTTGTAAATATTATAGCACACTGTTTAAAATCGTTGGGAAAAATCACAGCGTTTTCTTTTTTTTCTCTTTGCTGAACATGGACACATCAGAATGAACGTGCCATTAAAATCAATCACCCATTTAATCAACCAATAATTCATTGCCATGATTAAAATCGACTATATCTTTTTGAAAAATTATTAGTGTTAGATAGGAATACTTGTAACCATAACTGTATGTAACTTATCTTTATAAGACATGGATACTTGAAACCTCTTAAATGTGTGCATATCACTTGTATTACATAATAATACTTCGAAATATAACTGGGTAAATGACTTATATTAGATGGGAATAGTTGAAACTAAAAAATGTATATAAATTATCTGTATTAGATAGGAAGATGTGAAAGGATATACATTTGTGCATACTAATAGTATACTTGAAACCGTGAGCAAATTGATTGTATAAAGTCGGAATATTTGAAACCATGTGTTCAAAATATCAGAATACTTGAAGTCATATAAATGCGTGCAAATTATTTGCATTAGATAAGATTACTTGAAGCTTTAGAAGTGTGTCCAAATTATTTGTATTAAGAATAATGACTGGAAGGTTTAATTGTTTATAAAGGATTATTATTAGCAACTTGCAACCATAGATTTGCTTGCAAAAATAAAACAAAAAATATTATATATTAACACAGCTTAACACCTGTACCCCAGCTATGGTTAGTGGAATGAAAACAGCATACCCCCTTGGACTGAATAAAGGGTTAGGTTCAAAGTTCCGTGATGGTTTCCTATTACAAGAAGGTTCCCGATTACGACAAGAAGGTTCCCGAGTCTGACAAAAAATACCTAAAGATGGCCGGAGGTCACATCGGCCGAAAAGTTGTACAGATAACAATGAAGATGAGGAAAATATTCCGAATAATACAAATAATACTAATTATCAAGCCTCATCTCAAAAATTCAGAGAAATAAAAAAATGTTGTTATGGATTAATCTGCTTATGACTGCAATTCTAAAATGTACCCACAAAAAACTGTTTATATATACAAATAAATAAATAAAAAGAAGAAGAAAAATTATGAAAGACTTACTGCCTCCATTCTGGTAGCAGAGATATGGAAATCGCCAAATATTTGCAAGGCCCACCATGGAACCAAGAACAGAAAAGAAGAATTCCGTCCATTTACCCCAGGTTTTTCTTTTAATATCCTTCTCAGTCATGATCGGAAACAATCTGTAAAAAAGTTTTTTTTTAATTTTAGATATAGAATATGCCAAGACAGATTGTTATGTTATAAAACCAACCATCAACTAACCAACCAACAACCAACCAACCAACCAACCAACCATCCAACCTAAGCTGAGTTTGGCACACAGTCTTTAGTTTGCTTACATTAGCTGATATTTATAAGAGGTCACACATCAATGTGCTGAGAATCCCCAGTTCTAAGTTTCCTGATCATTTTCAATAATACACTGAATTATCTTCATTATTCTGCTTTTCAAACCAAATAAAGAAAACTGTTTCGTTGAATAAACAATAATCTTAACATCTGCCCTGGAAAAATTAACTGTCAATATGAAGCAGTGAAGCAAAGAAATTCTGAGCATTGAAGTCGATAATTTTATTGCATGACAAAACAATATTCCAAGATAAAACGTGTGTGGTTGAAATATTTTCAGATAAGACTGGACAATGTCTTCTTATTTTGGCACTTGATCAGTGAAAAGGCTAATGAAAATATTTCGAAAAGACAGATAAAAAGGGTCAATTATGTATTTGTGCGGAACACCTAAATAGGGACAAAATAGAGTGAGAGTGTGTTCGTGCACGCCCACGGGTGCGCAAGAAGAAAGAAAGAAAGAAAGAAAGAAAGAAAGAAAGAAAGAAAGGTGGGTTTCTCAATATACCCATCTGGAAGACAAAGTTAGAGTGGTCACACAAACACGCTAACATGAGAAAAGACTGCCCAACTTTACTTCCTTACACAGCATTTTTTTTTGTCCGATTGTTGTTTAATGCTCTGCAGAATTGTATTTTATGAGTGTGTGCGAGAGAGAGAGAGAGAGAGAGAGAGAGAGAGAGAGAGAGAGAGAGAGAGAGAGAGAGAGGGGTGATTTTTTAATGTATCCTTCCGGAACACATACTTATAGGTGTCACACAAACACGCATACATGGGAAAAGACTGTTCATCTTTATTTTTGCTACACACGATGATTTTGTCCGATTATTGTTTAATGTTTTAAAATATGAGATTTCTTATCTCACAGAGAATAAACCAGAATTCTATTTTTGTGCGTACGTGTGTATAAAAAAAGAAGAGAGAGATAGATAGATATATAGACAGACAGACAGACAGACAGAGACAGACAGAGATGTCAAATTCCTATGGACGTGTATCTGGAAAATACATTTATAATGAACCCTCAGCCACGCATTCACAACATCTATTTCCCGACGCACGGAATTCTTTTTTTTTTTTCGATTATCGTTCTGTCTTTTGAAATTAGTCATCTCTTAGACAATAGAGAATAAACGAAGGGTCGTATTTTTATGTTTCTATGTGGTGATAGAGGTAAATCCGTTCATCACATGACAATGCAGAAAACTTGCACAAAAGGAATACAAGAGCCAGTATGACTTGATAGTGATGATGATCTGAGATATTGCGTTCGAGATTTAAGTTTGGTTTCACTGACAAATTGTATAGCTATTTACTAAGCTTAGCTTAGATGTGGAACAAAGCCAAAAGTATGCCCAAAGAGAATCGAACCCACTAACAATGGTCTGCGAATCTAACTTCCTAACCATTACACCACTGATATATATACTGATCTAACCTCTCTACATAAGCAGGATGCAACAGAAAGTCAATTTGTAAGATTTGGTTTTGTTTAGTTTCAGTATTTAATGGTATATGAACCTTCGTGGGTTATTCAATGCCAAAACCAGAAGAACATTTTAACTGATAGCTGGACAGATGTGGGAGTGCATACCACTTCCAAAGGGCATTAGTCCGAAATTGAACATAATAGCACGACTGGAGTTTGCTATGATATCGCTGTCAAACATCTGAGCTATTACGCCACGGGTATTCTCTTTAGTCCCTTTTTAACAGCTCAATTTATGTGGATGCATTGATTGAGGAGCTCTTTAGTTCGTGGTTGACAACTTAAACACTGAGTGCTCTCAATATAACCATCCACGGGCTAATTACACTCACTCCCTAAACCTTCAGCAAGTGTCGATAAATGACAATAGATGCTTTTTTTAATACAGAAGAATTAATTAAAAGGCAACTATTTTTTCGCAGGCTGTCGCTAAGCTTGGCCTTGGAATTTAAAAAGATTGATTAATGTTAGGAAAGTTCAACCACTACTGCCATACTACCAACATTTGCCAAAAATAAAATAATAATAGCAATTTTTAAGCGGAGTGTAACAGATTTGAATTTAGTTTTCCTTTTTGTTTACTATTTACCATATCAAAGTTAAAGTGGCCAGTTTGTATTATTTTATCCATTCCTATAGGAAGCATAGTTGGATTAATGTTTCTCAAGGATATAAGTGCCATATGAAATGCAAAAATCTTTTGAACTCGCATCACCGTGTCCATTTTCTGCAACGACAATGACACATTACACAACTAGCATCTGGAAAATTGCAGATGAGCAAACCAGAATCTGTCTAAATAATTAAACCCATCAAATTCTTTGGGAATATAAGATACAAACTAATCACCTAGTACAATTCATAAAACCAAACCATATATTAATGAACTTATAAATTTAGTGGATTTTGGCCTTCCAGTAGGGGGGAGTCCCCATGGTATAGTGGATAACGTGCTGATGCTGCTACATCTTAGTAAGATATTTCAAACTCTAGTCACGCTATTATATCCATTTTCGAACTCATATCCTTAGAAAAGGCATGAACCTATAATCTCCCCAGTTATTGGTTGAATAGTATCACTACTGTTCTTCTACATCTGTGACTTTGGAATTGAGTAATCCATGAAAATTAATATTCCATTAAAAAACCCAGCAGACCCCAAGTGAAAATAAAAGAAAGAGAAAAACTTGATAAATAACTGAACCTTCTCTAAAATACGCTGTGCAATATCAAGGTAACGGTCATCCCAAGCGTCACAGGATCCCTGGGAATAGTTCCAAAGAAGTTTAGAAAGACACTGTGCAAACTGAAGATTAGAGGAAGAAACGAGACCACCCAGACGATAGCACTGTCAAAATTGACTTAGAAGTGTACTTGAGACCTTTGGAGACTTGGTGTCTCACTCAGACTCCAGTGAAAAACTTCAAGTAGTGGTGTGAAAAATTGCAAGATGTAAAATAATGATAACCTGTCTAAGTATATTCGTCAAATGACATCTGATTCATTTCTATTTGTTGAATATTTAAAAGTTTGAAGGATGTCTTCTTTTTCTTTTCTTTTTCCTTTCCACTTTCCCTCGATAATCGACGCCTCTTTTCATTCAAATGTTATATGTTCATTAAAAATCAGTACTAGCAAATTATTTAACATTTCAATAATATGTTAAAAAAGCAAACAAAAAAATCAGTGATTAAATTTAACTAATTGGTTGTGTGCTGGAAAAAGTTTATAAAATTCAAAGAACGTTTTAGATTCCATTAAAATATGATTGAATCGGTAATGATTAAAAAAACAGAACTCTCCAATATTCTTTGAAAAAAAACCAAAAACCAACCAAACAAAACAGAACAAAACAGTCTGGGATAAAATCATGTAATGAAAAATGAACTGAATAGTTTTAATGCTAGTCTAGGTTTTCTACTGTCAACTTAATATCTCATTTATCGTATATCAAAAAATATCTTCTCTCAAATTAATATAACAATAATAATTAAGATAATTAAAAGTATATATATATATATATATATATATATATATATATATATATATATATATATATATATATATGTATGTATAGCATAGTCGATCAGGTCATGTGTCCAACGCCGGGCATGTCATGGATTACGTCATAGTCACGTCACTTTTCAAATTATTGAAATGCAAGATTTGAATTCGGAAAGAAACAGCAATATATATATATATATATATATATATATATATATATATATTATATATATATATAATGAAATACATCTGACAGTATGAAGTATAGATATAGAAAAACAATTGTGATTTTTAATTTCTAAAAGACATTCCAGCCCAAAACGCGAGCGTTATTTGAACCTCTCGTGACAAACGTTAAATTTTCCTTTCTTTCATTCAACAAAAAAATCTGATGATGATTAGTGTTTATAAAATGTATTTTACAATTGTTTTCATCTTATTCTTAAAATGATTTCAATTGAATTACATTTTATAAACCCCGTATAGTTGAAACAGACGTTTGTTAGTACAATATTTACTATTGCTTTTCTATATTTATATCTCATATATATAAACAATAACGAAAATAATGATGAAAAAATTAATGTAAGAACGTTTGGTTTTGAATGTTACGTTCTGTTAGATGAATACTTAATTATCCCGTTTTTGTCGGGACGAGTCCCCGTAGCGTAGTGGCAAACGTGCTTGTCTACGTCATCATAATAAGAGAGTTTGAACACCAGTCCTGCTATTACATTCAGTTTCGAACTAATGTATGAACCTGTTAATTCCTCCAGGTATTCCTCAACACTGTTTTTTAAACTCTTGGGAACAGTTCAAATTGCACCAATTATAATTGGTATCACTTTCCCCCTCATATTCTATTTTTTTCAATTATCTTTTCGTATTATTATTATTATATTATTATTATTATTATCATTATTATTATTAGTTTTTCACACCTGTCGTAGCTAGTAGTTCACTGGGGGTTGAGTGACATCCAGTCTCTTCATGTCTCCAGGACTCTTCTGAGTAATCTAGCCGATCCCAACAGTGCTGTAGTTTGAATGGTCTCGATTCTTCTTCTGATTTCCAAATCACTCAGATACTTTTCCAGAGCTTTGGGGATCGTTACTCTTAAATATCTGGTCGGCATCCTTAGTTCCAGATGTAATAAGTAAGTAAGCAGGCCAATAAGAATCCGGTGTTAGAGTATTCTTTGTAAGTCCTACATCCAAGAGAATCCACGTGTCAATGACATAAGTTTAGAATGGGGTCTATTAATACAGCAGAAGCAGCAGCAGCAGTGCCAGTGATTGGACAATAGAAATCTTTCTCGGGTCACGTTGTAGTTGACGAGTCTATATTTAGGAGTGACCATTTGCCCCATGCCTTATATCTAAAATAGTTCAACAGTTACAAGGGCACCAATCACAATTGGTATGACCTTCAACATCATGTTCCAAAGTGTCCTCAGTTCTCTGGCAAGGTCTGAGTATTTGTCTATCTTTTCGCTTTCTTTCATTTTCATTCGGTGGTTTGCAGAAACGGCAAAATCCACGAGATGACAGGTTTTTTTTTCTTGTCAACCAATACTAGGTACGGTCTCCTGACCGGGATTAGGTGATCCTTCTGTACCTCGAAGTCCCAGAGAATGTTATGAGTCTCGTTCTCTTGGACAGGTTTAGGTTTGTGCATATACCATTTGGTTGTATGGTGAAAATTGAATTTCTTGCACAATTCCCAGTGGATTACCTTTCCCACAGAGTCGTGCCTAGTCTTGAAAATCTATATCTTTGCCATGATCCACTTATATTTCAACAAGGAATTTTATAAACTTCACTATATAAGCACATGGACTTGGAAATTGCAAAAATGTGCTATTTGAATATAAGTATTATTTGAATAGTAATAAAAACCCTAGAGATGATTAGGAATAATAACAACAAACAAATTAGGAAAACCTAAAAATATACTTTATCTACAAAAGATAGTGCTAATGAGCAATGGCTCACATACCGAGGAAAACTCTAAATCTAATATGTCCAATCATTTCCGGAGAAAAATAAACTTAATTTAAATTTGGTTTCAAGTAAAAGACTTAATAAAGATTATGTCAAACAGTAAATCAAGGGAAATGTATTATTTCCCTCTATGCTAATTTTTTCATCATCAAGTGTCGAAGTGGCAGCAAGTCTCGACAGGTCTCCCGGATTCTTTTAATAATTCTGGCTGATCTTAATATTCCAAATCTCTTGATAGTCTTCATTCTTTGTCTGATATTTACTTCCTCCCCATTTAATTTTCAGACGTTTGAAGACCATTTCAAATATTTTGGTAAATATCTTTATGCCACGAGGATATTTGTAGTTTCCTTTGTAAATTCTTTGCCCATGTGCATTTTCCTCGTGTTTTATTAAGTGGCATCATTGCTATAACAAATATTCTATTATCCATGTTTAAGGAATTATGTGGTATTTTGTTTTTTATAGTCTATCCGTGTTGTGGCTACATCATTTCCTTGTCATTATCTTCTTCAGAAAGTGTTGTCATTTATATAATAGGTAAATTGTTTCTTGAAAACCTTTGCGACACCCTTTCAGTTATTCTGCTTAAAGTTGGGAACTTTCAAGTGAATAGTAGAAATTCTCTTATTCGGGCTGTTAAGATCTTTCACATCATAGACTGACATGCTACTTGTCTATTGGTTGTTGGAGTCGTTTTTTTGAGGTCATCATGTATCAGAGTAGTTTTTTTTTCTGTTTCTTTTCTTTTTTTTTTTTTTGCAGTTACTTAATTGCTGAACTAATATGTCGTACTACGACCTTTACCTTCACGTTCCACTTTTTTTTTAGTTCTCTAGTCAGGTCCAAATATTTCTCTATCCTTTTGTTTTCTTTAATTTTTACTATGTGATCCACCGAGAATAACAAAACCCACGAGATGATAAGCTCTCTCCTTGTTGTTACTTAACACTAAGTCTTGTATCCTAACCGGAATTATGTGACCCGTCTTCCAGAGGAAGGGGTTGGTAGTATGTCAGTATAGAACAAACCTTGCCGACAATAATCAGTATTTATCCAAGCTTAGAAACTTTATTTCTATTATAAGTAATCCTTAAAGTCTGTTTTGATTCTATAATAGATAATACTAAAAATCAGTTTGGATTCTTGATAAATAATGGTTAAATGCCGTTTAGAGTAAATAATAAATTATATTCAAACTCGATATTGTTTCTATAATAGATAATAGTTAAAATCCGTTTTGATTCTATAATACATAATACTTATAATAAGTTTGGAGTCTATAAAAAATATTCAAGATCCGTTTGAATTCTAAGATGAATAATTATAATATATCATATATATTTAAAATGATACTTAATAATATTACTTAAGATAATACTTCATAATTAGAATTTAAAATAAGTGTTGATTCTATGTTAAATGCCTAATAAATAAAACTTAAAAGCAATTTTGATTTTCAGAGGAAAAATTGTTAAGATTATCCTTGTTTATAGGTGGCCTGTGTTTTTCTTGGGGAGGGTGTTTTTTTCCCTACAAGAACAGATCAATAATATCTTCTGAGATATCTGGTTTGGTTACACCGGAATCAATGATAAAATCTTTCTTTTTTTTTCTGAAGTAATTCGGGTGATTTTCATTATTTTCTGATCTCGATCTTATACAGCTTAGATCTGCCCAGATAGGTTCACCTTTATTCATTTTACGTGACACATATATCTATAAAACTCAATGCATTTTAACCACCAATGAGTTCAATAGTATCACTGCTGTTCTTCTACACGGATGGATTTGGCATTAAATAACCCATACAGTTTGAAATGCCACTAAACAATGAAACCAAACCAATGTATTTTAGTTGCCTAAAAAGAGCTTAACTTAGTTTAGCTCAATGCTAGAATTATGAGAACACTCAGTGAGAATCGAACTCACTAACAATAACTGGATAGTCTAGTTTGCTAACCATCACACCCAAATTCAGTTTAGTACTTAGTTCGTTCGTCTATTTTTTTTCCATTTAATTTTCTGTATAGGCAGAGTTCAATCTGTCATGAAAAGAGTGCCTTTTCATTGCCACAACTGGCATTAGATATTGGGTAAAGTTCTTCCGGCAATCCTATTGAGTCTTTCCTGTAAACCTATTCTTTTGTCGACCCAAAAGCTTAGAAAGACGAGTGCAACAAATTTCCCTGAAATCGGAAATCTGCCATGTTTAATTGTGGTATTGTGTCAGTTTAAAGAACAAGCCGAGGCAATCTTCAAAGCCATAAGTCTCCGCTGCTGAAATCGAACAAGCGAAAACCTCCAATTCGTTATCCATTGTTTACTTTTGGCCATTCTACTATAATAAATGGTGAGAAGATGTTTCTGGAACTGGTCTTTTCTGTCTCTTTACAAGTGGAAGTTTTTAGATTCACTGTTTCATTACACAAAGACACTTTTTCGGATATACTAAATCAACTTAAAAGAAGAGAAATGTAGAGTTTCAATGTTTCTTTGTTTTAGGTTTTCTTCTTCCTTGGAATAATACATTCAATCCGTTCAGCTTACGGCCAAGTCACATTGAAGGCACCGGTTCACACTAGGTAACCGAAGTTAAGCAGCGATGAACCTGTTTAATATTTAGATGGGTGACCATTTAAGCAACATCAGGTACTGTAAGCAACCTGAAATCAAAATGACTTGATTTTGGCATTAAATGACCGGAAAAGGTTGATACGCCGTAAAGCAAAAACACCAACCAACCAACCAATCAACCCGTTCAGAGGTAAACAAGTTGAAGTCTTTCGCATTACAACAAATAAACTTTTTGGGTATACTAAATCAACCTAAAAGAAGAGTTTCCATGTTTGTTTTAGGTTTTCTTCTTCTTTTGAATTAAACATTCAATCCGTTCAACTGCAAACACAAAATTTCCCATTAAAAAAAAATTATAGTGCACCCCAGACAATAGCACTGTCAAAATTGACTTAGAAGTGTACTTGAGACCTTTGGAGACTTGGTGTCTCACTCAGACTCCAGTGAAAAACTTCAAGTAGTGGTGTGAAAAATTGCAAGATGTAAAATAATGATAACCTGTCTAAGTATATTCGTCAAATGACATCTGATTCATTTCTATTTGTTGAATATTTAAAAGTTTGAAGGATGTCTTCTTTTTCTTTTCTTTTTTCCTTTCCACTTTCCCTCGATAATCGACGCCTCTTTTCATTCAAATGTTATATGTTCATTAAAAATCAGTACTAGCAAATTATTTAACATTTCAATAATATGTTAAAAAAGCAAACAAAAAAATCACTGATTAAATTTAACTAATTGGTTGTGTGCTGGAAAAAGTTTATAAAATTCAAAGAACGTTTTAGATTCCATTAAAATATGATTGAATCGGTAATGATTAAAAAAAAGAACTCTCCAATATTCTTTGAAAAAAACCCAAAAACCAACCAAACAAAACAGAACAAAACAGTCTGGGATAAAATCATGTAATGAAAAATGAACTGAATAGTTTTAATGCTAGTCTAGGTTTTCTACTGTCAACTTAATATCTCATTTATCGTACATCAAAAAATATCTTCTCTCAAATTAATATAACAATAATAATTAATAATTAAAAGTATAATATATATATATATATATATATATATATATTATATATATATATATATATATATATATGTATTATGCATAGTCGATCAGGTCATGTGTCCAACGCGGGCATGTCATGGATTACGTCATAGTCACGTCACTTTTCAAATTATTGAAATGCAAGATTTGAATTCAGAAAAAACAGCAATATATATAATATATATATATATATATATATATATATATATATATATATATATATATATATATATATAATATAAAATTAATGTAAGAACGTTTGGTTTTGAATGTTACGTTCTGTTAGATGAATACTTAATTATCCATTTTTGTCGGGACGAGACCCCGTAGCGTAGTGGCAAAGCGTGCTTGTCTACGACATCATAATAAGAGAGTTTGAACACCAGTCCTGCTATTACATTCAGTTTCGAACTAATGTATGAACCTGTTAATTCCTCCAGGTATTCCTCAACACTGTTTTTTAAACTCTTGGGAACAGTTCAAATTGCACCAATTATAATTGGTATCACTTTCCCCCTCATATTCCATTTTTTCAATTATCTTTTCGTATTATTATTATTAATATTATTATTATTATTATTATTAGTTTTTCACACCTGTCGTAGCTAGTAGTTCACTGGGGGTGGAGTGATATCCAGTCTCTTCATGTCTCCAGGACTCTTCTGAGTATTCTAGCCGATCCCAACAGTGCTGTAGTTTGATGGGATGGTTCTTTTCTTCCTTCCAATCCTACACCCAGATACCTTTCCAGAGCTTTGGGGATCGTTCCAAGGGCACCAATCACAATTGGTATGACCTTCAACATCATGTTCCAAAGTGTCCTCAGTTCTCTGGCAAGGTCTGAGTATTTGTCTATCTTTTCGCTTTCTTTCATTTTCATTCGGTGGTTTGCAGAAACGGCAAAATCCACGAGATGACAGTTTTTTTCTTCTTGTCAACCAATACTAGGTACGGTCTCCTGACCGGGATTAGGTGATCCTTCTGTACCTCGAAGTCCCAGAGAATGTTATGAGTCTCGTTCTCTTCGACAGGTTTAGGTTTGTGCATATACCATTTGGTTGTATGGTGAAAATTGAATTTCTTGCACAATTCCCAGTGGATTACCTTTCCCACAGAGTCGTGCCTAGTCTTGAAAATCTATATCTTTGCCATGATCCACTTATATTTCAACAAGGAATTTTATAAACTTCACTATATAAGCACATGGACTTGGAAATTGCAAAAAATGTGCTATTTGAATATAAGTATTATTTGAATAGTAATAAAAACCCTAGAGATGATTAGGAATAATAACAACAAACAAATTAGGAAAACCTAAAAATATACTTTATCTACAAAAGATAGTGCTAATGAGCAATGGCTCACATACCGAGGAAAACTCTAAATCTAATATGTCCAATCATTTCCGGAGAAAAATAAACTTAATTTAAATTTGGTTTCAAGTAAAAGACTTAATAAAGATTATGTCAAACAGTAAATCAAGGGAAATGTATTATTTCCCTCTATGCTAATTTTTTCATCATCAAGTGTCTAAGTGGCAGCAAGTCTCGACAGGTCTCCCGGATTCTTTTAATAATTCTGGCTGATCTTAATATTCCAACTCTCTTGATAGTCTTCATTCTTTGTCTGATATTTACTTCCTCTCCATTTAATTTTCAGACGTTTGAAGACTATTCCAAATATTTTGGTAAATATCTTTATGCCACGAGGATATTTGTAGTTTCCTTTGTAAATTCTTAGCCCATGTGCATTTTCCTCGTGTTTTATTAAGTGGCATCATTGCTATAACAAATATTCTATTATCCATGTTTAAGGAATTATGTGGTATTTTGTTTTTTATAGTCTATCCGTGTTGTGGCTACATCATTTCCTTGTCATTATCTTCTTCAGAAAGTGTTGTCATTTATATAATAGGTAAATTGTTTCTCAAAAACCTTTGCGACACCCTTTCAGTTATTCTGCTTAAAGTTGGGAACTTTCAAGTGAATAGTAGAAATTCTCTTATTCGGGCTGTTAAGATCTTTCACATCATAGACCGACATGCTACTTGTCTTGGTTGTTGGAGTCGTTTTTTTTTTGAGGTCATCATGTATCAGAGTAGTTTTTTTTTCTTTTCTTTTCTTTTTTTTTTTTTTTGCAGTTACTTAATTGCTGAACTAATATGTCGTACTACGACCTTTACCTTCACGTTCCACATTTTTTTTAGTTCTCTAGTCAGGTCAAATATTTCTCTATCCTTTTGTTTTCTTTAATTTTTTACTATGTGATCCACCGAGAATAACAAAACCCACGAGATGACAATCTCTCCTTGTTGTTACTTAACACTAAGTCTTGTATCCTAACCGGAATTATGTGACCCGTCTTCCAGAGGAAGGGGTTGGTAGTATGTCAGTATAGAACAAACCTTGCCGGCAATAATCAGTATTTATCCTAGCCTAGAAACTTTATTTCTATTATAAGTAATCCTTAAAATCTGTTTTGATTCTATAATAGATAATACTAAAAATCAGTTTGGATTCTTGATGAATAATGGTTAAACGCCGTTTAGAGTAAATAATAAATTATATTCAAACTCGATATTGTTTCTATAATAGATAATAGTTTAAATACGTTTTGATTCTATAATGCATAATACTTATAATAATACTTATAATAAGTTTGGAATCTATAAAAAAATATTCAAGATCCGTTTGAATTCTAACATAAATGATTAAAATATATCATAAATATTTAAAATAATATCTAATAATATTACTTAAGATAATACTTCATAAATAAAATTTAAAATAAGTGTTGATTCTATGTTAAATGCCTAATAAATAAAACTTAAAACCAATTTTGATTTTCAGAGAAAAAATTGTTAGAAGTATCCTTGTTTATAGGTGGGCTGTGTTTTTCTTGGGGAGGGTGTTTTTCCCTACAAGAACAGATCAATAATATCTTCTGAGATATCTGGTTTGGTTACACCGGAATCAATGATAAAATCTTTCTTTTTTTTTCTGAAGTAATTCGGGTGATTTTCATTATTTTCTGATCTCGATCTTATACAGCTTAGATCTGCCCAGATAGGTTCACCTTTATTCATTTTACGTGACACATATATCTATAAAACTCAATGCATTTTAACCACCTATGAGTTCAATAGTATCACTATGTTCTTCTACACGGATGGATTTGGTATTAAATAACCCATACAGTTTGAAATGCCACTAAACAATGAAACCAAACCAATGTATTTTAGTTGCCTAAAAAGAGCTTAACTTAGTTTAGCTCAATGCTAGAATTATGAGAACACTCAGTGAGAATCGAACTCACTAACAATAACTGGATAGTCTAGTTTGCTAACCATCACACCCAAATTCAGTTTAGTACTTAGTTCGTTCGTCTATTTTTTTCCATTTAATTTGCTGTATAGGCAGAGTTCAATCTGTCATGAAAAGAGTGCCTTTTCATTGCCACAACTGCCATTAGATATTGGGTAAAGTTCTCCCGGCAATCCTATTGAGTCTTTCCTGTAAACCTATTCTTTTGTCGCTCCAAAAGCTTAGAAAGACGAGTGCAACAAATTTCCCTGAAATCGGAAATCTGCCATGTTTAATTGTGGCATTGTGTCAGTTTAAAGAACAAGCCGAGGCAATCTTCAAAGCCATAAGTCTCCGCTGCTGAAATCGAACAAGCGAAAACCTCCAATTCGTTATCCATTGTTTACTTTTGGCCATTCTACTATAATAAATGGTGAGAACATGTTTCTGGAACTGGTCTTTTCTGTCTCTTTACAAGTGGAAGTTTTTAGATTCACTGTTTCATTACACAAAGACACTTTTTCGGATATACTAAATCAACTTAAAAGAAGAGAAATGTAGAGTTTCAATGTTTCTTTGTTTTAGGTTTTCTTCTTCCTTGGAATAATACATTCAATCCGTTCAGCTTACGGCCAAGTCACATTGAAGGCACCGGTTCACACTAGGTAACCGAAGTTAAGCAGCGATGAACCTGTTTAATATTTAGATGGGTGACCATTTAAGCAACATCAGGTACTGTAAGCAACCTGAAATCAAAATGACTTGATTTGGCATTAAATGATCCGGAAAAGGTTGATACGCCGTAAAGCAAAAACACCAACCAACCAACCAATCAACCCGTTCAGAGGTAAACAAGTTGAAGTCTTTCTCATTACACAAATAAACTTTTTGGTATACTAAATCAACCTAAAAGAAGAGTTTCCATGTTTGTTTTAGGTTTTCTTCTTCTTTGAATTAAACATTCAATCCGTTCAACTGCAAACACCAAATTTCCCATTTAAAAAAAAATATTCATTCCAAATTAAGAACAAAAGACACAAAAATAAAACAACGACGGTAATCCCAAAGATAAGGTCTCCAAAATATCTAGAAAACATAGAAACGATTATTGTTTATTGTCTATGGGGTTTACATGATTTTAAAGTTAGAACTTGTATCTATTTTTCTACGTAATCACCATTTCAATCGATGCTTTTTTGTAGGTTCTTTAGTAGTTTTTGTATGCCTATGTCATATTAGGTGAGTGTCATATCGTTAAAGCAACATTGAACCTCAACGTTATTGAAATATAACACACACACACACACACACACACACACACACACATATATATATATATATATATATATATATATATATACCGTAATTGACGGCATATAAGATGCACGGGCATATAAGACGCAACCCCATTTTAGCAGGTCATATTCAGGAAAAAAAGTTTTTAGTGTATTTAAGCATATATTGTTGAAAACAGTCGGTTTAACTTGATTATAACAATACCAGCAATAAAATAAGAATGCATGGAGTTTATGGTAGGTAAAAGTACTGAGCGTAAACTGGGTTAGTGAGCCTCATAGAGAAGATTAGCCTAGGCCTACGGGAGGTCTCAAACTTCACATACGATGTATAAGACGCAGGGCAATTTTTGAGCTAAAATTTTGGAAAACAAAGTGCCTCCTATATGCCGTTAAATACGTTATATCTATATTGTATAATTAATGTTTTTATGACCAATTTTTGACCTCAAAACAAGGAGTCGTTCATTGCATGATACATGATATATATATATTTACCAACCCCTCCATACGAGTAGGATGCGACACAAGGTCAATTTCTTAAGCGGAGTTTAACAGGTTTCAGATTTTCCTTCTCCTAGACTGGTTACCTAGCCAGGGTTAAAGAACCAGTCTGCCCTGCTATTTACCCATAGCTGGAGGAAGAGTAGGATTCATACCTTTCTCAAAGGTATTAGTGCTAAGTGAAATGCAATTACCACGTCCAGGATTTGAACTCGGGGCGACGAGTCCATTTCCCATAACTTTAACCATTACACCATGCGCTTCCTACATATATGTTTTTGAAATATCGAAGCTAACTTTATTCATAGGCCGAACCTTGCCATAACTACGATCCAATATGTTCCTGGATAGCGAGGTGATTCATTTCTTTTGTCAAGCAACGAGAGAAATTTAGAAATCCCCTAAATAAAAATTTGGTAAGTTTGCGTTGCAGACAAAACTTTGTTGAGATAGGAACTGACACCAGTCAGAATAAATAAAACTTATTATTAATAAATAAAGAAAGAAACAGAGTTTTGCTGAAGTAATCGATAAAATCTTAAGAGATTTACAATAGTTATTATATAGATACTTACATTGCGTCTGTAAATTCCTTGTCATTGAAATTAAATCTCTTCTTGGTTTTCAATACATGTCTATAATAAAATCATGAACATTGAATATTATACATAATAGATGAAGCCGTGGACATCGCACGATTTAATGATATATACAAATAATATAATGCAGTATATGTTTATATACTAGACAACAATTTGGAGGAATGGGCATTCCGTTGTAAAAGCGAGGCTTCTACTTAGAAAGGAATGAGGATTCTAATTAGAATTACATAGTTATCTTCGCTATATCGAGATTTTAAATGATTATTCAATGACGTTCAACTCAAATGAAGACTCTACAAAAGTGTCAGTTACTTGCAGATAACTAGAAATTTAATTGTAGAAGCATTTTAAGATTTCGTTTCGACTATTTGTTTCGCATATCCACTTCTTATGTGTTATCTAATGGCGAAATTTGATTCAGTTGTAAATGTTTGTAATCATAACTGTTATACCAGCGAAAATATACGCCCACCGGTTTAAATTTAATGAAATATATTAATTAGAAAGTAAAATAATTACGAATAAGAGTCTGCGTGGCGTAGTGGCTAACGTACTGGACTACGACATCGTAGTAATCGGGTTCTAACCCTAGTCACGCTATTATGTTTACTTTCGAACTAATACCCTTGAAATGTATTAATCCCTTATCCTCCGACTATGAGTTAAGTAGTACGACTAACATCCGTATGCAAGGATGGCTTCGACATAAAGTAACCCAAAAAGGTTTATATGCCATTAAACAAAGATACAAAACAACATAGTAAAAAGACAAGTAAGGCGTATTTGTTTAACGGCATATCAACTTTCTTACGTGATATTTAATGCCGAAATTTGATTCATTAATAAAAGTGTAATTGTGATCATAACTAATTATACAAGCAAATGTATGCATCTTCTGGTTTAAATGCAATAAATTAAATTAATTTAATTAGAAACAAATATTAGGCTTATTTGTTTAACGGCGTAACGACTGCAGTTCGAACTTGCTTACTGCTATGACTCAGGCCAGCACGTTAGCCACTACAATACAAATATGCTATATTCAATGCCAAAATTTATATATTTGTAAGTGTTTTGTAATCCAACTATATGTCCAGTTCCATTGCAATTATTTTTAATTGAACTTATTTTTTTCTCTATAATCATTGTGTTGCAACCCTCTAGGGTTATTTTATGCCTAGATATTATGCAATCGAGTTTATTGTACGTTTGTATTAAATTGTTTGTAATTTTTTTTAAAGTTTTTTTCGCGGTCTTATTGAATTTGACCGATATTTAAACTTATTCATTTGATATATAGATGGGGTCCTAAATTGTAGTACCATTCCGGGTCAGAGTCTCTAGAATAGTTCATTGGCCTTGGTTAGACAACCAGAGTAGGAGAAGGAAAGTAAACCAGCTCTACTCAGTTCTAATATTGGGCATGTGTGACATCCTAACTGTGGCGGTGTGTATAGGTAAATAGATACATGACAAGGTATTGCTTTCTTGTCTGTGATTGATAAAGTTTTTAGATGGGATCTCTTAGGTGGATTTACTCTATCCCAATATTGATAATGTACTTCGTGAATCACAATTTGGTTTCCACACTGGTCATCCTATCACGGATATGACCTTCTCTATAAAAGCAGTTACATGTAAATTGCATAGAACAACGAATGGATTTATGTCACGTTTTTATTGACCCAACTAAATCCTTTGATACTGTAAACAGAACTGCACAATGGGCGATTTCAAGGAGGTTTGGTTGCCGGGACAACGTCCTTTGTTATACTTCGATCTGGGCGTCCTAATTTCTGTGAGAGGGCGTCCAATCGTGGTAAAAGTGTTTACAAGGTAGTCTTATACATCTATTACAACTGAACAGTGAGTTCGTTCCTCGTTTGAGGCCCCATAATGGCGACCTTGTGTCACATCCTACCAGTGGTGAACGGTTTAAGAAAAAAGTGGGTTTCCCATCCTGGTGTAATGATTATCAAACTAGTCTTGTATATCCATAACTAATGAATAGCGAGTTCGATCCTCCCAAAAGGTTTCATTCTTGAGACTTTGTGTCACATCCTACGTGGGGCGAACGTGTTAGGTAAATACTGAGTTAATGTGGGTGGAAAGCAAAGAAGAGCAATATAAATAAAGAATGATAGTACATAATATTGTTATAGAAAATGGAATCGGTGATCCGAGTTCGAATCTTGGATGCGGCTATTTGTATTTCACTTTGCGTTAATGATTTTGGGGAAAGGCTCAAATCAAGATGTTCCCAATTCAGATGTCGATAAAAAATTTAACTTGTGTCGCATCCTGCCAATGGTGGAGGGGTTGGGTAAATTCATACATACAAAAAACTTACATACACTCTTTTCATTTTAGCGAACCATCTCTCTCTCTCTCTCTCTCTCTATATATATATATATATATATATATATATATATATATATATATATATAAAGTTAAACCTAATGAGTCAGATATACCTATTAATAGTTTTGCTTAGTAGCTCATTAGGGAAAGAATAAGCAAAACTCTTAGTAGGTTTATCTGACACATCAGGTTTAACTTTATCGTTTGCTCTACTTGGGTATTGAGTACTTTTTACATTTTAGCTTTAGATAATCCTAGCGGTTTATATATACACACACTCACACACACACACACACACACAAATATATATATATATATATATATATATATATATATATATATATATATATATATATATATATATATATTGGCCAAGTGTTATAGCATTAATCGATTATTTTCGGTTGGTACGACGCTCTTGATTTTTTAACACTTTTTTTCCCAGGAAAAGTTTCGTAGTATATTTTTACTATCAAATTATTTGGGTTTTTTTTTCCTTACCACAAGGGTTTCCCTTTGTGCACATATGCGTATGTATGTTCCTACGTATATGCGCGCGTGTATATATGTATGCATGTATATGTATGTGTGCCTGTACGTGAGCGTGTGAGTGTATGTGCACAAATTTGTATGAGTACGTATATGCGTGTCTGTCTGTGTGTACATGTGTGCGTATGTGCGTATATATGTACACGTGGAGCCCATAGTAGTATGCGTATGCGCTTCAGTATGTATATGTAAGGCTTACCCAGCAAATATATCTGACATGTGTGTGCATATACATATGTATGAATATTATTTTGTATGCGTGTATATGTCGCGAGTATATGTAACCACGTGCAACCACGTCCGGTTGTCAAAGCAACACCTCGTAATAGACAACACCGAAGTTCAAAACACCACCACCCACCCACCCATAATATACAACATTTACAACCTTAAAATTAATATTATCCAACCCCACTCCCCAACTATCACGACCCGTCCGTATACATCATACACGGCCTACGCGCGTGCACACATACACATACATATATAGACATGAGCGCTCGCACGTAAGCACAATTAAAATACCACACACTAACAGATCAACGTATTATGTGTGTGACCAGCCACTACGCGTACACAACCTTTATACTGCCCATAAACACTCATACATTCAATTCACCTTCACATACATACACACATCATTTTATCCAATCATACGCATCCCATGTCTATTGAATTTTTTGAAATTTTTTCGATTTTCCTCACATTTGAAACATCTTCACCTGATTAATGCATCGCATGAAACCAATATGGTTGTGAAAAGTTCCTTTGTCACCCAATAAATAGATATGTAAAACCTATATATTTATCTTATTATATTATATAACAGCTCTATTTTATATTGAGCACTCTACCAATTAATACTGCCTTTGGTACACCATTCCAGCAAAAGCTGAAATAGTGACCATCTCACACTACAGTATATATATATATATATATATATATATATATATATATATATATATATATATATGAATCGACTGGGATGGGAGAGATATGTTTTGTTTCTTTGTTATTAATGCCAAGGCCATGTTTGTAGAAGAACAGTAGTGTTAATATTTAACCAATAGATGCGGCAGGAGGGTGTTCACACCTTTCCCAATGGTATTTGGGAATTAACGTAGTATGTGACTGGATTTCGAACTTGCTTATTACGATGTTATAGTCCAGCACGTTAGCCACTATGCCACGGGGACTCGCCTGACATAGATAGATAGATAGATAGATAGATAGGAACAAACAAAAATATGTACATAGACAGATAGGAAATAATACACTGAGATTGATAGATAGATGGATAGGTGGATAGATAGATAGATTGACTAAACAAAATTAGATTTACGATAGTTATGATATATGTTGCATTTTGCCTCTAGAAATATGGACACAAAATAAATTTATTCTTGGTGTGTAATATAAGTTTATAATAAAATCATGGACAGGGATTATCATAGATACGAGTTAAACCCGTAAAAAATCTACGACTCAAGATAAAAAAAAATATAAATCATAGAAGAAAGGAAGGAAGAAAACAAAGAAACAAACAAATGGCACAAAAAAGGAAACAAGAAAGAAACAGAAAGAAGAGAAAAATGAAATTTAAAATAAAAACAAGAAAGAAAAAAGTAAAAACAAAATGATAAAATATTACAAGAAATTGAGGAGAAGGAGGAGGAGGGGGATGTTGCAAAGTAGAGTGTCTAGCGAGAAAAACGCTTTTTTAGTATGGATTCTGTATTTTCATTCTCCTAGACTGGTTGCCATAACAAGATTTAAGAGCCAACACTGCTCTACTATTTACCCAGAATTGGAGTGAGAATAGTTCAATTCATACATTTCCCAACGATATTAGAGCGAAATGAAAACATACCTGTTCAGAATTTGAACTCGATTTGTAGCATCTATTTTTAACTACAATGACGTTTACACAAAGAGTGACTCCATAAAGAAAGAAACAAACAAACAAACAAACAAACAAACAAACAAAAAGAGAGAATCAGAAAAGCATGTATGGAAAAACACATACAATATAATAAAGTTCTTATTTTTTA
Organism: Doryteuthis pealeii; assembly: GCA_023376005.1. Lineage (NCBI taxonomy): Eukaryota > Metazoa > Mollusca > Cephalopoda > Myopsida > Loliginidae > Doryteuthis > Doryteuthis pealeii. The sequence goes on from CM042146.1 coordinate 128,573,533, forward strand.
AATAAATTTAAAAGGTTTGAACTACGGAAACATATAAACTACTGAAATAATATTTTACTAGGTATGTCCAAAATCCCGGCAAGACAGCACCTTTCTTTAAACTTTTGTAAAATATTAAAAATAAAATATAGTAAATTGCCGCTTATATCAAATTGCTTCCCTTAAGAACACCGCTTACATCATCGCTAAAGTCCATCACCTGCTCAACATGGCAGAGTGGTGACAACGTGGTAGTGTCAGAGTTATGATGTTCGTAACTCAAATTTCTGGTAGGGCCTCCCAAAGTTGACAGGTCTGTCCCCCAATGGTATTAGGGGCACGGCCCAGCTAAAGGGGCTCTGTTGAAAATCCAAAAAGGTGTTTCCGTTATGGTCAGGAATCGACGCATACTTGTCACTGCGCCATTGGAAAATTTGTGGCAAACATGGGCATCTGTTTCCACCGACAGAGATATGCATGTTGGGTTTGGAGACCGCTTGTGAATTTCCTAATCTCTTGTTACTCTTTTCAGGAATTCGCTATCTCATTCATTTGTGAGACGGTGAATTTGTTGGATGGAACATTTGTGCACTTATTAATTACAAATTCCACCCAAATGTTAAAATTTGAAGCGGAAACACGAAAGAATCGAGAAAAATCTCTTCAGACACGAGATGTCTATCCTGTTTAATAATGTCTACAGTAAAGAAAACATGCTGCCCGTATATATATATATATATATATATATATATATATATATATATATATATATATATATTATACGAGGGAGAATCACAACTTATTTGCAAGAATGAGACATCCAGTAAGGATCGAACTCACTATTCTGTCGTAATGCTAATTACTGTAAGTTATTTCATATAACTCCAACATAAACAAAGAAGAATCACTCCTGACTGATAAATTATTTATTTTCCCATGAAACTAACCCTAAACCCTAACCCTAACCCAAAACCATAACCCTAACCCTAAACCTTAACCCTAACCCCGTCTTCTTTTTTCCTAGCAGATCAATAAATAAATGAATAATTCATCAGTCAAGAGTGGTTCCCCTTTGTTTATGTTGGAGTTATAGGAAATAACCGTACTGCACCACAATGAAACACCCCTTTCTGTCGGCAAGTATTTGGTCTATTGTATGCCATTTGTCAGTTTTCACTCATATTTGCATCATCCTTCTTGTGTATCGTAACTGTGTGGGGTTGCTTCTAGAATAGCAGTGTATTACGAAATCGTCAACACCATTACTTGTGTCCCATGCCACCAATGGCCCAACAGGTTGAAGATAGAAAGAAAATTATTTAGTTAACCCGTTCGCAATGGGTAGGATTTGACACAAGATTGCATGTATAGGGAAAAAAGAAAGAGTATAAAGAGAAAATTTAAAAAATAGCAAGCATGTAATCAAAAATAATAATAAATAAAGAAAGAAAGAAAGAAAGAAAGAAAGAAAAGTAGTTTATGATATGAAAAGCGTCTGAATTTAAGAATGGCAAAAAGAGGGAAAGTTAAAAGAGAAGGAAAAATAAGTGCAAAGTGTAAGTAAGTAGAAAGAAAGAAAAATCCAAAAAGAGAGAAAAAGAGAAACAAATAAAGGAGAGAAAAAAAAGGAAAATGGAATGAAATGAGACGAAAGAAAATATAAAAAGAGATATTAAGTAACAAACAATAAAAATAGAAGAAAGAACGAAAGAACGAAAGAAAGAAAGAAAGAAAGAAAGAAAGAAAGAACTTTAAAAAAGTGAAGAGAAATTAAGAGTGGGTGAGTAAAACTAAAACTAAAAATGGAAAAAATAAAGTTTTAGAGAGAGAGAGAGAGAGAGAGAGAGAGAGAGAGAGAGAGAGAGAGAGAGAGAGAGAGAGAGAGATGGAGTGGAAGTAATGAGCGAGTGAAGATAGAGTGATACATAAACACACACACACATAGAGAGAGAGAGAGAGAGAGAGAGAGAGAGAGAGAGAGAGAGAAGACTATGATAAAGGGAGAAATAAATAAATATATATATATATATATAGAGAGAGAGGGAGGGGTAAGAGGGGGGGGAAATCAACGAGGGGAAAGAACCTGTAAAAACGGCCTAAAATGAACTGACCAAAAAGGAAAAGACAAAAACCAAAATAGAATAAGGAAAGAAAGATCGTGAGAAATTGGGAAAAAGAAAGAAAGAGAGAGAGAAAGAAAGAATAATAGACAAACAGAGAGAGATAGATAGAGAGAGAGAGAGAAAGAGAGAGAGGGGGGTAAAGAGAGAAAAAGAGAAAGAGAAACATTGAGATGAAAGATCTGAAGAATTTGATATTAAGTGAATTCATAGCGTGACACAACACTTCAATCTTCATTTCATTATGATTTCTCGTTGATCTGAATGTTAGTAAAGATGTTTATATTTTAAAGCGTTTATTAAGTTGCTGTTCAAATGAACTCGGAACCTTTTAAAGAACATTTGCGTTGAAGACACGCAAACCTTAAAGTAACCGTGCAATAGGGCGCCAATTTTAAAGCGCTCTTTTTTTTTTTCTTTCTCGCTCTCTTTCTGTTTTCGGTGCAATAACACTGTAGGCCAATCCTATAATGTTCAGTACTTAGCGAACGCTTCACCCCCTGCTCTTTTGAGAAGAAGAAAAAAATGGTGGAACAGACTCTGCATGATTGGTAGAATCTTCTTCTCTGGGGAATAACTGTATATTCAATCAAAAGATATCTACAGTGTCAACCATAAATAAGTACAATCCTATCACCTTTATTAATTTTCTCCTAAACCAAATCTTCAAAAGCCAATCTCTTGGGAAGATTGTGCATAATCAAAACGGATAGTATTCTCTTTAGCTCAGTCAATAGAGCATCCGCCAAGGAATCTCAAGATTCCTGGTTCCATTCTGGTCACCGCCAACTAAACGCATGAGTAGCACAGTTTAGGTAATCTGATCTGTGCGGTTGAGCATCTGCGAGCTTTCGGTAGATGTGGTGCTCCAAAAAGTTTCCTGGTCTAACGCTAGCGGATATGGGATATATTTCCTCGCTGTTCGGCTGATACCAACAATAAGCCACTCCACAGGCTAATATATATATATATATATATATATATATATATATGTGTGTGTGTGTGTGTGTGTGTGTGTGTGAAGAGAAAAATGGAAGTGAATCCGACGGTATGTAAAACAGGTTCAAATAAAATGAGAGATATTTATTCAGCCAACGCTGCAGTGTCTCAATCTGTTTAGTAGATCTTCTTCAGGGCTTTTGTTGATATAAGGAAAAGTAAAATTTATTACAGAATAATAAGGAGACTGTGATAGTTGTTGTTGATCGGTTTGTTTACAATGTTTTGAATGGAAAATTAGCGCTCTTAGAATAGTTCGAAATTTATGAGACGCAAGGATAAATGGTTTTAAAGGATGATATCGAACATTCTCTTACGTTGTCTTGAATGAATAAATATCACTCATTTTATTTGATGCTGTGTTTTTTCAAATTTTTTTCACTATTTTATATATATATATAAAGGGCAGTTGTGTGTATCTGTATGTCCGGCGGAAACTTCGAAAATAAAACAATTAACGACAAAGTAAATATATAAACACATTAAATATCAGCAGGGCTTGGTTTTTAGCAAAAATAATAGAGATCTGATATAAATTTGAGAAGAAAATTTAAAGGATAACAGCGTGGATTTTTTTTTTCATTTAATATTTCAGATAGTAGACATTATCATTTCTTTTCAGAGTAGCTGGATCAATTCAAGGTCTATTTTTTATACATTATTTAAATGAGGTATCCCACGACGATTCAACTCACGATTTAGTAATAATGAATCTGCGGGACTAACTTAAAAAATCCCCCTCTACCCAGGCGACGCCGGGTAGCCGCTGCTAGTATATATATAATATATATATATATATATATATATATATATATATGGGGTTATTGTTAGAAATTTGCAGCGTACGGATGAGAACATCAGGTTACAAAATGAAACGATGGAATCACTTAGACAGAAACGCATGGAACTGCTGTCAACGAAATATAAATAGGATAGAGCTCTCTCAGGCGGTCTTTACATATACACATATTTTCTTTTAGGAAAAACAAATAGTTCCAAAAAAGATGAATTTATTATATTATATTTGAAACAATTTGTTTTTACTATTTCTATATTTTGTCGGATTCATATTCATATTTTACCCACATACATATGTATGTATTTATCGGTTAAATCATCGCTCAGGTTTTTAGGTGTTCTGATGACCCAGCAGTTAGGAACTCTGACTGATGATAAATCGGTCGGGTTTCGATCCAGCTAGAGGTAGCCTACTATGTTTAGCCACAGTGATGTGAATGATACATCGAAACACGATGTCTGTGGATGACTAAATATATATAGAGAGAAAGATAGATAGATAGATAAACATGCATTTATCTTCGTACTCATATATAACGTCATTTTTCTTTCTTTTGTATTTGTTGAATTAAATTCAATAGCACATTGACAATTTGCGATTGTCGTTCTGAATAGAAATTCGTACATGACACATATCAAGAAATTGTTTGCTATTTTTGCTTGGTATCATTTGTAACGAAATTATCCACTGCGTTAATACAATCGTGAAATGCATTGAAACACTTATGTAGTGTCGCTATTATTATCGATATAATAACCTAATTAAATGATGTTTCTTTAGAACAAAGATAATCGAAGAAAATAAATGAGAAATATATCTGAGCGACATAGTTTTCACGAAATATTTCAGCATTTTCTAAATCCGGAACTCGAATCGGAAATTCGGTTGGAAATATTATTCAATTCATCATACAACACCCCCCACCCCCATATATATATATATATATATATGTGTGTGTGTGTGTGTGTGTGTGTGTGTGTGTGTGTGTGTGTGTGTGTGTGTGTGTATGTGACATAGTCCCTAGTTAGATCGAGATATTGCGTTCCTTTTCGGACTAATATCTATGGGGAAAGTGTGAACCTCCCATCTTAAATATTACTACCATAGTTCTTCTACAAGGATATCATTTGATTAAAATGAAAATATAACATATATATAACATATAACAAAATATAACATAATATAAAATGAATTTGAAATGATCATTTCCTTTAATTAATATATATATATATATATATATATTATATATATATATATATATATATATAATTAATTGTGGGTCCTTGGTGAGGAACCAACACTAGAATGTCCATGTGTTTGCTTCCACAGGAGAACGTCACTTATGAGCTCATCCTTGCTTCTCCAGCAGTGTCCTGCTCAATAGTCCGTCTCACTCGGATGGTTTGTGAGATGGGGGGGGGGGCAGGTGGGCATACAGCTGATCCCTTGTGGGGTGCTGTTTCCACGACTTGTTCAAGACTGCACGCAGCATTCTTGTGCAGCTTCCATCCAGCTTATTCTCAAGGCGCTTCGTTAGGGATATATATATATATATATATATATATATATATATATATATATATATATATATAAACTGAGCTGGTTGAATATGGTGGGAGTTTGACTTGTAGAGGGGTAGGACCCCTCCTTCAAAAAAAAGGGGTGTTCTGGGTAATATACTAAACTGCCTCCGGTGACGTGGCTTCAGGTTCAGAGATCTGGCAAGAGGGTAGAACCCTATTGTTGCTATTACTTGCTGGTCTCCTCTGATTGGATCCCCTTGGTCAATTAATTAAATCTATTTGAACATTATTCGTGTTAGATATAAATATTTAAAACAATACAATGAAGTGCAGATGTGTGTGTGTGTATAACTTTATTAAGTCTGTTGTTATATATATAATTATTAAGTCTGTTATATGTACTTTATTAGATCTAAGGTTCTACATATATTTATTGAAAGAGTTCCCGTGGCGTATTGGCTAACGTACTGGTCTGCAACGTACTGGAAAATTATTAACCCCTTTATCCCCCTAGCTAGTATTTAATAATACCACTAAAGTATGGATTTTCCAATAAGTAAGTATGGAGAACTATATGTTTATCAAGTCTGTTTTATATATCTTTATTAAGTCAGTTTTTCTATATATTGTTAATAAATTTATTGTTTTAAATATTTTCATTAGGTGTGTTGTTCTATATATCTGTATTAAATCTTTTGTTCTATATATCTTTATTATGTCTATTGTTTTATATATAGTTATTAAGTCTAATCTTCGATATATATTCATTAAGTCTGTTGTTCTATATAACATTATTAGGTCTGTTGTTTTATATATCATTATTATTAGGTCTATTGTTCTAAAGACATTTTCTCTGATGTTTAGTAATACAAATTCATTTCCGTTTTATATTCTATATTTTCTATTTAGCGCCAACTTGTACAACTTTTAAAGTTCACCAGAATGTTGTGTTGTGAGTTCTTGAAATTATGAGATTATTACTTTATTATGTGATTGTCACTGTATGTTATATTACTTATATACTGCTCAAAACAAGATATTGAGCACACTCATTATATACACTGCAACCCTGCAGTACTGTACGCACACACACGTACACACACACATACACACACATGATAAATGATTATATCTATTTTGTTTGCATAATATCACATAAGAAATAATAACAACCTGGTACCTTAGGTCTTGAAGTAAATTGATATTTTAAGAGAAATTGCATAGCAAATATTTATCTATAGGCGATACGATAAACAGTGTACTGCTAATAAATATTTGAACAAACAACGTATTTCATATAATGGCTTGGATTAGAGTGTTTATAAGGACTAAGTATTTAAGCAGTGTGGAAACATCACCCCACGAGAAAACAGCTGTATGGCCACCTGCCACATATCTCCCAAACCATCCAAGTAAGACGGACAAGACACGCAGGACACTGCTGAGAAGCAAGGACGAAATTATGATTGCCGTCCTCCTGTGGAAGCCAGCACATGTGACCACCAGTGTGAGCCGGCCAGCAAAGACGTACATTGACCAGCTCTATGCGGTTACTGGATGCTGCGTAGAGGACTTTCCGAGAACAATGAGTGATAGAAAAGGCTGGAGAGAGATTGTAATGGATATCCGTGCTAATAGCGTGGCATGATAATGACATGATGATTTAAGCAGTCGGATTGGAAGTAACTCAAGGTCGCATTTATGGAGAAGCTGGCGAGGATCGAAATCGCTATTCAGTAGTAATGGATCTGCAAGACTAGCTTGTTAACCTTTACACGACGATGGGATGTCCAGTTGATAAAGAGTAACACAGTTTAAAAAGAATGAAATAAAAAAAAAGTTCTTTTATTCAGAAAAGTCTGGTTAATTGTACCAACTGTTTTATCAAGGGAGATAATCGCTAAATTAAACCAATAATACGTGACAATATCTAATCTATGAATACGAACAAACTCATAAGTGACGTTCTTTTGTGGACACCTACACATGGACACACCAGTGTAGACCGACCAGCAAAAACCTACATCAATCAGTTCTGTACAGATTTTAGATGCTGTGCACTGGACTTCCCTTGGGCGATGATCGATGGGGATGGTTGGAGAAAGAGAGAGTCATGTATATCCGTGCTACGAGCACGAACTGATATTTTGTTTTGAAACATATCAAAACTCGGTTGGTCATTTAATGCCGGCAAAGTTTCGAAAGATCCGTCGCGATAGTTTGGTAGAAAATTATTTAAACTCATTTTTTTTATAAACAAATTTTCTATTCAAATCATAGTTGGGACCCTAACAGGTACTAGCACTCCGGGCTCGAGTGGACCTAGGAGTAATTATGATGAAGAAGAGCTCCACATTTCCCAGACCTCCAGAACTGAAACTTCACTATCAGATATAGTCTAACATCATTTCCAGGACATGAAGACCCTCAGCCACCACCTTCTAGCACATTTATAATAAATAGGTCGGGTTGCTATAAATGCAATAGGGTTGGGACAATCATATAGGTGATAGGACTTGACAGGTCCAGCTGAGTGATCGGAAGGTGCCTCTTCGACCGACAATCTACCTAAGTAAGGACCAAAGTGGGGTGTTTGCATGTCATGGACTGCTCAGCCACCAGAATTCCATCCTTAAGCCTCACGAGTCTCCGTCCCAGCTAACAGGTGGCCCAATTTGAGGGGGTATTACCCCTCTTCAGAGGTGCAGTCGATGTAGTCTAAAGCTCAGCTGACAGGCTCCAGCACGACCGGTATAATATATATATATATATATATATATATATATATATATATATATATATATTAGCACTTATCATCTGGAGAGAATGCAGTCGTATACTAAGACCAACTGACAGGTCAAGTCAAGATAAAGAAAACGAATTCTGACGAGAAAGTATTGACATTGAAGTTTGAATTTAACATTCAAAATTTAACATTTAAATGAAGACGTTTGTAGAATTGAGCAACTTAAATGATTAATGATGTCTAGACATATCCAACATTTTCGACAGAAGTTCTTCAGAATGAAACAGTGGACGATGATGAGGGAATGTATAATTTGATGTTCTCTGTAATATATATATATATATATATATATATATATATATATATGTGTGTGTGTGTGTGTGTGTGTGTGTGTGTGTTTGTGCGTGTGTTAAATGAAGAAAGAAATGGCTCATCGGAAAAAGAAAAAGCGAATAGTTTATAGATAAATATTTTTTTTTTATGAAATGGTAGAAATAATTTCCTTGTGTATTAAGAAAATAGAATAAATAATTTCATGTGTATTAAAAAGTTAGAAGAAATAATTTTCCTTAATCAACATGTGTATCAATAATCTAGTAGAAATAATTTTCATTAACTTCATATGTATTAATAAATTGGTAGAAATAATTTTCATTAACTTTATGTGTATGATAAAATTAGAAGAAATGCGTTCATGTATATTAATAAACTGATGGTTGACCCTCAGCCACCTCTCTTTTAAGACATATAAAAAATAAAGAAATGTAGGGTGTTTTTTTCTTTTTCAAGACGTTTAATTTGAAGAATACGATTGGAACGTAATCTAAAGGTGCTACAGCTTCACATAGATCAGATTGGGCCTCTCCAACGAAAATAATATGACCACTTACTACCGGATCACGGATCACTCTACCACAGCAATCCTGTCCACTAGTATTATAGATTGCCCCCAACGTCCAACAGGTGGCCCCATTAGTGGTGTCTTACGTCTCTACAGAGATACATTCGGTGTATTTCACAGCCCAGCCAACAGAGCGTTTACAACACGGATTTCACCGAAAGAAAATATATATATATATATATATATATATATATGTGTGTGTGTGTGTGTGTGTGTGTGTGTGTGTGTGTGTGTGTGTGTGTGTGTGTGTGTGTGCTGCCATGTTGGCTGGTTTTTTTCCTATAGATTTTGTTCAAGAAGGATGAATAAAGGAAATGAGGGGAGAGTTTGCGGAAGATGTTTCCTTTTTTTTTTTCTTTGCGTGCAAGTATCCACTGAACCCCTCGCCAACAGCAAGATGCGACCCAAGGTCAATTTTTAAGCGAAGTGTACACGATTGAATTCAGTGTTTTTTTACATCCTAGACTGGTTGACATTACCAATTTTATAGAGACCATTTAGTCCTATTAGTTTATCCATAAATGATGGGGACTTGTTGAATTTATACGTTTCCTAAAGATATTAGCGCTATGTAAAATCCATGCAGCATCGTCTCAAATTTGAACCCGAGGCGCCGTGTTTATTTCGTCCTTCGATAATCATTACACGACGAATGCGTGTATGTATGTACATAGTGACTTCTAAGATGGGGATAGATTCAGCGAATTCTAAGCCCCGCTGACAAGGCTGGCATAACTATTTGACATATAGATGAGACCATAGTAGGTACAACTACTCCGAGGCAGAGTGGACCTGGGAGTAATATCAATGTAGGATTACATTAAACTAACCGGAGCTCTAGAACTGGATGCTCACCACCATATGCAGTTTAATATCATACCCAAGATACCAATATTGTTTGTATGGGGGTCTGACACATCTGATGGAGTGAGTCTGTTCTTTAGCCTGACCGAGTTACGCCACTCCAGAAGGTACATTGTATGTATATGTCTGTTAGATTGAGGCACTCATCCAAATTGGTGCAAATCTATTTTTCTCGCACACCATGTACTTATCCGCATATACAAACGTACACATCATTCGTACATAGACTTATCGATTTTGTATTCTTCATCGTGTTGTATTTTTCAGGATTTTTGGTGCAATTCCTCAACCTTCGTTTGTCATCATAGATTTCTCTTTGCCTCTTGTTTTCCTTTATTGTAATACAGTTCATTTCGTATCAGTTAATTACCACGCACACACACGCACACACACACGCACACAGACACAGACACAGACACACACACACACACACACATATATATATATATATATATATATATATATATATATTGTACAGCCGGACACATTGGTGTGATATTTACTTATTAAGTTCGTTTGTGTGTAAGAGAAATATATTAGATATCACATTGCTAATCATAGCAATAAAGTACACCACCTCCAATCAATCAATCAATCAATCAATCAATCAATCAATCAATATATATATATATATATATATATATATATATATATAGGGGTGTTCTATACTTATTAATCAAGAGTGCTTAATATCAATGATAGAGCATGTTATGTGTAACATGGCCAAGAAAGTTAACAGCGATTGATTACTGACAGGTTCTCGCCTACATCATTTCCAAATAAAGGGGTATGAAAATCGCATAAGCAGGAAACTGTCAGTTACCAAATGCTGTTTACTTCATGTCCCCGCCACTCTAAAATGCTCTATCATTGACAGTAAGCACTATTGATTGATTGATAAATATACACACACACACACATATATATATATATATATATATATATATATATATATATATATAGTGTGTGTGTGTGTTTGTGCTTTTGTGTGTGTGTGCTTTTGTGTGTGTGTGCTTTGTGTGTGTGTGTGTGTGTGTGTGTGTGGTCAGTCTATCTTGCTTTTTTTCAATTTATTTATTTATCTCTTTTTTTTCTTTCATATTTCATTTCTTTATTGCTATCTGGTTGGCATCCTTCCGTCTACGAGAGACGATGGAGTAGTGTCAAGGTTTTTGTTAACTTGAGCTACATAGCCTGAGCGGCTTTGTATGGAGGATGAGCTGTTACCCGTGCAGCAAATCCCCCCTCTCCACATTGCCAAAGGAAAGGTAAGGGACCAATGCAGTTTGGCAACGGTAGTGTCGCAGAAATTAATAGGTAGCACTGGATTTCAGCATCACACCACCTTAGGGACTCCAGCTCCTGATTTATTTTCGGGGTTTACTCCCCTAGCCTTTGCTTCTTTCTTTCTCTCATTTCTTTTTTTCGCCTTTTTTTCGTTCTTTCCCCTTCTTCATTTTCTTCTTTATTTCTTTCTACCTTGATTTTCTTTTTTCTTTCTTTTTCTTTTCTTTTTCTTTTCTTTCTCCATTCCTTTGCTTCTTCCATTCTCCCTTCATTTTTTCTTTCGTAAATTCTTTCTTTCTTTCGTTCTTCATTTCCTCGTTTTTTTATTTATTATTTTTCTTTCATTCATTCATTTCCCTTTTCTTTCCCTTTTCTTTATTTATTTATTTGATTCTGTCGTTCTTCCGCCCTTTCGTTCTTTTTCTTATACTTACTTGAGTGATCTGAAAGGACTTCAGTCAATTGGTGCTCCCGTGTCTTCAACTCAGCATAATCCCCCCCCCACGCATAGACAAGATGTACGGATTCATACGTAATCAATATCGTCATATTTCATAGGCGATGAGTGGGGGAGGTGTTAATACAGAATTCCATTCATTAAATCTGCAGCAGAATTCTTTCGGTAGATGTTATCAGAAATTGTCAGTGTAATCCTCTGCTAAGAATATCATTTACCGTTCGAATTTTTCTCCTTTAAAAAATGGCAAAGTGATAAAATGAAAGAAAAAGAAACGAAATTCAATCAATGTATCTTTTGTCTTCTTTTTTTGCGGGGCGGGGGTAGTTTTTTTTTTTTTCTTTTTTTTTTTTTTTCTTAATGTAATAACTCTACGGGTTTGCGAGCCAAAGAAGAAAAAGAAGAAGAAAAAAAAGATGGCTGCTAATTTTATCATCTGGTATCTTTGAACAATTGTCGTTTGGTGCAAGGATTAAATCATCCCGTTTTGCTGGAAATTATAAATCGCTTTTAATCTGAGGTTAAAAAAAATAGCTCGCCTTGAAGGAAATGCAAAACAGGATATTAATAAAATAAAAAATTACAAAACCTAAAAAGAAAAAAAATCAACAGGATAAAAGAATAGAATAAGCCGACAAGAGAAACATTTTTTTTTTCATACATGCCAATCCTGGTTCCTATGGAGTCATTTCGTTTCAGTTTTTATTACCTTTCATTTTCCGTTCCTGGTTTTTCATATGGCTCAATTTTTTATACGAAGAAATTAGGGATTCTTGATGCACAAACACACACACATATACACGCTACACACACACACATGCACTCACACTCAGAGACACACACAAAAAAAATGTAAAAGAAATAAACGCCGCAAAATAACTGACTCTAAAAATACATGATACTCTTTTTTGGATTGACTGTTGCTCTTGAAAAGTTTCCGGTGGAAATTGCGTGATTAGACTGAGAGTGATAAAATAGAAAGCAGTCTTCACTATTTGTACTTACTCTCTCAGGGGTCATGAAATACTAATCATTCTCTCTCTCTCTCTCTCTCTCTCTCTCTCTCTCTCTCTCTCTCTCTCTCTCTCTCTCTCTCTCTCTCTGTCGCTTTATAATTTATTTCCTCTCTCTCACACAAAATTACATTCACGCACAATTACACACACACATACACACACACAAACACACACACGCACACACACACACACAAACACACACACACACACTCACACACACACATACACACACACACACACATATATATATATATATATATATATATATATATATATATATAATCCTGTAGTCTAGTAATAAAAAGCAAGATTTTTTCTTTCCTAGACCTTCAGTTGTTATTATAGAATGCACATTATCAGGACAATCGTTTTGTACCAAAATTACGTCTCACACTAAAGACATTGAGGAATCCTCTAAAACCACAGACACACAGACACATTTCAACACACAAACACACACATATGTTAAAGGAAAATTTAAATAAATTATAAGGTTAATATATCCAACATATAAAAAAAACAAACGCCTGAAAGAAGGAAGAACTATTTATTCATTCATAAACAAGCTCTCTCTGAATATTTTTGAATATGTTTATACTTATACACACACACACACACACACACATATATATATATATATATATATATATTTATATATATATACAGGTACACACACATACACACAAACACAAACCACACATAAATATATTATATAGATAATGTGGATGCTATATCTATAAGTAAACAATTCTTAATGTCATTGATAGAAAATTCCTATTTTAGTTAATGTAGCGTGAACATGGAGTTAACGTCGTCTGGTTACTGACAGTTTCTTACTTCAGACAAAAGTACCTTAAGTAAATACTTTTTAATCATTTTATTGTTCCAGCGATTTTCAACTAGAAGCAGCCACCCCACTAACGGGCATAGGAGGATTCAGGTTCTGAGTGTTAAAGATTATTGTTTACTGTGGTATTTTGACGACATTGTGTTTAGGAATCAACTGGAAAGCTGAAAAGAAATGTATTAACCAATTTGTCCTCATATTCAGCCATTTTATCATCTATCTCTCTATATATATGTAAAGTTTTTAAATGCCATCCTTCGCCATTTGAAAAGGGCTTAAAGTAAGTAAGTCCTGAGTTATGGAATCCTGCGTATTGTTAAAGGTCCAGTGATTTAATCCTATGTCCGTCGTCCACAAAAATCAAAGTAGTTATGGCCAGTTCAGTCGGTTTAAGTATTGTATCAGCAGCAGAGTACTGCCAGTGATTGGCCAAGAGAGATCACACGGTTTTGCAGAGTCTATAAGTAAAAGCTGGCGTCTAGCACATACCTTATATATATAAAAAAAGTCAACAATATATAAAGGGAAGTTGTGTGTATATGTATGTCCGGTGTAAACAATTAACGACAAAGTAAATATATATACACATTAAATATCACCGGCACAAAAGAACAAAAGAAAGATAGTAGTTTACAAAGTAAAAATATCCAACCAACAATACCAAAATCACGAAAGAAGACCGTTTGCCAACATTAATTTGAGGCACTAAATAACCCAACTGTAAATCTCACAAAAACAACATACGAAACCACTATACAATAAATGTAAATACAAAATGTATGCAATTCCGTAACCCATAGGTATAAAATAACCCTATATGGATTGAAATGCCATTAAAATGAATTAATCTTTCGGAACACCAACACACCAATACACCAATAAAGTTGGCGGAGTAGCCTGTTGTCGGTATCTGACGGAGTCCGAGGGAGTCTATCCCCTTTTGCTAGCGCTAGATCAGGAAGATGGTTTTGCTGATATGGAGCGCTGCATCTACCGTCAGCTCTCCATTATACCGTACAGATCAGATTGCCCAATCTGTGCCACTTTTACCCTGAGTTGGCGAGGACCGATAATAATAGTATTTGAATTTCTTAAACTTAATAAAAAGTCTTGCCCTGAGAGTTATTTATATTGTTTCTAAATGAGAAGCACTACCCACCACCGAGCGGGGTAGCCAGTGAACAACTCCTTTTGTAAGAGAATCATGCGCTTTCGAATCCATTTACAATGCAACTGTTTCATGACTGTCTTTTCTGTTTATGCTCTCCCACCTTTCACAGCAGCCGAGAATCTATTATGGTTTTCTATCAGCATCTTAGATCAGCTAGAAGCTTGATTCCAAACGCTGACAAAAATCCTCCATCTTGGCGGTGAAGACGCTCCTGTTGGACGTGATCACAAGACTTGCAGAGCATTAGGGAAACAGGATTTAGTTAAGATGAATGCTAATAGCCTTCACCTTCTCCCGCGCTGCACTTGTTATTTGCAACACTTTTTTTTGTTTTCAACAAATCGTACTTCTCAAGGTTACTTGGATACACACCAGGTACAAAAATAGGAATATCCTCGATTATATAAATACCAGGAAATAAACTTTCAGGATCTTTGCACAGTTAGAGTCAGAAAGGGAGTCGAGTATGGCACAGACCAAATGCTTGCATCACATAATGGATAGGCATAGTCTATCATTTTTGTAAGGAAGTTTAGTTATATTTTAAAATTAACGCTGACCGTAAAAAAAACACAGTGGAAGTAAGTTCCTAGACTTTGGCAGCAGCCTTGAACCTGAAGTTTATCTGAGGCGGGACTCTCATTAGCTTAGAGTGTCAAGTGATCCGATGAGGGTATAAATAATGTTCGGGAATCACAGAAATAAAATCATGCGTGCACGAAAATAAGTCTCCGTATTCCTGAGTAAATAGACCAGACATGGACGCAGAGAAACAGACGCCGGATAATTGTTAACAGCAGAAGTTACCCTTTTATATCCGCCGCGTCGGCCTAACTAGAAAAAGGTCTCTGAAAGTAGATAAAAAAGGTCTCAAAAGGTAAATAAAAAACAAAAAATAAACAAACAACAAAGGTCTCTAGAGTTGATCTAAACAAAGCACATACATACAAAAAGAAAAAAAACAGAAAGTAGACGGTGCGAAAAGTGTGTTGGTATTATGACCGGAAGAGGGCAGGGTCAAAAAAGTGCGTATGCTGTCTGGGTGGAAGATGGGACCATGAAAAGTGCGGAGACGTTCTCACCGGAAGATACGTAGCCCCCCCCCCAAAAAAAAAAAACGCATGTGTTCGAAATGTTAATCGATTCAAGACAGATAACTCCCGTCGAGCTCTGCGTATGCAATGCTAACATATTTGATACTTAATCTCCACATTCGCCGCTGTTCACAGAATAAAGATATATCTTTATACAAATGTTCATCGTCCTTTGTTAAGACCGGTTACATTATACAACACACACAACTTCGATGAAGAATTTCGGTATGAGAGGCAACTGATAGAAGAATTTGATGAGAAATTATACAGCAATCGTTTATAGCAAGAGGAAATTTCACACGATGTGTAACAATATCTGGAGGAAATAAAAGTACCCAAACAAATTGATCGACACCGCGTTGGATATAAATGTTCAAAAGGAAATTGCTAGAAGATACGGCTGTTAAAAACCGATGTCTATGATGTCGGGGTTGAGAGTTTGAGGCTCAGCATAAGAACGGTTGATTGTTTGGTTGATTGTTGGTTGGTTAGATTTAACCCATAGATGGAACTCTAACACGTAATACCATTCAGAATCAAAGTGGAGTAATGGCGAAGAAGGGATACTCCACATTCTCTAGAGTTCTAAATTTGGAACTTCACCTTTAAATGCAGTTTAACGTAATACCAGAATTAAAAGGTACTGAGGGTTGGGGCAATCATATAGGTGCTAGGGCTTGACGTGACCAACCGATTGATCAAAACCGATGATGCCAGGTTGTTATATATTACTAAATATAATAAAGTAATATAAACTCAATTTTCAGAACAATAGGTGATGGTGAATTATGCAAAAATATAGAAAGACAAGATTATTCGTACAATTGAAAATATTGTTTTAGATTTATTGACCCGTGTAAGTATATGTAGTTTACATAAATATTTTATAAGTGAAGCTATCTAAACTATTATTCAGTAAGATAATTATTCAAAACTTACGTCTAGATTAGTGACTGAAAATTGGCTTCAGAAAAAGGTTACATTTCTGGCATGGCCTTCAATGAATTCTGATCTGAATCCTATTGAAAATCTCTGGCAAAAATAGGAAGTTCGAATAAATCGTCGGTCAGCATAAAAACCTCAGGAATTAGAACGTGTAACCATTGTAGAATGGAAGAAATTCTCAGAAAACATTTGTTCAAATTTCATTAAAAACTTTAGAAAACGATTTTAGCAATTTATAAAGATGAGAGACCATGCTATTGACTATTGATATTTTGAAAATTGTTCAATGGTTTCAATTTTTCACGCCGTACGAATAATTTTGTCTTTTACACTTTTGCTTACTTTTCTTCTCATATGTTGAAAATTTAATCTATATTTCTTAAAATTGAGTCTTATATACTTTTTTTATACCTAATAACATGTAAAAAATCTAGCATAATAGGGGTTATACATTCTGAGAAATGGTAAAATATTCAGTATTCATCATTGTAGAATACTTTTGTTGTTGACTCTCTCTCTCTCTCTCTCTCTCTCTCTATATATATATATATATATATAAGTAAAGAAATAACAAAAGACTTAGAGATTTTGCATTATAGTCTATTTCAAGGAGCTTAGTTATTTCTTTACTTATAAATTTGCTTTGTGACTCTAACATTAAGACATACATTGAGCTCTCAAACTGCGACAGGTTTTTTAAAAAACCTCTTGTGTCGTATATATATATATATATATATATATATATATATATATATATATATATATATATATAAAAACCCCATCTGCATGAGCAGGAAGTGACACAACGTCAATTGATTAAATAGAGTTCAACATGTTTGACTTCAGAGTTTTCCTTCTCTTAGACTATCCATAATATTTATCTGTCTGTCTGTCTGTCTGTCTCTCTCTCCCTATCTCTCTCTCTCTCTCTCTCTATATATATATATATATATATATATATATATATATATATATATATACCGGTTTGGCTCATCGGTAGAGCGTCCGGCTGGAATCGCAAGGTTCTTACTTAGACACCGGTACCCGCGGTGTAAGTAAATTGGGGTGCTGACGGTAGGTGTTTTGCTCCACTTCAGCAAAACAATCTCCCCAGTCTAGCACTTGCAAAAAGGGGATACACCCCCGCCCCGCTGTCCGGTTGATACTCACAATAGGCCACTCCGCCAACTTTACTAATATATATATATATATATATATATATATATATATAGAGAGAGAGAGAGAGAGAGAGAGAGAAAGAGAAAGAGAGAGTGAGAGAAACTCACATACTCATACATACTAAATAATGAGTTTAGTTTTTGCTGTAAATACATTCTATCAGGATTATATGTCTTATTATTCTCAGCTATACTTGATATCTGGCTCTAGATTGTAAGAGTTGAATACGGATCACTTCACACTCGCTCACATCAAATGCATATATGAATATTTACGATTAAATCTAACCCATCCCAACAGTAATTATACTAACACATCAACTTTAAATATTACTTTATATTTTTTATTCCTTATTTATTTCAGATTATCTCTGTCCCTCTGTTGTCCCCGTTCTATCTTCTCTTATGATTCGCACAAATATAGACTTTCTTTTTTCCCTCTATCCTGTCACTGTCGCTTCGTGAATTATTCGTAAAACGACCCATGACAAATCCAATTATTGTCAATTTTTCTCACCAAGTTGAACACTTTTCACCATGAGCAGTTTTCTAACCACTACAAAATGGGACTTCTCATAAAGATAAGACTTTTTTTTTCATTACCGTCTATCACCTCCTGTTCCGGACGCTCAGATTAGTGTTGTTGTTGTTGATGATGATGCTGATGCTGATGCCGCTTTATGTTGTGTCTAGAATTCATTCAACACCTATTTAGAAATTTGGTAAAGAGGACAAGAGGCTGGACGACTGATTAGATTGGTTTATTTTTTAATGGCATAACAACTTCTTATGGGCTATTTAATTCTATATTGGATTCATTTGTTTGATTTAGTTTGATTCGTATTTTTAACGGCTTAGCAACTCCTTTTGGGTTATTCAATGCCAAAATTTAATTCATCGGTTCCCTTTGTTTTGGTTGAGTTTATGTGTTTAACGGTATGTCAACTCTTTTTGGGCTATTTAAAGGCGAAATTTCATTGCTTAATTTAGTTGGGTTGGCTTTTGGGTGTTAAATGGCATATCACCTCCTTTGGGGCTATTTAAAGTCGAAATTTGATTAATTTCTACATGATTGTATTTATAACATCATTTTCAATATTCTATTGCATTTCCTTTTTACTTTCACTTATAATTACATGTGCGGCGTCGTGGTACAATGGTTAACAAACTAATCTCACAAATCCATTACAACCGAATAGCAAGTGTGACACACAGATGGATGACACATACTTGCAACCTTTTGTCACATCTTACACGTGGCGAACGGATTGGCTAAATACTTTTCATTATATCCCATCTATTTTTCATTTTTGGTTTTATTTTCCCCTTCAGTTTTTTTGTTTACTTATATATATATATATTCGTTAAACTCCTCTTTCATTCTTTCTTTATTTGAATTAAAACACATTTTATTTGTTTATTTATTCCTGTTTTCATCTAAACGTCTTTACTTTCTTTCTTTCTTCCTTCCTTTCTTTCTTTTTTCTTTCTTCCATTCTTTCTTCTTCTTTCTTTCTTTCTTTCTTTCTTTCTTCCTCCTTTCTTTCTTTTTTTCTTTCTTCCTTCCTTTCTTTCTTTCTTTCTTTCTCTTCCTTTCTTCTTTCTTTCTTTTTTCTTCTTTCTTTCTTTCTTCCTTTCTTCCTTTCTTTCTTTCTTTCTTTTTCCTTTCTTCTTCTTTCTTCCTTTCTTCCTTCTTTCTTTTTCTTTCTTTTCTTCTTCTTTGTTTCTTTCCTTCTTTCTTTCTTTCTTTTCTTTCTTTCTTTCTTTCTTTCTTTCTTCTTTATGTCCTGGGTTTAACGTTAACCTGCATTTAGTGATTCTAATTCTGAAGCTCTGTGGGAGTATTGAGTACCGATTTATTGCCATTACTCCCAGGTCTACTCTGACCCGGAGTGGTACCTATTAGGGCCTTGTTTATTAGGGTACCATACTCCTCATATTTCTCTTATAGCAAACACTCACCGCTTCTTATCATATAGGTGCTAGGAGACAATCGCTGAAGGCCAACCAACAGTATTTAATAGTACAACTGAAGTTAATGAGAATTATTTCTTAAGCAAATCACATATATAAGAAAAACAAGATTTGGTATTAAATAACCCACATCGGTTGATATGCCATTAAACCAAACCAGAGATACATCCCACATTTCAAGCTGTCACCTTTGTAGTAAAAGTAAACATGAACAAGTGAA
Source organism: Doryteuthis pealeii (assembly GCA_023376005.1). Classification (NCBI taxonomy): domain Eukaryota; kingdom Metazoa; phylum Mollusca; class Cephalopoda; order Myopsida; family Loliginidae; genus Doryteuthis; species Doryteuthis pealeii. The sequence continues at coordinate 128,593,653 of CM042146.1, forward strand.
AATGGTCACTTCATCTAACTAATGTATAACCATTTTGTCTTAACTAACACCAGTTACGTTCATGGCTTGGACTGGTGCACAGCGTGTAGTTGCTGTTGAAACCTTTCTTAATACTGTTGAATCTGTAATAGATAGATTTTTGTGTTCATTTTATGTTACGTCTGAATTTTGTTATTCCGGACAATTATTTTCAAAATATTATCATGATTAAATGTGTAGGGCATATAAAAAAATAGTGTCAAAACTAATAAAAGTGTAAAAGATTATAGTTACAGGGAGACATTAGAGAAATTAAAAGTAACTAATTTACTAGAATGAAAAGGAGAAGATCTAATTGAAACTTTCAAAAATATGAATGAAATTACTAATCATCTGTGACACTTTTTAAATATTTCTGGAAACTTTCGGTCCCGGAAGATTTCAAAAACTTAAGTCTATTAACCGACTGGATATTTTTGCTTATAGAATAATATATTTTTGGAATAAATTTCTTAATAAGATTACAAACAGCTATAGCGTACACAGTTTCAGATTAATTTTGATGATTTCAGAAAAAAATGGTTAGAGGAAGAATTTAATAGGGAATTTTAATGAACTATCGGATGAATTACTTACCAGACATTTATCTGTATATAGATATTGTATTAATATTGAATATGTTCGGTGTAAATATTCTCTACTTTTCTCTTTCTTAAGAAAAAGATGCCCAAGGAGTCATAACAAATAAATACATTATTTATTTTAAACTATGTGACTGATTGCAGGATTGACATGCCTAAAAACCAACCAACCAGCCAACCAACCAACCCGATAAACCCATTTATCTATTTGCTGGTGTCTGTATAAACCGTGGAAGAAACAACAATAACATCGAAATCTTAATTTTTGTCGAAAATAGATACTCTGAAAAGCACCAGAGTGTTTTAAAGCCTCATATCTCCGCTATTTCTTCGAATTAATCTCTTTCTTCAATGACAATGTATTCTCCGCATCAAACTGTCCGAGAAACGGCAATGAAATATCTGAAAATATCTATATATTAATATGTCTGTTCATAAATCTTCCGTCCATTATCATCTTGCACCACCCTCTGATTAAAAATGAGACCGTCCAAAATGCAGAAATATAGATTTGAATTATCTGGTGTCGTTTAATCGCCAAATCCTTATTTCTACCATTTTTCATCCAATTTTAACCTGTTCAAATGAGACCGTCCAAATCGTCAAAAAAAAAAGAAAGAAAAAAGAAAGAAAGAAAGAAATGAAGAGAAGGGGGAAGATTGAAAGAGGGGATTAAAAACAGTGAGTGAGTTAAATCACGATTATTATATTTTTTTACATATTGAATTATTTGCAATATCTCTTAAGTAAATATATCAAACGATGTAATAATTAAATTATCATACTGTGGTATATCCACAGGCTCGGCTAGTAGATCTTAATTCCTGTTGAAAATATGTACTATGTATGTACCAATTGGATAGAACCATTTAGTTTGTCCATGGCTATTAGCTGATGAGTTAGCCAGGCAAATTGTCCTCTATGGAACTAATCTGGTGACATGTAAGGACATTTTATCTTATACCTTGCATTAAATAAAGGACGTTGATAAGTGTCGCCCATGACCCTCAACTTGAAAACTTCTAATCTGATTAAGTCGTCCATGAAACTAAATTAACAACTTGATAAATCAATTTGTTACGCATCGAACTAAATTGACAATTCGCAAAGGTAACTTGTTGTCCATTGTAATGAACTTGCCAATGGCAATAAGAGTTTGTTGTCCATGTGTTGGATAATCACTTTCTCACCTTCTTCATCTTCTAATGCTGCTCTTCGGTAAGGGATTACAATACACAAATGTGTCCCGAGTATGACACTAAATATGACAGTTGGCCCCAGTACTGGGGAATGTGGAGTACCACTTCATTGCTATCACCCTCCATGCCCACTCTGACTCGGAGTGGTTGGAGCTATTAGGATTACACTGACTGCATCTCCTGTAGTAAGGACAGGTCCCTCCAAAAGGTCCGGTATATGTCACTATACTTCATCTGTTGATAAAGCTCAGAGTCGGAAGCTCTAGGGAGTGCGAAGTATCCCTTCATCGCCATTACTACTATGCCCACTCTGACCAGGAGAGGTAGTACCTCTTAGGGTTCCACCTATGGCGCAAATAGATATGTTTAAATATTATTTGTATTTCATAGGACGCGCTAAAAATTTAAAGAAAAACAATACAACAACTTAAAAATTTATACACAGAAAATGTAAATGCGAACATACGATTAACAAAATCCTCTAACATCTAGGCATAAAATAACCCTAAACAGGTTGACGGCATTAAAATCAATCAATCCCTACGTACTGACAATTTACTCGACTCCTGCTATGAACTGAAAATATTACATACATTCATTTGAAGCATTCGGCCAATAAATGCTGGAATCGTTCTTTTAGAATGCAATACATAATTTAGCTGAAATATGTGTATGCATTTACCCAATCCCTCCGACATAGGAAATAACCCAATATGAGTTTGTTAATCAACATAACTGGATTGAAGTCAGAAGCGATGGATTTAGGGGAGAAGACATGGATTCATGTATTCCACAGGAATTATCAAAAAGACCCAAACAGGATTTGAACTCGAGTGTCCAATTCTATTTCCTACGACGATAACTGTTACATTAAGAACACCTCCATACGTATCTATTATATATATATATATATATATATATATATATATATATATATATATATATATATATGTAGTAATCTAATCATCCAGATAGATTATGCATAAAATGTAGAAATGGTGTTAATGTATCTTCTTGTAGGACTTCAGATACAATGTAAAAGAAATCTACATCACAATCTAAAGTTCAGTAGTGGCACTATTGAACACATAGGAGCGAATATGGGGGGGGGTCATACCTTTTCCAAGGGTATTAACCCGAAAGTGAACGTAATAGCAGTTCGAAACCGCTTACTACAATGCTGCAGTTCAGTACGTTAGCCACGAGAGAGAGAGAGAGAGAGAGAGAGAGAGAGGAGAGAGAGGGGAGAGTGAGAGGAGAGAGAGAGGCACAGACAGAGACAGAGACAGAGAGACAGACAGAGGGGGGAGAGTGAGCGAGAGAGAGAGAGAGTAGTTGTTCAATGAAAGGATAAGTAAATAAATGAATGAATGAATGAAGAAAGAAAGAAAGAAAGAAAGAAAGAAAGTGGACGCTGAGATGATAAGAGAAAAAGACAGATAGACCGACAGACCGAAAGAGGTGGGTTAACGCGGGGTCTGCCCCCACCCCCCACCCCATTCACTTATTAATTATTCCATGACTGCCACTGGCAGGAAAATTTATGTGAATCAACATGATAACTAATGTTCACATATCTAATTCTAAAATGGTGAAGCTGTCAGAATATGAATTCACTCCCCTTTGATAAAATATAACAGAGAACAAATAAACAAGTAACACAACACACACAACACACCACACACACACACACCATATATATTATATATATATATATATATATATATATTATTAAATATGAAAAAAAGTAATCAACTCCAGGGATAAGTATTTATATTGAGCAACGCATGCGCAGAAAGGTAATAAAATAAAGATTCAGTAATAATAGATAAATAAATCTGTGGTCCCACTGCCTAACCGAGTTACTTCCCCCTAATTAGACTATAATGTTTGGGGGCATTGCTGGGGGGGGGTGTATCTGCGTCAGGATCCTTCAACGCTTGCAGCCGTAATGTGGTTACTGTCGCATTGATCAATGAGGAGCAAACATTTCGGAAGTTTCGTCGTGTCAGTCCTAACGAAATCAGCTGAAAGACGAAAATCTGGGATGGCGAGTGGGAATGGGAAAAGAAAGTCACCGGTCAGAATGTATTCAATGCGAAATGCTACAGAAGTTCTGAATGTAGGTGTGGGTTGGTGAATGAAGAACCGAAGAACTGGTTGAAGGAGGAAAGAATTGAGAATGAAGTGAGGAGATGTGTGTCTCGGATAGACAGAATAGATCTAGAACATTCAAAGAGATAACAAGAAAAAAAAAGGCTTACAAGAAAATGCCTTTGAATTCCAGACAAAAGTTTAAAGAAAATGTACCGTAATTATTTGTGTATAATACGCACTCTGTGGACTATGAAATTCTGGAAAAGAAAATGCTCGCTTATAAATATAAACTCTAACTTTGGACTATGCAATTCTATAAGAAAAAATCTCGTGAAATATCTTCTTCTTCTTCTTCTTCTTCTTCTTCTTCTTCTTCTTCTTCTTCTTCTTCTTCTTCTTCTTCTTTCTTCTTCTTCTTCTTCTTCTTCTTCTTCTTCTTCTTCTTTGTTCTATTTTTCTTCTTCTTCTTCTTCTTCTTCTTCTTCTTCTTCTTCTTCTTCTTCTTCTTCTTCTTCTTCTTCTTCTTCTTCTTCTTCTTCTTTCTTCTTCTTCTTCTCTTCTTCTTCTTCTTCTGTTCATATTCTTCTTCTTCTTCTTCTGTTCATATCTTCTTCTTCTTCTTCTTTCTTCTTCTTCTTCTTCTTCTTCTTCTTCTTCTTCTTTCATTATTTTTCTTCTTAGTTCACTCTTTCTCATATCATTATAGTTTCTTTAGGTCTATTCATTTTTCTTCCTTCTCATAATTTAATCCTTTCTCCTTTGTTTCTTCTCTTTTTGTTTAATTCTTTCCTCTTGTCTTTTTTTATTTTTTCTTTCTTCTATTTCATTTTCCTCATATCTCTTTCTTTCTCTCAATCTTTTTTGTTCCTTTCTTCTTTTTTCTACATTCAATCTTTCAATGTGCTATGTATTTTTACAATTTCAGCAAAGTTTAGACAAGTAGATAGATAGAGTTGGATAATCTAATTTTCCGAATAGAAACATTGAAATCCTTTCAAATAAAAAACCCAAAAAAAACAACAACAACAACAAAAAAAAAGAAAATATTTTCCCTTCAATATTTCCATCTCTTTATAAGTCAATCAAAATAAAACCTTTTTCTCGGCAAACGATCAATCATGG
>CM042146.1:128603690-128630752 GCA_023376005.1 Doryteuthis pealeii
TTCACTTACAAAATGTTTACGATGGCATTAAATTTTCCTTAATATTTCCTTATTTAAGGTGTGTTTCTTCTTCTTCTCCTTCTTCTTCTTCTTCTTCTTCTTCTTCTTATTATTATTATTATATTATTATTATTATTATTAATTATTATTTATATTATTATCTCTCCCACTATTGAAGAGAATACAACTGACTGTATCCTCTATAAAGCGTAAGGACCGTCTCCAACAAGAATGCGTATCCTTGGTATTGACAATAAACCGAATCGGATGGAGAGGCTCCAGTTCTGAATCTTTGCGGCGTTTGGAATACATACTCTTTATTACCTTAGCTTCCAGGTTTGCTCTGGCCCGGATCGTTAATAGCCTCGTAGCTGCCGACCAGATGTTTCGTTTCGGCCCTAATCCACCCGTGTATGAGGACCACTAGTGATGACCCGTTCACCAACAGAGCATTTCGCAAACAAATTAACCAAGTTTCTTATTCTTGAATAGTATTTTAATGCTTAATGGAAAAATAATAAATTACGCTTCAAGATTAGAAGTTTTGATAAAGATATACTAAATAAGAACACAGTACACGAGCACACACACACACACACACACACACGCGAGTTACATAGTATATATATATATATAAGATATATATATACATATAATATATATATAATAAAAATTAGTATTAGTAATTTATAATTACTTATTATTGTTGTTCACGCAGAATCACCATAAAGCGGATCTCAGGGTTAAATCCACCTGAATTAATCAAGATATTGATTAATACAGTTAATTGCAGGAGTCATGTTGTAATTATGTCCGTTGAACAAACAGTTTCGCAGTTAATGAATGAACACTTGCGTCATTTTGAAAAGTTGAATGACAAACGGATGTTGATATGTCATAAAATGTAGTTGTTAATATGAGAATAATTTAAAAATGGTTTGGTATTTTGAAGAAAAAGTATTAATATTATATATATATTAATAATATATATATATAAATATATATATATAGTATATATATCATATATAGTATATGCTCCCATAAATTTGGTAATAGGAGACTCTCTAATGGTAATTTAAATTAACTCTCACTAACTAAGCGAAGATACCAATGATCATTTCTCCGGAAATTTGATAATTCCTCAGTGACCGAATGAAATACATACAATTCGTATGTATTTAAATAGTTTTAAAAACACCAGTCCCCGCATCAGCTGTCAGTGGGCGAGGGGACTAACGAGATATCGGACTACCATGCCGGTCAGTCTGAGCTTCGAACCCTACCAAGATAGTTTTGTGTCTAGCCACACTGAAGAGGCATGATATGCCGAAACACGTTCTGGGAATGACTTATTAATATTATATAGTTTTTTGTAAATAAAAGAAAAAGTTTGATTGTTAAATACAAATTTATATGGATTGTAAGAAAATTTAACATGCTACGGAAATTACAATACTGTCAACAAGTCTCACTCAAAAATTAACCGCAATTAGCGTCGATCACAGCCTCAATCCTGCTTCCAGCAACCTGGAGCATAAGCTGATGTTAAAGTTTTGTTCTTGGGAAAGGTCTCAAAACTACATTAATTCTGTCGATTAATTGGGCTTTTGTAGCACTGGCAAAAGGCATTGAATGTCTTTCGGAGGCCAAACATTGGGACTTGGTGAAGTTGTAAAAATTACAGACAAACCATTTTTGAATTTTTCCAGAGGTGTGGCACGGGGCCGAATCCTACTGCCATACATATGGCCTTTCATTGGCTACCCTTGTTCTCCAGGGATTGACTACTGTGTTTAGCAACTCCACGTAGTAATCTGAGGGTCCCCCATCACTTTTTTCTGCAAATTTTCGAGGAATTCTGCTGTACGAACACAATCAGATCATCTGTGATGTTGCTTTCTTCTAGCCACAGCCTCGTAGTCTCTATTGCAATTCTCCAGTCCATGCCCGATTGTTTTTATAGTTGTAAGGGAGCATTGACAGTAACTATAATCTTATTTTGATAGCCGGCGCAGATCATCAATGATACAAGTTGTTCTCTCCATGATTCAGGTGGATTCCATTCCACCATCTATCTGTCATCACGTATAATTAAATGAAGAAAGGTCCAAAGCTTTCAAAATGAGTGAAGTGTGCGTCAATACCTCCAACCTACGGAGAAATAGCCAAATATAATATGTCAAATCATTTCCCCTGAAATAAACAATTCTCCCCATGAATTTTGTAACCATTTGAATAAATCTTAGCGGACTATAAGAAACTCATATTATAAAACATATAACATATGCGGTAGAATATCATATATATAACTGCTAAATATGGACATTTTTAAAGCATTTTTCTTTATCAGAGAAACGCCCTAGATCGGGTGCCAAATCAACTTTCCCACGCTGCAATGAAAACAACATCAATTTGCCCAGCACATCAAGAACATCCACTACCAACATGCTTCCAACTAAACCAAAATTTAAACGGAAACTGCACTACCTTATGCGTTCCTCATCAAGAAAAAATGATATTAACCCTACATCTCACACGAACACAAACACATAATGCCTGCAACGAGGCGCTAACCACACTATCACCACAACACCAATATCCAGCCACAAATTATGATAAGTATTAAACAAAGCTACCACGAAAAGAATACGCCTAAAACGAAAATTCCAATGGACGCAGAACAAACGCACACTGCAACCAGACAAGAAAAACGAAATGACTTCAAAAAATGAGCCACACACAATAATGCGCATAACTCAATCCATGAGTTACAGACTTGTCACAATCACCCTAGCTATGAAGAAAAAGAGCTACTTAGTCGCTATGGACCCAAATTTATACACACTCACAATCGAATGACCATATCTATTACTGGACCTTGAAACAAACTTCTGCCGAACCGCATACAAACTAAAATGGCGTTAGCATTGCATCGGGACACACCCCACACCAACTGCAAACCTAACAAGTAAAATCACCAACTCCACACATACACATTAGATAACCACTCCACCCACTCCAACCAACTGAGTACTAGATTTGCGAAACTATCAAGACTTAAGCAATCATTATTCAGATTCAATACAAGGAAACAAAAAAAGTAACTCGAGAGTACAATACAACACCTAAAACTCTCTAAGAGAGAAAAGTTATTTACCTGCCTCTGATAGGGAGTTCTGCGTAATCCCAGGATATGTACACACAAATTCGGATTCGAGCCACCAGCAACAATGACTCTATACAAGACGGTTACAGATGTAACGCCCACAGCTAGTCAAATAGAAACCACATAAATATTGCATGAGCCGGATCTGCAGAAGAAAATCCCCAACAAATAAAAAACTTCACCAGTAAAAACAGCACCCTACAAGGTTTTAGCCATTGTGATAAAAACTCATAGCTCTTTTTCAAAAAACTACTTAAGCCAATATAGCAACCCTCCAGGACAATGTCAGCAGCTCTGACGAGTCATTAAAAACTGAACAAATACAACCAAGTAAACTTGAAAACAACAAATACGTATTTACTTAGATGTACCTGTCTTTGTACACATCAGTTGCCGGTCAACCAGCGTTCGAGCCTAGTATGATTGAATGCATAACTCATCCGTCTTACTTGGCTAGCATCTCATCCCATCAGACGTAGACACAACTGCTACGAACGAAGCAGATTAAACAAGAAGATAAAGGGCTACCGATAGGATCCAGTCCCGCCTATCGGGCTTGTGGCTATCTTAACAATGAATATTCCTTGCGCCTTCTTCACAAGATATATAGATGATATCAAATCCCCACATCTTCCCGTAAAAGAACCGACCAAAATCGCAAAGCATTCAACAATATAGACAAAAACATCATTTCACCATCGAGCACCCCGAATGCACAGGAAGCATTATCCACTGCTGATTTCCGCACTTAAAATACTAGAACAAAGGTGAAAATCTCACAACGAGTTCTACAAAAAAATCGCGCAGCAGAGGACCTGTTCGTCCACACAAAATCAGGCACTCGCCCACTTGTGTGCAAAGACTGGAATACTAAAGAACGGATACTTTATAACGGGGCAAATGCAACAGGAGCGAAGGAGCAGATCAACAACACACGCACACACGTTCATGTCCGTACTAGAAATATATCGGTTACGCTGAGGCCGCTTCGTCACAAAAGGACTGAGAGCAAACGAGACCAAACGCATATCAACATCTAATACCCTGCTGCCTAAAGGTTACCACACTTCATGAGAGTACCGAGCGATACGCAGGGCGACTCCAGAAGGAAGGCCTGTTACATACACTTGCCCCATTACGGACCCTCCAGTTCGAGACAATCGTCTAAAAACCTGTCATAGGGACACCAACTTCGTTGCACGCTAGCGAAACTGCTCTATCCACGGCAAAGTCATGTCCATGAAGTGGAATGTGGTATACTGCACGCAATGTAACAATTCAACCAATTCTAACATAGGTAGCACCACTAGCAGTCACTACACTAGCCTTCAACCCAGCCACAATACCAATTATATAATATATATGATATATATATATAGTATATATATATATAAATATTATATATATGTGTGTGTGTGTGTGTTGGTGTGTGTGTGTGAATAAAAGGAAGTGAATCCCGACGGTATCTAGTATAATAAAAGAAATGAAAAAACACGGTTTAAATGGAAGTTAAGTGGTGATTTATTGGCCGAGGCTGCCAGTGCTTTTCGATCTATTAATTAGATCATCTTCAGGGCTTTTACTATATATTCGGGGCTATTATCGCCTTTCCTCCTTATTCTGAGATAAAAAAAATTTTTTTATCACCTTTCCACAGTACAAACAAAAAGCTTGAAAGCATCGATCTAATTAATAGATCGAAACACTGCAAGCGTAGTGAACAATAAAATCACACTTAAATCATATTAAACCTGTGTTTTTTCAATTTTTATTATATTGCTACACACACATTTAATAAATATATACAATGTATTGAATATTATATATACTATCCATATTATATATATACTATATATGATAGTATATAGCGTTAGTCGAGAAGAGAGTAGAGAGAGGATGTATCAGAGAGTTTTTTTTTTTTTTGACTCCACAAAGTGCTAAAAACCATTAGATATAAACCAGACTAATCAAATGGAGTGATATCAGTATCGGGTCCGGTTTTGATGTATTTTTTCATCAGTTTTCATATAAAGTTTCATTTTCCATTTCATCGTTGCGTCCCTTTGTCTCTTGGCAAAACATAATATCTCATTCTTATCCCCTAACACTGTTATCCGCGGGAAGCCAAACATAAACTTCTCTCTTTGCTTTTGATCTTTTTCGCCTAAGACTTTGACAAATTCTTTGATAAACTGGAATCACCATACCACTGATAATCAGTCGAAGAACGACACCATCAATAGCCACAGGCTATTTTTTCTTTTTAAATTATACATTGTGCAAACAAGACATCAGCGAGTAAAATCGATCTTTTTCTGTGCCGAAGTTTAGATGTCATCATGATGTATCTTGTGTAAGGAGGACAACGACCACAATAAGACTGTCTGGTGTCTTCGCACGTTAAATGCCTGAATACTATTGGCAAAAATCCGCAGTTAGCAAGTCGTGGCGAATTTGCTAAAGGTCCAAATTTTCAAACTGTAAAAAAATAATTATGCTTTTCGTAATGATTTCCTGCTCTTATCTGAAATACAGTCGTAACTTGCCTAACTTAATAAGTTATTCCGAGTTACGAACTGTCATTGGTTGTAGTTTTTTTGCCCTGTAATTGTAGAAACTAATTTGTGTTATGAGTCAGTTTTGAGAACGAATAGTTATAACTAATAACACCATTTAAGTTTCAATGTCATTACGCCAAAGAAAATAGACTATTTAATAAAAAAAAACATTGAAGATTAATAACAGCAATACATATTCCATTTCCTTTTCTTTGTTTAATACAAAACAATGCCTTGTTTTTATTTTAAAAGATGTAACCAAAAAATGAAGGATTAATGGAATTTCAGTTTATTTCGAAAATCAATACGAAAAACGTACGAACGGAATTATGTAAAACAGGTAAATCGAGGTATCCACTGCATCTGAGATTGATAGAGTTAAACTCACTCACTCAATCACCCATGGGTTCTCTTGTGTAACAATTATCATTGTAAAGAAAAGTGCTAGTGAGCCGAGTTCAAATACAGTACGTATCTAACGTTTTTTATTTCGGGCAAGGTATTATTGCCATCTAGTCTAACTCCTAACTATGGGTAAATAGGAAGGTGAAATTGAGAATTTTAGTCTCTCTTCTCTTTCTCTTTTCTCTTTCTCTCTTCTCTCTTTCTTTCTCTTTCTTTCTCTTTTCTTTCTCTTCAGTCTCATCTTTCTTTCTCTCCCTCTCTCTCTCTCTCTCTCTCTCTCTCTCTCTCTCTGCTCTATATATTATATATATATTAATAGTGGTGCGATGGGTAAATTTTTACTATTTTCAAAATTATTTATTTTGCGGATGCGCCTTTGTTTGTTTACGGTTTTGTCACTATCCATCTCACTAAGAGTCAGCTGGAACACTACCTGACATGAAAAACCCTACAATGTTTGATATGCTCATTAAACAAAAAACAAAAATTAAACGTACACATAACATTTTTCGACACTTATAAAACCAGCAAACTTCAGATTGTTTTTTGTAAGTAAGAAAAGTAACAGATTTGATGCTAACATTTTTGTGTTCTTAATTTTTTTTTATTTTCAAATTCTAAGCAATTAATCTTGAATGGTTAGACTTTAATTTTTTCATTTATTTTGTTTTTTTTGATAATACTTTTTTTTCTGCCATTTCCCGAACTTTGGCGTAGGCTCGTTCAAGAATCAATCCTCAATTGGTTACCATACAGGAGGATGTCCATGATCCTCTTCATTTCAAGGATCTCATCTCTGTAAAGATTTTTTTTAAAAAGTCAACCATTGAGCTTATCGTCTCTTTGACGTTTCCACCCTGGAAAAATGTTAGGCTCGTGTTTCAAGCAATTACACCTCATAAAACGATTCATTTTGCTTTATCAATTTTAATTTGACGCTTAAATAAAATGAAGAATAAACATTGAAAACAGATATTACAAACTCGAATTGGAATGATACATCCTTTTAAAATGATATATTACTGTAGTTAAAAAGTGCTTTTCTGGTTTCGAAGAATCAAGTCCTGCAACACCTCGTATCCTTACATTATCCTCTTAATATCAATCTGTTCGTACAACGATTAGAAAACAACAAATTTTATGTCACGAATCAAGAACACACAAAATAAACATCCATCTTCTTTCGGTAATCCACTCTTTATGAATTTTGCAGAGGAGCGAATCTGGATATACGTGCATTCTGTGCTCGCAAAGATTCAGTTGTTTGCTGTGTGCTTTTCCCCTCCATCACAAGATATAGGATGCGCCCAAGGCAATTTTTTTAAACGGAGTTTAAACAGGCTTGATTCAATCGAGTATTTAGCCATAGCCGGAGGGAGACATAGTCCGATTGAATACCCTTTTTCCAAAGGTATAATTACCATATGAAATCCAATCGCCATCGTCCAGATTGTACACAGTTTACCATCGTCCCATTTTTTCCTCCGATCATAGTATGGGCTTTTCTGCTGAAAAAAAATCAGCGTACGAGCCGCTCGGTTGATGTAATGGTTTTTTTGTAGAAGATGGCATATGGTGGACACGAGTTTCAAAATCCCAAACAAAGTGTTTTGCTTTCCCATAAAGTCTAATTCCATTCGAAAAATATGTGTTGTTACTTATTCTCCCTCTAGCTATGTGTAAATAGTAGGGCAGACTGTGTCTTTAACCTTGGTATTAAAACCGATCAAAGAGAATGAAAATCTTATTCAACCTGTTAAAATTCGCTTAAAATAACTTGTGTCACATTCTGCTCATTCAGTGGGGTGGGGTTAATGCAAATACAAGGCAAAAATGGAAAATTCTTGAATCAGGCACATCAGATTTCCGTTAGAAGAAATTCATAAATGTCTCATGATGCATACGGTTTTTTTGTGAAAAACAAATAAATTCGATGATTTAAAAATGATAAGGATAAAAATAAGCAAAACCTGTTCGTTGAATCAGTACATTGAAATATGTTGGGTTTTTTTTAAATGTGAAATACTTATAGGAAAATTACATAAAGAGTGGGACATTGAAAGTAACGCATGAAAATAAAAACGAAATACAAGAAAAGCATTATTTTTGCACTGACGTAATAGTTAAACATTTTCAAGATATTTAATTTAGTTTGGTTAAGAATTCAAACGGCCATGTTTTTTAAATAGCATTCGCAATTCTCCTGAAAGGAGGATTTCTAAACAGCTTTTCGTTCGATGATGAGATAAAGAAAAAGCAGAGGAAATCCCGAGAATTTAAAAACATGATCCGGATAGAATATGAAGAGAAACAGAGAATAAAAACATTCAGAAATAAGATGGGTTATTTCAAACGCGGCAAATAAAAATTTAAATCAAAAGTTTCTTTCTTTTTGAATTTCAAAATGTTAATAATGAACTAGGATGGCACCAAAGGAGGGAAAGAAAATTGGATTTAAACAGAAGGATAACCCGGGCCCATTTGCAAAGAAACGGAAATAAATAATCAAAATGTGTTAGTGAGAAAGGGTCTTTTAAAAATCCTTAATATGAAAGAAAGAAAAGAAGAAAGAAAAGTGAAGAAGAAAGTGAGAAAGAAAAAAAGAAAGAAAGAAAAGTAACAACCAATTAACAGGAAGGTAAGATGGATAAACTTGGAAAGAAATGACGAAAGTAAAGAAAGCGGAGGAAGTAGGAAGGGGAGGGGGAGGGGAACTCTCAAAATTGTTTTTTTGACTAAATAAGTAAGAGAACTCCTTTTGGTTCGATGTCATGTTCATTCTGATGGACGGTTGCCCAATACAGGTCTTAAAGAACCCAGTCTGCTCTGCTATTACCCATAGCTTGGAGGGAGAATAGTGATTCGAAGAGACCAGAAAGAAGGAAAAATCATTGGACATGATGATGAAATTTGAAGGAATGAAAGATCCGGGGTATGTGAAAAAACATCGATGCAAAGAAAATGTCCTTTGATATGTGACGGGCCATGAAGGAAAGAAAGAAAGAAACTTACGATTTCTGTTATCAAAGGGCACCCATTACATAAACTGATTCGTCTAAATGTTGCCTTAACTTAGATTGAATTATGCGATATCGAGGCTTCAGTTTGAATAGAAATTTTAATTGTTAATTGGATCTTTTCTTCTTTGTACATGTAATTAATCACTCTGTGGTCAGGAGTTACCTAGACTGTATATTCCCGCTGGCCAGAGAAGTAAGCCTCTCACCTCCCCACATAAAAATTGTGTTTCCCAGAGTATGAACTAAACTGATCTGACGGTGAGTTTCTAGTTGTTGAGAATCTGAGGAGTTTATTAAAATAACCCTTCCTATCATTAATCACAGATTCACTCTGACCTGGAGTGGTAGTACCTAGTTAGGGTCTCAATCTATCTTGGTAAATAATATGTTAAAATTATTCATATTTGATAGGACCGTGTAAAAGAAACACTTCTAGGCATACACTAAACCATAGGAAGTTTGACATGTCTTTAAGATTAGTTTGCGCAATCATTTACTTAAGTTCAAAATTACCTACAACTTTTGCTATTTGGAATAGTTCTCATCTAAGTACTGAGTCAGGCTAATGTTGCTTAACTTGTGATTATTTAAAAATTAAGCAAAGATTAGACTTTGGCATAGAGCAAAAGGTCAAATGTTAGTATAGAACTCACTAGTCGAAGTAAAGTGCTACAAAAACTTTTTTGCTAAACCATTACGCCATGGTGAGGCGACAATTTATAGTCTTTTTTATTTATATTAATACATTATTAGTTAACAAAATTAAAATTTGGCGACACAAAGTAAATTTAAGCAAAAATTAAATGTCTGATTTGCAGCCTTACAAAAAGTGTTAATGTAATTACGTTTATAATGGAAGGCATCGTCGACATTTCAAATTCTCTTGACAATATTCCCCTCTCTCTTCCCCCCTCTCCATATCTATCTATCTATCTATCTATCTCTCCCTATCGGGCGCTCATCTTGATAGTTTCTCTAGAAGTCATTCATGTCGTTCAGAGTTGCTTATAATAGGTTTTTGTTTTGTCAACCAACACTGGTGTGTCCAGTGTAGGAAGTTCTATTGGATGGTGTTGTGATGTAGGTTAGTGGCGGTACAGCTGCTGTTTGTCGGTCTGCTTCCAAGGATTGTTGGAACGGCAGTGAGCATCTTTGTTCCATCTAGCTTTTTTCTCCAAGTGTTTGTTATATGCTCTGATACATCAGATACAGGAGAAGCTCTTCGTGTAATTGCTTCGGTTGTATAATTGGCACTGTACTATGAGTTAAATCATGGGATGAGGCTTTAGCACTTTTTACTCACTAATATCCTTGGGAAAAGGTATGGAATCATTATTCTCCCTCCACTTTAAGGGTAATGTAAGCATGCTGGGACTTTATCCGGTCGATTGGCAAGCCCCGGATCTCAACAGAAGGAAATCCTGATTGAGAAACATGGCCTGTTAAAATTTAACGGTTACATATAAAAAACGACAGCCATTTGGAACTAAAAGAAAACTTAGAGAAAAGATTAGATGAGCTCTATAACAAGGATACTTTGTGCTGTCCTATTTAATCTTGGAAGAAACACCAACAAAAGCATCTTACGGGCCACTTACTCTTAATCACTAAACTATACAAGAGTTAAATGAAACAGACATATGTAGACTGAAGGAGAAGTCAAGGAGGAACTCATATTGAGGCCACATGTGAGCATCTATAAGTCATTCTGACTACCCAATGTAAGGCCAAAAAGTACAAGATACTCTTGTGCAGATTACGGAGATGCGTGCGGAAGACCTGTCAGGAGTGATGACCAAATATTAAAGGAGAGGCTAAGAGATAGAGTCATGGGAATCTCGTGCTGCTCAGCAGGGACTGATAATAATAGTGAAAGAAATTCCGCTCAAAAAATTGACCTTGTGTCACGATCGGAGCTCTATGTGAAAGGTTTGAGTAACACACAAATGAGATCCTTCATTACATAACAGCTGTCTTAAATTCGAGCTTATACACAGCGTGAACGGCAAACCAAAAAAGTAGTCGATATCAAAAAAGGAATAGAAACGGAGGACAAGACGTTGGGGGGGGGGTAAGGAGGAAAATAGAAACGAAGAAAAATTCAATAACGCGTCATTTCGGGATTTAATGTCACAGTTGGTCTGCAATAGTGCGAGGCGCGTGACATATGAAGGCATGTTATTAAAATACGCTAAGCTGTCCAAAATCCTTACTACGCAGGATTTCGGACATTTATGACGTGGGGTGGTCTGAGGTTATATGCAAATGGAGACAGAATCATTGAGAAGAGGAGAGCAGAGAGGGAGAGAGAGAGAGAGAAGAGGGCGGGGGGGCAGATAATATGTAGGTCAACTGTAGTATAATCGAAGAATAATCGTATATTTCTCACAATATAAAGCTCTTTTTTTTCAGGCTACAAACATCAATGAACTAATAGAATACTTTATAAAACCACCGTTCGTGCTTGCAAATCCCAAATTGTGTATCCGTCATTGTAATAATATAAAACCGGATACAGTTTAGATTCTTGGTTGGTTGGGTTTTTAGGCATGTTAACCTTGAGTTATTTTATGCCGAAGACCTTTTTTTATTCATGTCTAGTGGGTATCAATTTTTGTTTTGAATTTTTTAACACGATTTTTAAAACTGACTTTCCAGTTTCTTTGAAAATAAGCAATTGGAGCGACTTGATATCTAATCTACAGGGTTCATTTTCAATACTCTCCTTTTTAAAAAAAAGATCAATTGACATTTTAAATTGATTTTTATCCGAAATATTTTCATATTAAAAACAATCGTCATACGAATTGTGTACAATAAGAAGGTAATCAATTGAAAAAATGCCTTCAATTTAAAAAACTCAATTTAGATTTAAATTACCCATAGTTTGGGACCCTAAAATATACTACCGGTACGGGTCAGAGTCGACCTCGGGATAATCAGGAAGAACTAATCTACACTCCTCCGATCTTTTCAACAATTAACAACTTCAGAAATTGATGCAGTTTAATCGTCAATCACCCATAACACGAGATTGTATGTGTTAAATTATTTTTGTTTAATGGAAACACTCATCCCTTGTGGGTTATTTAATGCCCATCTTGTTTTTTTTGTATACAATTTGTGGAGACGTGACGTGTAATGGTTATCGTCCCCCCCGGTAAGGAAAAAAAACTAATGGCAGAATGATATGAGGTTATTTTGTATTTCATATAACACAATACTCTTGGCAAAGGATGGATCTAACTATTCCACTATACGCTAGCTTAGAACAATATAGTAGGGCAGATTGGGAATTTTTAACTTGTTAGGCAAATCAGTAAAGAGAAGGAAACTCTGAATTTTAACCCGTTTAAATTCGTTTAAGAAATCGCCTTTTGTCACATCCACCTGCTGTGTCGCACGGCTCTGATATATATAGTATATATATAGTATTTATATATATATATAATGTAAATAAATGGAAATTAATCCGACTAGAAAGAATTTAACAGTTTAGAAAAAAAATTAGTATTAATACTGCTGACAGAAATCTATATATATATATACGCACACACACACATACACACACACTACACACAACACATATAATATATATTAAATATATATATATATATATATATATATATATAGTTTATAGATTGATTTTGAAGCTATAACAATGCAAGAAGATATTTCGGGATTAACTGAATCCATCTTCAGAAGATCATCGGAGCCCGTAAGGATTTCAAAGTATGTCCGAATTAAACCATGTTACGTCAACGTACTAAAGTGTGTTGTTTCTGTATGTCTTCTAATGTTTGAACGTAATTAATAATTCTCGTCATCTCTCTCTCTCTCTCTCTCTCTCCTCTCATCTCTCTCTCTCTCTTCTCTCTCTCTCTAATATATATACTATATTAATAGTATGTGTGTGTGTGGTGTGTGTGGTGTGTGTATTTATTAAGAATAAAAGGTGACTTTACCGGTGAAAATGGGCAGTATTCGCTGGAGGTGCAAAATTCAGGGTTAAGTCAGTGATATACAAATCAAGTGCCTCAACCTGAATTTTGCACTCCAGCGATCCGTGCCCATTTTCACCGGTAAGTCACTTTTATCTAATAAATACACACACCACACATCAACAACATATACTACTATAGTATATATTTGAGAAGGAGAGAGGAGAGAGAGAGAGAGAGAGAGAAGAGAAGAGGAGAGACGAGAAGTGAGAGAATGTATACGTTTCAAACATTAGAACACATACAGACCACACTTTAGTACGTTGACCGCTAACTATGGTTTTTTTAATTCGAAACATACTTGAAAGATCCGCTTTGACGGGCTCCGATGTCTTCTGAGATGGGATAGTAATCCCGATATCTTTCTTTGGCATTGGTTATAAGCTTTCAAAAATCAATCTATAACTATATATATACTAATATATATATATATATATAGTATATATATATATATATATGTGGTGTGTGTGTGTGTGTGTATGTGGTGTGTGTGCGTATATATATATATAGATTTTCTTTAGCATTAATTACTAATTGTTTTTCTAAATGTTAAATTCATTCTGTCGATTATTTCATTTTATTTAACATATATATTATATATAGTAATATATATATTTATTAATATATATATATCAGCCTTGCGTATCAAGCAGGATGTGAACAAAGGTCGATTTCTTTAAACGGAATTTAACGGTTAAAATCAGAGTTTTCCTTCTCTTATACGTGATTGCCTAACCAAGTTAAAAAATCCCAATCTGCCTACTATAATTGATTACTAACTATAGTGGGAATATTAGATCCATACCTTTGCCAGAGTAATTTGTGTTTATATAAATACAAATAACCTCATATCTTCATGTCCATTTTTAGCGACGATAACCATTACACGTCCACGTCTCACAAATGTATCGAAAAGATTTGGCATTAATAACCCACAAGGATGGAGTGTCTCCATTGAACAAATAACTTAACCATATATCTCGGTGTTAATGGGTATGACTTTAAACTGCATCAATTTCTGAAGTTTTAATTGTGAAGCTCTGAGGATGTAGATTTAGTTTCTTTCATTGGCTATTATCCGCGGAGGTCGACTCTGACCGGAAGCGTAGTATATTTTAGGGTCCCAACTATGGGTTAATTAAATCTAAATGAGGTTTTAAATTGAAGCAATTTTTCCAAATGATGTACGTTCTTATTGTACACAATTCTATGAAACGATTGTTTAATATCGAATATTTCGGCATAAAAAGTATTGTTAAAATGTTCAATGATTTTTTTTTAAAAAGGAGAATATTGAAAATGAACCCTGTAGATTAGATATCAATAATGTTCGCTACAATTGTCTTGTATATTTCCAAGAACTGGAGTCAGTTTTAAAAATCGTGTAAAGAAATTCAATAACAAAAAATTTGAATACCAACGAGAATGAATAAAAGAAAAGGTCTTCCGCATAAAATAACTTCACGGGTTACATGCCGTAAAACCCAACCACCAAGTAATCTAACGTATCCTTGGTTTTTATATATTAACAATGACGGATCAATAATGGGATTTTGTGCAATGCCCGAGGTGTTTTTATAAATAGTTCTATAGTTCTTGTGTTTGTAGCCTAAAAAAAGAGCTTTGTTTTTGATTGTGAAAATTTAATACGATATTCTTCGATATACTATGTGTACTCATTAATTTCTGGCCCTACTCTCTCTCTCTTCTCTCCTCTCTCTCTCTCTCTCTCTCTCAATGATTCTGTCTCCCATTTGCATAAACCTCAGCACCCCACGTCATAATTGTCGAAAATCCGTGTAGTAAGGAATTTTGGACATGCCTTTAGCGTATTTTAAATAACATGGCTGTCATACTGTCACGGCGGGCCGTCGCACTATTTTGCAGACAACTGTGACATAAATCCGAAATGGACGCGGTTTGATTTTTCCTTCGTTTCTTTTTCTCCTACCCCCCCACAACTGTGCCTTGTCCCCGTTTCTATTTCCTTTTTTTGGTATCGATATTTTTTGGTTTGTCCGTTCACGCTTGGTGTATGAAAGTCGAATTTTAAGAAACAGCTTTATGTAATGAAGGTCTGTCATTGTGTGTGTGTTTTACGTCAAACATTTCACCATGAGCTCGATGTGACAAGGTCAATTTTTGAGCGGATTTCCTTTACTATATTATCAGGTTCCGCTGAAGCCGATTCCCATGACTGCTATCTCTAGCCTCCTTTAATATTGGCATCAGCTCTGGACATGGTCTTCCGCACGGCATCCGTTATCTGCACAGAGTTAATCTAGTAATTTGTTGCTCATTGTTGTATCAAGTGTTAGATGCCCACATTGATGAGCTCAAATATGAGTTCTCCTTGCTCTCCTTCAGTCTAACATATGTCTTTGTTTCATTTAACTTGGAATAGTTTATGTGTAAGAGTAAGTGGCCGTACAGATGCTTTTTTGTAGGATCGTTTCTTACCAAGATGTAAAGAACAGCACAAAGTATCCTTGGTATAGTGCTCATGCTATCCTTTTCTCTAAGGCTTTTTCTTTAGTCCCAAATGGTGTAACCGTAATTTTAACAGCCTGTTGTAATTCAAGTTCTCCTTCTGTTGGATGGGTTGCCAATCGATCGGATAAAGATCCCAGTATGCTCTACTATTTACCCTAACTGGAGGGAGAATAATTGATTCATACCTTTCCCAAGGATATTAGTGATGTAATGCTAAACAGCCTCATCCATGAGTGACTCTAGTTACAGTTCCATTTTATACAACGATAGCAATTAACAGCGAAGAGCTTCTCCCTGTATCTTGATGTAATCAGGCATTAACAAACCACTTGGGAGAAAAAGCTAGATAGGAACACAGAATGCCACTGCCGTTTTCAACAATCCCTGAAGCAGCACCGAACAAAACAGCAGCTGTAACCGCCACTAACCTTACATTACACAAACCATCAATGGACTCCTCCATGGACACACAGTGGGTTTGGTGACAACAAAAACCTATATAGCAATCTGAACGACACTGAATGAAGGTTCTAGAGGAATATCAAGATGGACGCCCGATAGGGATAGATAGATAGATATAGATAGATATGGAGAGGGGGGAATGGGGGGAAGAGGGGGGAGATATGTCAAGAGAATTTGAAATGTCGACATGCTTCATTATAAAAGACGTTCAATATCTACATTAACATTTTTTGTAAGCGCTGAAATTCAGACATTTCAATTTGCTTAAAATTTACTTTGTGTCGACAAATTTTAATTTTTGTTAACTAATAATGTATTAATATAAATAAAGACTTAAATTGTCGCCTCACCATGTGCGTAATGGTTAGCAAAAAAGTTTTGTAGAGCACTTACTTCTGACTAGTGAGTTCTATACCTAACATTGACCTTTAGTCTATGCCAATCTAATCCTTGCTTATTTTAATAATACAGTTAAGGAATTTAGCCTGCTCAGTACTTAGATGAGTAACTAATCCAAATAGCAATGTTGTAGGTAATTGAAACTTAGTAATTGGATTGCGCAAACTGAATTTAAAGACATGTCACCTTCCTATGGTTTAGTGTATCCTAGAGTGTTTTCTTTTACACGGTCCATAATATGAATAATTTTTAACATATATGTTTAACCAAGATAAGGAGACCCTAACAGGTACTACCACTCCAGGTCAGAGTGAATCTGTGATTAATGATAGGAGAAGGGGTATAATAAACTCCTCAGATCTCAAACAACTAGAACCTCACGTCAGATTCGTTTAAGTGGTCATACTCTGGAAAACAACAATTTTATTGGTTAGTGAGAGGCTTATTCTCTGCAGCGGATATACAAGTCTAAGCTAACTCCTACCACGAGTGATTAATTTACATGACAAGAAAAGAATCAATAAAATTGAAAATTCTATTCAAACTGAAAGCCTCGATTCGCATAATATCACTTAAGTTAAGCAACATTAGACGAATTCAGTTTTTGTATAGGGTGACCCTTTGATAACAGAAATGTAAGTTTCTCTTCTTTCCTTCAATGGCCGTCATCATATAAATGGACATCTTTGCATCGCATGTTTTTTCACATACCCGGATCTTTCATTCCTTCAATTTCTATCATCATGTCAATGATTTTCTTCCTTCTTTCTGTCTCCTGTCGAATCCACTATTCTCCTCCAGCCTATGGGTACTAGCAGAGCCAGACTGGGTTTTCTTTAACCTTGGTATGGAACGGTCCCATCAGAAAGAAAAACTGAAATTCGAACCAAAGAGAGTTTCTTCTTATTTAGTCAAAAAAATTTGAGAGTTTCCCTCCCCTCCCTTCCTACTCCTCGTCTTTCTTTACTTCCGTCTATTCCTTTTCAAGTTTTTCCCATCTACCTCCTGTTAATGTGGTGTTTGTTTTCTTTTTCTTTCTTTTCTTTTTTCTTTCTCACTATCTTTCTCACTTTCTTTCTTTCTTTTCTTTCTTATCATTATTAAGGATTTTTAAAGACCCTTTCTCACTAACAAACATTTTGATTTTTTATTTCCGTTTTTCTTTGCATGCCGGGTATCTTTCTTTAATCAAGATTTTCTTTTTCCCTCTTGGTGCCATCACATTCATATATTAATCATTTTGAAATCAAAAAGAACTTTTATTTAAATTTTTTAATTTGCCGCTTTGAAATACCAATCTTATTTTCCTGATGTTTTTATCTCTGTGTTCTTCTTCCATAATTTCTATCCGGATTGTTTTAAATTCTCGATTTCTCTTGCTTTTGTCTTTATCTCATCAGTCGTACGAAACTGTTTAGAAATTCCTCCTTTCAGGAGAATTGCGAATGCATATTTAAAAAACATGGCCGGTGAATCTTACGAACTAAATTAAATATATTGAGTAAATCGGTTAAATATTCGTCAGTGGCAAAAATAATTGCTTTTTCTTGTTATTTCGAGTTTTTTTTAATTTCATGGTATTTCAATTTCCAACTCATTTATGTGTATTTCCATATAATATCACTTTTAAAAAAAACCCAACATATTTAATGTACTGATTCATAACGAGCAGTTGTTGGCCTTCCATTGTTATCCTCTATCTGATTTTAAATCATCGAATTATATTGGTTTAGCAAAAAAACGTATTTGCAATCAATGAAGACAGTTATGATATTTACTTATCTAACGAATCCATGGTAGCTGAATTCAAAGAGATTCATTTTTGCCTGTATGCAATTTAACCCCACCCCCACTGAATGAGCAGAATGATGACACAAGGTGTATTTTATAAGCGAATTTTAAAGGCTTTGAAATTAAGAATTTCATTCTCTTGATCGTTTTAATACCAAGGGTTAAAGAGCAAGTCTGCCCTACTATTTACACATAAGCTAAGGGAGAATAGTACACACATTATTTTCGGAAAGGGCATTAGACGCGCTATGGGCAGGCAACAGCTTGTCTTGGGATTTGAACTCGTGTCACCATATCCATCTTCTAGCAAAAATAACCATTACATCACCGAGCGGCTCTCGTACGTCTGATTTTTTTTTTCAGGCAGAAAGCCATACTCATCGAGGAGGAAATTGACGAGGTAACTGCTAATCTGACGAGGCTGATTGGTTTCATATGGGTAATTATACCTTGAAAAGGTTCATCGAACTATTCTCCTCCGGCCTATGCTAATACTCGTTGAATGCAAGCTGTTAAACTCCGTTTAAAAAATTGGCTTGTGGCGCATCCTATTCTTTGTGGAGAGGGGGATAAAGGCACACAGCAAACCACTGAAATCTTGCGAGACGAATGCAGTATATCCAGATTTCTGGCTCCTCCTGCCACATTCATAAAGAGTGGATTACCCGTAAAGAAGATGGTGTTTAATTTTGTGTGTTTTGTCGTGACCATAAATTTGTGTGTTCTAAGTCGTGTACGAACAGATTGTATTAAGAAGATATGTAAGGTGTGATACGAAGGTGTGCAGGACTTTTTCTTTTCCGACCAGAAAGCACTTTTTTACTACAGTAATAATATCATTTTAAAGGATGAATTCATCCAATTAGATTTTTGTATGATGGCTTGTTTTCAATGTTTTATTCTCATTTTATTTAAGCTGTCAATTAAAAGATGATAAAAAGCAAATATGAATCGTTTTATTGAGTGGTGATTTGCTGAAACACGAGCCTAACATTTTTTCCAGGGGGAAACGTCAAAGAACGATAAGCTAATGTTGTTGACTTTTTAAAAAAATCTTAACAGAGATGAGAATCTTTGAAGATGAAAGAGGATCACGGACGATCCTCTCTGATGGTACATTGAGGATATTGCTGAAGCCTACGCAAAATTCGGGAAATGGCAGAAAAAAAAAGGTATATCAAAATAAACAAATAATATGAAAATAAAATCTAAACCATTCAGATAATTGGTTAGAAATTTGAAGATAAAAAAAAGTTTAAGAACACAAAATGTTAGCTCAATCTGTTTACTTTCTCTACAAAAAAATTGAAAGTTTGCTGGTTTATAAAGTGTCGAAAAAGATGTTTATGTGTAACGTTTATTTTGTTTTTTGTTTAATGAATTAACATTTGGTAGTTATTTCACTGTCAGGTGAGTGTTCCAGCTGATCTAGTGAGTGGCATAGTGCAAAACCGAAACAAAACAAAGCGCATCCGCAAAATAAATAATTTTGAAATAGTAAAAATTTACCCAATCGCACCATATATATATATATAGTATTATATAGAGAGAGAGAAGAGAGAGAGAGAGAGGAGAGAGAGAGAGGGGAAGAGAAAGAAAGAGAGAGAGAGAAGAAAGAGAAAGAAAGAGAAAAGAAAGAGAAGAGAGAAAGAGAAAGAGGAAAGAGAAGAGAGACTAAAGATCTCAATTTACCCTCCTATTTACCCATAGTTAGAGTTAGACTAGATGGATTAATAACTTTGCCGAAATAAAAAACGTAGATACGTACTGGGATTTGAACTCGGCTCACTAATTACTTTTCTTACAATGATATTGTTACACATAGAGAACCCATGGGTGAGTGAGTGAGGTGAGTTTAACTCTATTCAATTCAATGCAGTGATACTCGCATTTACCTGTTAAATAATTGCCTTCGTACGTTTTTCGTATGTATTTTTCGAAAATAAACTGAAATTCCATTTAATCCTCATTTTTGGTTACTCTTTTTAAATATAAAAACAGCATTGTTTGTATTAAAACAAGAAAAGAAAATGGAATTATGTATGTGCTGTTATATATTTCAATGTTTTATTTTTTATAATAGATTTTTCTTTGGCGTAATGATTTGGAACTTAAATGGAAGTTATTAACATATTCGTTCTCAAAGCTGACTCATACACAAATTTTAGTTCACATACAGAGCAAAAACTCAACCAGTGACAGTTCGTAACTCGGAAACTTATAAGTTAGGGCAAGTACGACTGTATTTCAGAAAGAGAGGAAATCATTACTTGAAAATTATTATTTTTTTTACAGTTTGAAACATTGGACACTTTTAGGCAAATTCGCCACGACTTGCAACTGCGGATTTTTGCAATAGTTCAGGCATTAAAGGCAGAGGACACAGAACGTCTTATGTGGTCGTTTGTCCTCCTTACAGCAAGATACATCAATGATGACATTAAACTTCGGCAAGAAAAGATCGATTTTACTCGCTGATGTCTGGTTTGCAAATGATAATTTAAAAAGAAAAAAAAAGCCTGGGCTAATTGATGGTTCGTTCTTCGACTGATTTTCAGTGGTTGGTGTTTCCAGTTTATCAAAGAAACTTGTCAAATGTTCTTAGGCGAAAAGATCAAAAGCAAAAGAGAGAAGTTTATGTTTGTTCCGCGGATAACAGTGGTTAGGGGGATTAAGAATGATGATAATTATGTTTTGCCAAGAGACAAGGGAACAAACGATGAAATGGAAAATGAAACTTATATGAAACTGAATGAAAATAAATAATCAAACGACCCGATATGATATTCACTCCATTGAATTAGTCTGGCTTATATCTAATGGTTTAGCACTTGTGGAGTCAATGATACATCTCTCTCTCTCTTCTCTCTATATATATATATATATATATATATATAATATAATATATATAATATATTCATATACATATATATATATATATATATATGTGTGTGTGTAGTTAATAAAAAATTGAAAAAACACAGGTTTAAATGAGTTAAGTGGTGAGTTTATTGGCCGACGCTGCAGTGTTTTCGATCTATTAATTAGATCCAATCTTCAGAGCCTTTTGTTTTGTATGTGGAAGGTGATAAAAAATTTTTTTATCTCAGAATAAGGAGAAAGGCGAGTAATAGCCCTGATAATATAGTAAAGCCTGAAGATGATCTAATTAATAGATCGAAACACTGCAGCGTCGGCCAAATAAACTCACCACTTAACTCATTTAAACCTGTGTTTTTTCATTTTTTTTATTATACTACATACCGTCGGATTCACTTCCTTATTCACACACACACACCACACACACACACATATAATTATATATATATATATATATATATATATTATATATATATATATATATTGGTTTGTTGGTTGGGTTGAAGGCTATGTGTAGTGATCTAGGGTGCTACCTATGTAGAATTGGTTGAATTTGTTACATTTGCGTGCAGTATACCACATTCACTTCATGGTACATACTTGTGCCGTGGATAGAGCAGTTCGCTAGCGTGCAACAAGTGGTGTCCTATGACAGGTTTTTAGAGATTTGTCTCCGAAGTGAGGGTCCGTAATGGGCAAGTTTATGTACAGGCCTTCCTTCTGGATCGCCCTGCGTATCGCTGCGGTTATACTCTCATTGAAGTGTGGTAACCTTAGGAAAGCAGGTATTAGATGTGATATGGCGTTTTGGTCCTTCTGTTTGCTTCAGTCGTTTTGTGACTGAAGCGGGTAACCGTTGGCTTTCAGTAGCGGACATGACGTGTGGTGGTGTGTGTGATCCTGCTCCTGCCTCCTGTTGCATTTGCCCCGTATAAAGTTCGTTCTTTATGTATCCAGTCTTTTGCACAAGTGGGGAGTGCCGATTTGTGGTGGACGAACAAGTCTCTGCTGGCGATTTTTTTTTTGTAGAACTCGGTGTGGATTTCACTTTGTCTAGTATTTTAAGTCGAAATCTAGCAGTGTAATGCTCCTGTGCATTCGGGGTGCTCCGATGGTGAAATGTATGTTTTTGTCTATATTGTTGAATGCTGTTGCGATTTGTCGGTTTCTTTTACGGAAGTTGAGGATTTGTATATCATCTATATATCTGGTGAAGAAGGCGCAAGAATATCAATTGTTAAGAATAGCCAACAAGCCGATAGGCTGGATCCTATCGGTAGGCCCTTTATCTGTTTGTATGTTCGTTCGTAGCAGTTGATGTACGTCTGATGGGATGAAGGATGTAGCAGTACAGACAGGATGAGGGTTATGCATTCATCATTAGGTCGAACGCTGGTTGAGCCGGCACTGATGTGTACAAAGAGGTAACATCTAAGCTAATACGTATTGTTTGTTTTTCAAGTTTACTTGGTTGTATTGTTGCGTTTTTAATGACTTCGTCAGAGCTGCTGACATGTCCTGGGAGGGTTGCTATGATTGGCTTAAGTATTTTTGAAAAGAGCTATGAGTTTTTATCAAATGGTAAAACCTTGGTAGGGTGCTGTTTTTACTGGTGAAGTTGTTTTTGTATTTGTTGGGGAGTTTTCTTCTGCAGATTCCGGCTCATGCAGTATTTATGTGGCTTTCTATTTGTGTGGGCGTTACATCTGTAACCTCTGTATAGAGTTCATTGTTGCTGGGGTGCTCGAATGCCAAGTTGTTGTACATATCCTGAGGGATTACGCAGAACTCCCTTATCAGAGGGCAGGTAAATTAACTTCTTCTCTCTTAGAGTGTTTAGGGTGTTGTATTGTATTCTAGAGTTATTTTTTGTTTCCTTTTATGATCTGGAATAATGATTGCTTAAGTCTTGATAGTTTCGAATCTAGTACTCAGTTGGTTGGAGGTGGGTGGAGTGGGTTATCTAATGTGTATGTGTGGAGTTGGTTGTATTTACTTGTTGGTGCAGTGGTGTTGGGTGTGTCACCGATGAATGCTAGCCATTTTAGTTGGTATGCGGTTCGGCAGAAGTTTGTTTCAAGGTCCAGTAATAGATTGTCATTGATTTTTGAGTGTGTATAAATTTGGGTCCTAGACTAAGTAGCTCTTTTTCTTCACTAGCTAGGGTGTGTGACAAGTCTGTAACTCATGGATGAGTTTGCAGTATTGTGTTGTGGGGCTCATCTTTGAAGTCATTCGTTTTTCTTGTCTGGTTGCAGTGTGCGTTGTGTTCTGCGTCCATTGGAATTTTCGTTTTAGGCGTTTCTTTTCGTGGTAGCTTTGTTTAATACTTATCATAATTTGTGGCATGGATATTGGTGTTGTTGTTGATAGTGTGGTTAGCGCCTCGTTGCAGGCATTTATGTGTTTGTGTCGTGTGAGATGTAGGTGTTATATCATTTTCTTGATGAGGAACGCATATAGGTAGTGCAGTGTCCGTTTAAATTTTGGTAGTTGGAAGCATGTTGGTAGGTGGATGTTTCTGATTGTGCTGGGAATTATGTTGTTTTTCATGCAGCGTTTGAGGAAGTTGATTTGGCACCCGATCCTAGGGCGTTTCTCTGATAAAGAAAAATGCTTTAAAATGGTCATATTAGCAGTTATATATATATATTTCTACCCATATGTATATGTATATACATATGAGTTTCATCAGTCCGCTAAGATTTATTCAAATGGTTACAAAATTCATGGGAAATTTTATATTCAGGATGAATTTGACATATTTATATTTGGCTATTTTTCTCCGTAGGTTGGAGGTATTGACGCACACTTCACATCATTTGAAAGCTTGGACCTTTCTTCATTTATATACGTGATGACAGATAGAATGGATGAATGGAATCCACCTGAATCATGGAAGAGAACAACTTGTATCATGATGATCTGCGCCGGCTATCAAAATAAGATTATAGTTACTGTCCAATGCTCCCTTACAACTATAAAAACAATCGGGCATGGACTGGAGAATTGCAATAGAGACTGACGAGGCTGTGGCTGAAGAAAGCAACATCACAGATGTTTGATTGTGTTCGTACAGCAAGAATTCCTCGAAAATCTTCAGAAAAAAGTGATGGGGACCCTCAATTACTACGTGAGTTGCTAAACACAGTAGTTCAATCCTGGAGAAAAGGGTAGCCAATGAAGCCATATGTATGGCAGTAGGATTCGGCCCGTGCCACACCTTCTGAAAATTCAAAAATGGTTGTCTGTAAATTTTTACAACTTCACCAGTCCAAATGTTTGGCCTCCGAAAGACATCAATTGCCTGGGCCAGTGCTACAAAAAGCAATTATCGACAGATTAATGTATTTTTTGAGACCCTTCCCAAGAAAACTTTAAACATCAGCTTCTCCAGGTTCCTGGAGCAGGATTGAGGCTGTGATCGACGGCTAATGGCGGTTATTTGAGTGGGGAGACTTGTTTGAACAGTATTGTAAATTTCCGTGCCGGTTAAATTTCTTACAAATCCATTATTTTTGTATTTAACATCACTTTTTCTTTTATTTGAAAACACATATATATATTTAATAAGTCATTCACAGACACTGTTTGGCAATATATGCCTCTTAGTGTGCTAAGAACCAACTATCCTTGGGTAGGGTTCGAACTCAACTGACCGCCATGGTAGTCCGATATCTTATCCCCGCCCACTGACAGCTGATGCCGGGGACTGGTGTTTTTTAAAACTATTAATACATACGAAATGTATGTATCATTCGGTCCACTGAGGATCAAATTTCCGGAGAAATGACATTGTTTGGTTATTTGCTTAGTAGTGAGAGTTATTTAAATTACCAATTAGAGAGCTCATTACCAATTTATGGAGCAATATATATATATATTATATATATATATATATATTATATATATATATATATATATTTATATATTAATATTCTTTTCTCAAAAATAACAAAACTCAATTTTTAAATATTTCATATTAACAACTACATTTGTGACATTATCAACTCGCGTTTTGTCATTCAAGCTTTCAAAATGACGCAACCTGTTTCATTCATTAACTGCGAAACGTTTTCAACGACATAATTACAACATGAACTCCTGCATTAACTGTAAATTAATCAATATTTGATTAATTCAGTGGATTACCCTGAAGATCCTAGGTGAATTTCTGTACACACAAAATAGTAATTAAATACTAAATAACTATTGTATATATATAAGTATATAGTATATATATAATATATATATAATATATAATATATGTGTGTGTGTGGTGTTGTGTTGTGTGTGTGTGTATTTATAATCTTTTCCACTTCTAATCTTGAGTAATATTTCATTATTTTCCCTTAACCATTAAAACTATTTGATAATAAAAACTATGGTTCTAATTTGTTTGGCGAAAATGCTCTGTTGGTGAACGGGTCATCATAGTGGTCTCATACACGGGTGGATTAGGGCGAAACGAACATCGGTGGCAGCTACAGTAATTAACGATCCGGGCCAGAGCAAACCTGGAAGCTAGGCTAATAAAGTAGTATTCCAAACGCGCAAGATTCAGAACTGGAGCCTCTCCATCGCTTCGGTTTATTGTCCTACCACAAGGATACCATTCTTTTGGAGAATGGTCTTACGCTTTTTATAGAGGATACAGTCATTGTAATTTCTTCAATAGTGGGAGATATGAATAATAAATAATATATATATAATAATAATAATATAATATATAAGAAGAAGAAAAGAAGAAGAAGAAAGAAGGAGAAGAAGAAAAAAACACCTTAATATAAGAAATATTAAGGAAAATTTAATGCATCGAAACTTTTGAAGTTGAAGCACGATTTTACCTAAAAATTTACTCTTTCCCTTAATTTCCCTAATGTTAAGGCGAGAAATAATTTCTAAACGCTCTCACTTAGGGGAAATGCGAAGAATTGAATTTGTCATTATGAAGAATTATTTTTCAAGTTTAATTCACGCCCCACAGACACCACACACACACACAAATATATATATATATATATATATATATATTATTAATAATGTTACGACCATTCCATCGAAAATGCATCTATCAGTTATGGCAAGAAGCTAATGAAAAGATTGATTTAACAATTTAAAATAGAGTAGCAAACATCCGTTTTGCTTTTTAAAGCGTGTTGAATGGCAAATTATCATTTTCAAAATATGTAATATAATTGAATTAAAGCCAACAGGTAAGCAGTAAAATCATCGCTTAATACAAAGTCCGGTAAGATGATTGCGGATGTAGAATGCAAATGACAAAGAGGCAAAGATAATAGAGAGTTGAAGTTGAATATATTAATTGCAGATTAAATGATTATTAAAGCGGAAAATAGACACTTTGTACACACACACATGCGCGCGCACCACACACAAAAATAACAAACCAATATCACACCACCATAACACTGCAACCCACCAACGCACCTATTTGCCAATCGATCCTCACTGCAGGATGTGTACACAATTTAATTTTCTTTATGTGGAGTTGTAACAATTTTGAATTCAAGAATGTTCTCTCTATGCGGTTGTCTAATTAGGCTTTAGAACCCAGTCTGTCCTATTATTTCCCATAGATGGGGGAGAATAGATTAATTCATGGCCTTTCCAAATGGTTAGCGCTATAGTGAATGCCAGCAAACCTCGTCTAGAACTTGAACCGTCGCCTCTTCGTGTCCATTCCTATGACACTAAACTTCACATCCAACGCGCTAACTACATATACATGCACACACCACAACCACGTGTGTGTGTGTGGTGTGTGTGTGCGTGTGTGTGTGTTGTGTGTGGATTATTAGACTTGTGGATCTTTATAGAGAATTTTTATATACAACGTATATGAGAAAGTTGGTCGCTTATGTTT
>CM042146.1:128630852-128696084 GCA_023376005.1 Doryteuthis pealeii
TAACTCAATCAGCTAATAGCCATGGACAAAACTAAATGGTTCATCCAATTGGTACATACATAGTACATATTATTCAACAGGGAAATTTAAGATCTACTAGCCAGGCCTGTGGATATTACCACAGTATGAAATTAATATTACAACGTTTGATGATATCTTTACTAAGAGATATGCAATAATTCAATATGTTAAAAAAAATAATAATCGTGATTTAACTCACTCACTAGTTTTTAAGTCCCCTTTCAATCTTCCCCCTTCTCTTCATTTCTTCTTTGCTTTTTTCTTTTTTTTTTGACGATTGGACGGTCTCATTTGGAAACATTTGAACAGGTTTAAAAATTTGGATGAAAAATGTAGAAATAAGGATTTTGCGATTAAACACACCAGATAGTTCAAACGATATTTCTGCCACATTTTGGACGGTTTTGGACGGCTGCATTTTTAATCAGAGGTGGTGCAAGATGATAATCGGACCGGAAGATTATGAACAGACATATAATAATAGATATTTCAGATATTTTCATGCCGTTTCTCGGACAGTTCGGATGCGGAGAATACATGTCATTGAAGAAAGAGTTAATTTCGAAGAAATAGCGGAGATTATTGGGCTTTAAAAACACTTCTGGACTTGGTTGCTTTTCAGAGTAATTATTTTCGACAAAAATTAAGAAGTTTTCGATGTTATTTGTTGTTTCTTCCACGTTATACAGACACCAGCAAAATAGATAAATGGGTTTATCGGGGTTGGTTGGTTGGCTGTTGGTTGGTTTTTAAGGCATGTCAACCTGCAATCAGTCACAATAGTTTAAAATAAATAATGTATTTATTTGTATGACATTTCTTGGACATCTTTTTTCTTTAAGAAAGAGAAAGGTAGAGAATATTTACACACGAACATATTCATTTATTAATACAATATCTATATACAGATAAAATGTCTGTAAGTAATTCATCCGATAGTTCATTAAAAATTCCCTATTTAATCTTCCTCTAACCATTTTTTTTCTTGAAATCATTTCAAAATTTAATCATGAAATGGTACGCTATACTGTGTAATCTTATTAAGAAATTTTATTCCAAAAAATATATTATTCTATAAGCAAAAAATACCAGTCGGTAATAGGACTTAAGTTTTTTTGGAAATCTTCCGGGGACCGAAAGTTCCTAGAAATTTATCTTTAAAAAGTGTCACAGATATTTTAGTAATCATCATATTTTTGAAAGTTCAATTAGATCTTCTCCTTTCATTCTAGTAATTATTTACTTCTAATTTCTCTAATGTCTCCCTTGTACTATATCTTTACACTTTTATTAGTTTTGACCACTATTTTTTTTTTATATGGCCCTACACATTAAATCATGATAATATTTTGCAAAATAATTGTCCGGAATAACAAAATTCAGACATAACATAAAATGAACACAAAATCATGTTACAGATCACCAGTCTTAAAAAAAAAGGTTTCACACAGCAAACTACACGTTGTGCACCAGTCCAAAGCCATGAACGTAACTGGTGTTAGTAAGACAAAAATGGTTATACATTAGTTAGGATGAAGTGACCATTTTTTCACTTGTTCATGTTTACTTTACTTACAAAGGTGACAGCTTGGAATGTTGGGATGTACCTGGTTGTTTAAATGGCAATATCAATCGATGTGGGTTATTAATACCCAATCTTGTTTTTCATATATATTGATTGCTTAAGAAAAATTCCTCATAACTTCAGTGTACTAATAAATACTGTTGGTTGGCCTTTCAGGATGTCTTCCTAGCACCTATATGATTAAGAAGGGGTGAGTGTTGCTATAAGAGAAAAGAGGAGATGTTTACCCTAATAAACAAGGGACCCAAGTAGGTACCACTCCGGGCAGAGTAGACCTGGAGTAATGGCAATAAATCGGTACTCAATACTCCCACAAGGCTTCAGAATTAGAATCACTAAATGCAGGTAAGTTAAACCCAGGACAAATAAAAAGGAAAGAAAGGAAGGAAAGAAAGAAAAAGAAGAAAGAAAGGAAAGTGAAAGAAACAAAGAAAGAAGAAAGGGAAAGAAAAGACAAAAAGGAAGGAAGAAAAGAAAGGAAGAAAGAGAAAGAAAGAAAGGAAAAAAGAAAAAAGAAAGAAAGGAAGAAAGAAAGAAAGAAAGAAAAAAAGGAAAAGAAAGGAAGAAAGGAAGAAAGAAAGGAAAGAAAGAAAGAAAGAAAAGGGAAGGAAGAAACAAAGAAGAAGAAAAGAAAAAGGGAAGAAAGAAAGAAAAGAAAGAAAGAAAAGAATGGAAGGAAAGAAAAAAAGAAAGAAAGAAGGAAGAAAGAAAGTTAAAGACGTTTAGGATTTGAAACAGGATAAATAAACAAATTAAAATGTGTTTTAATTCAAAATAAAGAAAGAATGAAAGAGGGAGTTAACGAATAATATAGATATATAATAAATAATAAGTAAACAAAAAAAAACTGAAGGGGAAAAATAAAAACCAAATTATGAAAAATAGAGGATATAATGAAAGGTATTAGCCAATCCGTTCGCCACGTGGTAGGAGTTACAAAAGGTTGCAAGATGTTGTCATCCATCCGTGTGCACACTGCTATTTCGGTGTTGTTAATGATTTGTGAGATTAGTTTTGTTTAACCATTGTACACGACGCCGCACATGTGATGATAAGGAAAGTAAAAAGGAAATTGCAATAGAATATTTAAAAATGATTTATAAATACAATCATGTAGAAATTAATCAAATTTCGGACTTTAAAATAGCCCAAAAAGAGGTGATATTGCCATTTAACACCCAAAAAGCCAAACCGCAACTAAATTTAAGCAATGAAATTTCGCCTTTAAATAGCCCAAAAAGAGTTTGACATACCGTTAAACCATAAAACTCAACCAAAACAAAGGGGAACCGATTTGAATAAAAATTTTGGCATTGAATAACCCAAAAGGGATTGCTAAAGCCGTTAAAAACGGATCAAACTAAATTTCAAACAAATGAATCCAATATAGAATTAAATAGCCCCATAAGAAGTTTGTTATGCCATTTAAAAAATAAAGCAATCTATCGGTCGTCAGCCTCTTGTCCTCTTTACCAAAATTTCTAAGATAGGTGTGAATGATTTCTAGCACAAACATAAAGCAGCACCAGGCATCAGCTCCATCAATCAACAAAAACAACACTAATCTGAAGCGGTCCGGAAACAGGAGGTTGATAGACGGTAATGGAAAAAAAAAGCTATCTTTCATGAGAAGTCCCATTTTTGTAGTGGTTAGAAAACTGGCTTCATTTGGTAAAAAGTGTCAACTTGGTGAAGAAAAATTGACAATAATTGGATTGTTCATGGGGTCTTTTACGGAATTTAATTCACGAAGCGACAGTGACAGGGATAGAGGGAAAAAAAGAAAGTCAATTATTGTGCGAATCATAAGAGGAAATTAGAACGGGGACAACAGAGGGACAAGAGATAATCTGAAATAAATTAAAGGAATAAAAAATAAGTATATTAAAGTTGATGTTGTTAGTATTTAATTACTGTTGGATGGGTTAGATTTAATCGTAAATATTCATAATGGCATTTGATGGTGAGCGAGTGTGAAGTGATCCGTATTCAACCTTACAATCTAGAGCCCAGATATCAAGTATAGCCTGAGAATAATAAGACATAAATCCTTTGATAGAAATGTATTTACAGCAAAGACTAAACTCATTTGTTTTTGAGTAGTATGAGTATGTGAAGTTCTCTCACTCTCTCTTCTTATCCTCTTTTCTCCTTCTCTCTCTCCTCTCTCTCTCTATTATATAATAAATATATATTATAATATATATATTATATATTAGGTAAAGTGCGAATATATATATAAAGTAAAATTGCCGGAGTGGGTCTTTGTAAGTATCAACCGGACAGCGAGGGATTTTATCCCCTTTGCAAGTGCTAGATAGGGAGATTGTTTTTGCTTGAAGTCGAGGACAACAACACCTACCGTCAGCCACCCTACTTTACCGCGGGTACCGGTGTTCTAAGTAAGAACCTTGCGATTCCCAGCCGGACGCTCTACGATTGAGCCAAAACCGGTCTATATATAATATATTATATATAATAATATATATATATAGACGAGAGAGGAGAAGAGAGAGAGAGAGAGGAGAGAAAGAGAGAGAGAGAAGATAAATATAGGAAGCTAAGAGAAGGGTAAAAACCTGAAGTCAAACATGTTGAACTCTATTTAATCAATGACGTGTGTCACTTCCTGCTCATGCAAGATGGGGTTTTATATATATATATTATATATATAATATATATTATATATATATAATTACGACACAAGGAGGTTTTAAAAAACCTGTCGCAGTTTGAGAGCTCAATGGTATGTCTTCTTTAATGTTTAGAGTCACAGAGCAAATTTATAAGTTAAAGAAAATAACTTAAGCTTCCTTGAAATAGACTATAATGCAAAAAATCTCTAAGTTCTTTTCTTATTTCATGTTATATATATATATAATATATAATATATATATATATATATATAGTATTATATATTATTTTATAGAGAGAGACGAGAGAGAGAGAAGAGAGAGGACCAACAACAAAAGTATTCTTTGCAGTGATGAATACTTGAATATTTACCCATTTCCATAAATATAACCCCTATGATGCAGATTTTTTACATGTATTAAGTATAAAAAAGTATATAAGACTCAAAATTTTTAAGAAATATAGATTTAAATTTTTCAACATAGAGAAGAAAAGTATGCAAAAGTGTAAAAGACAAAATTATTCGTACGGCTTGAAAAAATTGAAACCCATTGAACAATTTTCAAAAATATCAATAGTCAATAACAATGGTCTCTCATTTTATAAATTGCTAAAACGTTTTCTAAAGTTTTAATTGAAATTTTGAACAAATGTTTCTGGAGAATTTCTTCCATTCTACAATGGTTACCAACCTCTTAATTCCTGAGTTTTTATGCTTGGACCGACGATTTATTCGAACTTCCTATTTTTGCCAGAGATTTTTCAATAGGATTCAATCAAGAATTCATTGAAGGGCCATGCCCAGAAATGTAAACCTTTTTCTGAAGCCAATTTTCAGTCACTAATTTTAGACGTAATTTGAATAATTATCTACGAATAAATAGTTTAGAATAGCTTCACTTATAAAATATTTATGTAAACACATATACTTACAATCGGGTCAATAAATCTAAAAACAATATTTTCATTGTACGAATAATCTTTGTCTTTCTATATTTTTTGCATAAATTCACCATCACCTATTGTTCTTGAAAATTGAGTCTTATATACTTTTATTATATTTTAGTATTATAACAACCTGCATCAAGGTTGTTATATATTACTAAATATTAATTTTAAAGTAATATTAAGACTCAATTTTTCAGAACAATAGGTGATGGTGAAATTATGCAAAAATAAGAAAGACAAAGATATTCGTACAATTTTGAAAATATTGTTTTAGATTTTATTGACCCGTGTAAGTATATGTAGTTTACATAAATATTTTTATAAGTGAAGCTATCTAAACTATTTATTCAGTAAGATAATATTCAAAACTTACGTCTAGATTAGTGACTGAAAATTGGCTTCAGAAAAAGTTACATTTCTGGGCATGGCCTTCAATGAATTTCTGATCTGATCTATGAAAATCTCTGGCAAAAATAGGAAGTTCGAATAAATCGTCGGTCAGCATTAAAAACCTCAGGAATTAGAACGTGTAACCATTGTAAGAAATGGAAGAAATTCTCAGAAAAAATTTGTTTCAATTTCATTAAAAAACTTTAGAAAACGATTTTAGCAATTTAAAAGATGAGAGACCATGTTATTGACTTATTGATATTTTGAAAATTGTTCAATGGTTTCAATTTTTCACGCCGTACGAATAATTTTGTCTTTTACCACTTTTGCAACTTTTCTTCCATATGTTTGAAAATTTAATCTATAATTTCTTAAAATTGAGGTCTTAATACTTTTTTTATACTTAATAACATGTAAAAATCTAGCATTCATTAAGGGGTTATAAATTTCTGAGAAATGGGTAAAATATTCAGTATTCATCACTGCAGAATACTTTGTTGTTGTCTCTCCTCTCTCTCTCTCTCTCTCTCTCTATATATATATATATATATATATATATATATATATATATATATAATATATATATATAAGCAATGAAATAAGAAAAGAACTTAGAGATTTTGCATTATAGTCTTTTCAAGGAAGCTTTAGTTATTCTTTACTTATAAATTTGCTCTGTGACTCTAACATAAGAACAAACATTTGAAGCTCTTCAAACTGCGACAGTTTTTTTTTAAAAAAAACCTCTTGTGTCGTATTATATTATATTATATATATTATATATTTTATATATATATATATTAAAAACCCCATCTGCAAATGAGCAGGAAGTGACAAACAACGTCAATTTGATAAATAGAGTTCAACATGGTTTTGACTCAGAGTTTCCTTCTCGTAGACTATCCCATATATTTTCTCTCTCTCCTCTTTCTCTCTCTCTCTCTCTTTCTCTCTCTCCTCTCTATATATATATATATATATATATATTATATATATATATATAGACCGGTTTGGCTCAATCGGTAGAGCGTCCCGGCTGGAATCGCAAGGTTCTTACTTAACACCGGTACCCGCGGTACAGTAGGTGCTGGGACGGTAGGTGTTGTGCTCGACTTCAGCAAAACAATCTCCCTAGTCTAGCACTTGCAAAAAGGGGATAAACTCCCTCGCTGTCCGGTTGATACTTACAATAGACCACTCCGGCAATTATTATTACTAATACTAATATATATCTATATATATATATATATATATATATATATATAGAGAGAGAGAGAGAGAGAGAGAAGAGAAAAAGAGAGATAGAAAGAGAGAGTGAGAGAAACTCACATACTCATACATACTCAAAACAATGAGTTTAGTATTTGCTGTAAATACATTCTATCAGGATTATATGTCTTATTATTCTCAGCTATACTTGATATCTGGCTCTAGATTGTAAGAGTTGAATACGGATCACTTCACACTCGCTCACATCAAATGCATATATGAATATTTACGATTAAATCTAACCCATCCAACAGTAATTATACTAACACATCAACTTTAAATATTACTTTATATTTTATTCCTTATTTATTTCAGATTATCTCTGTCCCTCTGTTGTCCCCGTTCTATCTTCTCTTATGATTCGCACAAATATAGACTTTCTTTTTTCCCTCTATCCTGTCACTGTCGCTTCGTGAATTATTCGTAAAACGACCCATGACAAATCCAATTATTGTCAATTTTTCTCACCAAGTTGAACACTTTTCACCATGAGCAGTTTTCTAACCACTACAAAATGGACTTCTCATAAAGATAAGACTTTTTTTTTCATTACCGTCTATCACCTCCTGTTCCGGACGCTCAGATTAGTGTTGTTGTTGTTGATGATGATGCTGATGCTGATGCTGCTTTATGTTGTGTCTAGAATTCATTCAACACCTATTTAGAAATTTGGTAAAGAGGACAAGAGGCTGGACGACCGATTAGATTGCTTTATTTTTTAATGGCATAACAACTTCTTATGGGCTATTTAATTCTATATTGGATTCATTTGTTTGATTTAGTTTGATCCGTATTTTTAACGGCTTAGCAACTCCTTTTGGGTTATTCAATGCCAAAATTTAATTCATCGGTTCCCTTTGTTTTGGTTGAGTTTATGTGTTTAACGGTATGTCAACTCTTTTTGGGCTATTTAAAGGCGAAATTTCATTGCTTAATTTAGTTGGGTTGGCTTTTGGGTGTTAAATGGCATATCACCTCTTTTGGGGCTATTTAAAGTCGAAATTTGATTAATTTCTACATGATTGTATTTATAACATCATTTTCAATATTCTATTGCATTTCCTTTTTACTTTCACTTATCATCACATGTGCGGCGTCGTGGTACAATGGTTAACAAACTAATCTCACAAATCCATTACAACCGAATAGCAAGTGTGACACACGGATGGATGACACATACTTGCAACCTTTTGTCACATCCTACACGTGGCGAACGGATTGGCTAAATACCTTTCATTATATCCCATCTATTTTTCATATTTGGTTTTATTTTCCCCTTCAGTTTTTTTGTTTACTTATTTATTTATATATATCTATATATTCGTTAAACTCCTCTTTCATTCTTTCTTTATTTGAATTAAAACACATTTTATTTGTTTATTTATTCCTGTTTTCATCTAAACGTCTTTACTTTCTTTCTTCCTTCCTTTCTTTCTTTTTTTCTTTCTTCCATTCTTTCTTTCTTTCTTTCTTTCTTTCTTCCTTTCTTTCTTTCTTTCTTTCTTTGTTTCTTCCTTCCTTTCTTTCTTTCTTTCTTTCTTTCTTTCTTCTTTCTTCTTTCTTTCTTTTTTTCTTTTCTTCTTCTTTTCTTTCTTTCTTTCTTTCTTTTTTCTTTCTTTCTTCTTTCTTCCTTTCTTTCCTTCCTTTCTTCTTTCTTTTCTTCCTTTCTTTCTTTCTTTGTTTCTTCCTTTCTTTCTTTCTTTCTTTTTTCTTCTTTCTTTCTTTCTTTCTTTCTTTATTTATGTCCTGGGTTTAACGTTAACCTGCATTTAGTGATTCTAATTCTGAAGCTCTGTGGGAGTATTGAGTACCGATTTATTGCCATTACTCCCAGGTCTACTCTGACCCGGAGTGGTACCTATTAGGGTCTTGTTTATTAGGGTAACATACTCCTCATATTTCTCTTATAGCAAACACTCACCCCTTCTTATCATATAGGTGCTAGGAGACAATCGCTGAAGGCCAACCAACAGTATTTATTAGTACAACTGAAGTTAATGAGAATTATTTCTTAAGCAAATCACATATATAAGAAAAACAAGATTTGGTATTAAATAACCCACATCGATTGATATGCCATTAAACCAAACCAGAGATACATCCCACATTTCAAGCTGTCACCTTTGTAGTAAAAGTAAACATGAACAAGTGAAAATGGTCACTTCATCTAACTAATGTATAACCATTTTGTCTTAACTAACACCAGTTACGTTCATGGCTTGGACTGGTGCACAACGTGTAGTTGCTGTTGAAACCTTTTTTTAAGACTGTTGAATCTGTAACAGATAGATTTTTGTGTTCATTTTATGTTATGTCTGAATTTTGTTATTCCGGACAATTATTTGCAAAATATTATCATGATTAAATGTGTAGGGCATATAAAAAAAAATAGTGTCAAAACTAATAAAAGTGTAAAAGATTATAGTTACAGGGAGACATTAGAGAAATTAGAAGTAACTAATTTACTAGAATGAAAGGAGAAGATCTAATTGAAACTTTCAAAAATATGAATGAAATTACTAATCATCTGTGACACTTTTTAAATATTTCTGGAAACTTTCGGTCCCGGAAGATTTCAAAAACTTAGTCTATTAACCGACTGGATATTTTTGCTTATAGAATAATATATTTTTGGAATAAATTTCTTAATAAGATTACAAACAGCTATAGCGTACAACAGTTCAGATTAATTTTGATGATTTCAGAAAAAAAATGGTTAGAGGAAGAATTTTAATAGGGAATTTTAATGAAACTATCGGATGAATTACTTACCAGACATTTATCTGTATATAGATATTGTATTAATATTGAATATGTTCGGTGTAAATATTCTCTACTTTTTCTCTTCTTAAGAAAAAGATGCCCAAGAAGTCATAACAAATAAATACATTATTTATTTTAAACTATGTGACTGATTGCAGGATTGACATGCCTAAAAAACCAACCAACCAGCCAACCAACCCGATAAAACCATTTTATCTATTTGCTGGTGTCTGTATAAACCGTGGAAGAAACAACAATAACATCGAAATCTTAATTTTTGTCGAAAATATATACTCTGAAAAGCACCAAGTCCAGAGTGTTTTAAAGCCTCATATCTCCGCTATTTCTTCGAATTAACCTCTTTCTTCAATGACAATGTATTCTCCGCATCGAACTGTCCGAGAAACGGCAATGAAATATCTGAAAATATCTATATATTAATATGTCTGTTCATAAATCTTCCGTCCATTATCATCTTGCACCACCCTCTGATTAAAAATGAGACCGTCCAAACCGTCCAAAATGCAGAAATATCGATTTGAACTATCTGGTGTCGTTTAATCGCCAAATCCTTATTTCTACCATTTTTCATCCAATTTTAACCTGTTCAAATAGTTTCCAAATGAGACCGTCCAAATCGTCAAAAAAAAAAAAGAAAAAAGCAAGAAAGAAATGAAGAGAAGGGGGAAGATTGAAAGAGGGGATTAAAAACAGTGAGTGAGTTAAATCACGATTATTATATTTTTTTACATATTGAATTATTTGCAATATCTCTTAAGTAAATATATCAAACGTTGTAATAATTAAATTATCATACTGTGGTATATCCACAGGCCTGGCTAGTAGATCTTAATTCCTGTTGAAAATATGTACTATGTATGTACCAATTGGATAGAACCATTTAGTTTGTCCATGGCTATTAGCTGATGAGTTAGCCAGGCAAATTGTCCTCTATGGAACTAATCTGGTGACATGTAAGGACATTTTATCTTTATACCTTGCATTAAATAAAGGACGTTGATAAGTGTCGCCCATGACCCTCAACTTGAAAACTTCTAATCTGATTAAGTCGTCCATGAAACTAAATTAACAACTTGATAAATCAATTTGTTACGCATGGAACTAAATTGACAATTCGCAAAGGTAACTTGTTGTCCATTGTAATGAACTTGCCAATGGCAATAAGAGTTTGTTGTCCATGTGTTGGATAATCACTTTCTCACCTTCTTCATCTTCTAATGCTGCTCTTCGGTAGGGATTACAATACACAAATGTGTCCCGAGTATGACACTAAATATGACAGTTGGCCCCAGTACTGGGGAATGTGGAGTACCACTTCATTGCTATCACCCTACAGGCCCACTCTGACTCGGAGTGGTTGGAGCATCTCCTGTAGTAAGGACAGGTCCCTCCAAAAGGTCCGGTATATGACACTATACTTCATCTGTTGATAAAGCTCAGAGTCGGAAGCTCTAGGGAGTGCGAAGTATCCCTTCATCGCCATTACTCCTATGCCCACTCTGACCAGGAGAGGTAGTACCTCTTAGGGTTGCACCTATGGCGCAAATAGATATGTTTAAATATTATTTGTATTTCATAGGACGCGCTAAAAACTTAAAGAAAAACAATACAACAACTTAAAAATTTATACACAGAAAATGTAAATGCGAACATACGATTAACAAAATCCTCTAACATCTAGGCATAAAATAAGCCTAAACAGGTTGACGTGACATTAAAATCAATCAATCCCTACGTACTGACAATTTACTCGACTCCTGCTATCAACTGAAAATATTACATACATTCATTTGAAGCATTCAGCCAATAAAAGCTGGAATCGTTCTTTTAGAATGCAATACATAATTTAGCTGAAATATGTGTATGCATTTACCCAATCCCTCCGACATAGGAAATAACCCAATATGAGTTTTTTAATCAACATAACTGGATTGAAATCAGAAGCGATGGATTTAGGGGAGAAGACATGGATTCATGTATTCCACAGGAATTATCAAAAAGACCCAAACAGGATTTGAACTCGAGTCTCCAATTCTATTTCCTACGACGATAACTGTTACATTAAGAACACCTCCATACGTATCTATTTTATTTTCCGAAGATATAAATAGGAATTATGACCTTCAAACCGTTTACAACTACTTATATATATATAAATATATATATATATATATATATATATATATATATATATATAAATATATATATATGTAGTAATCTAATCATCCAGATAGATTATGCATAAAAATGTAGAAATGGTGTTAATGTATCTTCTTGTAGGACTTCAGATACAATGTAAAAGAAATCTACATCACAATCTAAAAGTTCAGTAGTGGCACTATTAAACACATAGGAGCGAATATGGGGGGGGAGTCATACCTTTTCCAAGGGTATTAACCCGAAAGTGAACGTAATAGCAGTTCGAAACCGCTTACTACAATGTTACAGTTCAGTACGTTAGCCACAAGAGAGAGGGAGAAAGAGGGAGGGAGAAAGAGAGAGAGAGAGAGGGGGGGAGTGAGAGAGAAAGAGAGGCACAGACAGAGACAGAGACAGAGAGACAGACAGAGGGGGGGAGAGTGAGCGAGAGAGAGAGAGAGTAGTTTGTCAATGAAAGG
This sequence comes from Doryteuthis pealeii, assembly GCA_023376005.1. Lineage (NCBI taxonomy): Eukaryota > Metazoa > Mollusca > Cephalopoda > Myopsida > Loliginidae > Doryteuthis > Doryteuthis pealeii. Next base: position 128,643,102 of record CM042146.1, read on the forward strand.
ATAAGTAATAAATGAATGAATGAATGAAAAAGAAAGAAAGAAGAAAGAAAGAAAGTGGACGCTGAGATGATAAGAGAAAAAGACAGATAGACCGACAGACCGACAGAGTGTGGGTTAACGCGGGTGTCTGCCCCCACCCCCCCACCCATTCACTTATTAATTATCCATGACTTGCCACGGCAGGAAAATTTATGTGAATCAACATGATTAACTAATGTTCACATATCTAATTCTAAAATGGTGAAGCTGTCAGAAATATGAATTCACTCCCCTTTGGATAAATATAACAGAGAACAAATAAACAAGTAACCCACACCCACACACACACACACACACACCACACACAACATATATATATATATATATATATATATATATATATATATATATTAAATATTGAAAAAAAGTAATCAACTCCAGGGACAAGTATTTATATTGAGCAACCATGCGCAGAAAGGTAATAAAATAAAGATTCAGTAATAATAGATAAATAAATCTGTGGTCCCACTGCCTAACCGAGTTACTTCCCCTAATTAGACTATAATGTTTGGGGGGGCATTGCGGGGGTGTGTATCTGCGTCAGGAATCCTTCAACGCTTGCAGCCGTAATGGGTTACTGTCGCATTGATCAATGAGGAGCAACATTTCGGGAAGTTTCGTCGTGTCAGTCCTAAACGAAATCAGCTGAAAGACGAAAAATCTGGGATGGGCGAGTGGGAATGGGAAAAGAAAGTCACCGGTCAGGAATGTATTCAATGCGAAATGCTACAGAAGTTCTGAATGTAGGTGTGGGTTTGGTGAATGAAGAACCGAAAGAACTGGTTTGAAGGAGGAAAGAAATTGAGAATGAAGTGAGGAGATGTGTGTCTCGGATAGACAGAATAGATGTTTAGAACATTCAAAGAGAGATAACAAGAAAAAAAAGGCTTACAAGAAAATCCTTTTGAATTCCCAAACAAAAGTTTAAGAAAAGTACCGTAATTATTTGTGTATATAATACGCACTCTGTGGATTATGAAATTCTGGAAAAGAAAATGCTCGCTATAATATAAACTCTAACTTTGGACTATGCAATTCTATAAGGAAAAATCTCGTGAATAATATCTTCTTCTTCTTCTTCTTCTTCTTCTTCTTCTCTTCTTCTTCTTCTGTTCATATTTCTTTTCTTCTTTTCTTCTTCTTCTTTCTTCTTCTTCTTCTTCTTCTTTCTCTGTTTCATATTTCTTCTTCTTTCTTCTTCTTCTTCTTCTTCTTCTTCTGTTCATACTTCTTCTCTCTTCTTTCTTCTTTCTCTCTTCTTCTTCTTTTCTTCTTCTTCTTCTTCTTCTGTTCATATTTCTTCTTCTTCTTCTTCTCTTCTCTGTTCTTACTTCTTCTTCTTCTTCTTCTTCTTCTTTCTTCTTCTTCTTCTTCTCTATTCTTCTGTTCTTATTTCTTTCTTCTCTTCTCTCTTTCTTCTTCTTCTTCTCTTCTTCTTCTTCTTCTCTTCTTCTTCTGTTCATATTTCTTCTTCTTCTTCTTCTTTCTTCTTCTTCTTCTTCTTCTTCTTCTTCTTGCTTCTTTCTTCTGTTCATATTTCTTCTTCTTCTCTTCTTCTCTTCTTTCTTCTTCTGTTCTATTTCTTTCTTACTTCTTCTTCTTCTTCTTCTTTTTCTTCTTTCTTTTCATATTTCTTTCTTTTCTTCTCTTCTTCTTCTTCTTCTTCTTCTTCTTCTTCTTTCTTCTTCTGTTCATATTTCTTCTTTTTCTTCTTCTTCTTCTTCTTCTTCTTCTTCTTCTCTTCTGTTCATATTTCTTCTTCTTCTTCTTCTTCTTCTTCTTCTTCTTTCTGTTCATATCTTCTTCTTCTCTTCTCTTCTTCTTCTTCTTCTTCTTCTTCTTCTTCTTCTTCTTCTTCTGTTCATATTTCTTTATCTTCTTTCTTCTTTCTTCTTCTTCTTCTCTTCTTTTCTTCTTCTTCTTCTTCTTCTTCTTCTTTCTTCTTTATCTTCTTCTTCTTCTTCTTTCTGTTTCATATTTCTTCTTCTTCTTCTTCTTCTTCTTCTTCTTTTCTTCTTCTTTCATATTTCTTCTTCTTCTTCTTCTTCTTCTTCTTCTTCTTCTTCTTTCTTCTGTTCATATTTCTTTCTTCTTCTTCTTTTCTTCTTCTTCTTTTTTCTTCTTCTTCTTTCTTCTTCTGTTCTCTTCTTCTTCTTCTTCTTTTCTTCTTCTTCTTCTTTTTTCTTCTTCTTCTTCTTCTTCTTCTTCTTCTTCTTATTTTCTTTCTTCTTCTTCTTCTTCTTCTTCTTTTCTTCTCTTCTGTTCATATTTCTTTCTTTTCTTCTTCTTCTTCTTCTTCTTCTTCTTCTTCTTCTTCTCTTCATATTCTTCTTCTTCTTCTTCTTCTTCTTCTTCTTCTTCTTCTTCTTCTTCTTCTTCTTCTTCTCTTCTTTTCTTTCTTCTTCTTCTTCTTCTTCTTCTTCTTCTTCTTCTTCTTCTTTCTTTCATTATTTTTTCTTCTTAGTTCACTCTTTCTCATTCATTATAGTTTCTTTAGTCTCTATTCATTTTTTCTTCCTTCTTCATAATTTAATCCTTTCTCCTTGTTTTCTTCTCTTTTTTGTTAATTCTTCCTCTATTGTCTTTTTTTCTTTTTTCTTCTTCTATTTCATTTTCCTCATATCTCTTTCTTTCTCTCAATCTTTTTTTGTTCCTTTCTTCTTTTTTCTTACATTCAATCTTTCAATGTGTCTTATGTATTTTTACAATTTCAGCAAAGTTTTAGACAAGTAGATAGATAGAGTTGGATAATCTAATTTTCCGAATAGAAACATTGAAATCCTTTCAAATGAAAAAACCCCAAAAAACAACAACAACAAAAAAAAAGAAAATATTTTCCCTTCAATATTTCCATCTCTTTATAAGTCAATCAAAATAAAACCTTTTTCTCGGCAAACGATCAATCATGGATAACGTTATTATTTCTTATAGATAATTATAAAATAAAAACGAGTTTTAAGCTTTTAAATTTGATAAAACTCAGAACTGTCAAAATATATTCATTAATAATTAATCTTATTTAATAATAAAGAACTTACATTACCTTATGAATATCATAGATTCACCCGAACAAAAAGTGTTCTTTTGTATTATTGAGATTTTTCGAACTGTTGTCCTCATCTTTATTGTTGGTCGCAGGCATAAAGGTTGGGTTAGTACAGTTCTAAGTGACAATCATCTGTAGGTTGCAGGTTCAATACTGACTATGGGCGCAAATAACATAGAACACCTAATATAGTTTAACACATGTACTTAAGATAGCTTAACACCTGTATCCGGTCATGGTTTTTATATATTGTAGAAAGGTAGACAAACACGGGATTTTGTACTAGATGGATATTTATTGTAGGTAGTGATGTCGAAGTTATAACGTTTCGGCCTGTTAGACCATTTTCAAGACGTTGGGTTGAGTTCTGGCTTCTCATACTGGTTAGCGAAAGAGTGGTCAATTGCTGGTGCTACTAGGAGTTTTTAAGTTCGTAATGGGAGTTCTATTTTTTCTTCTGATGGGGGGGGGGTAGCTAGTAAAGTTTTGCTATTGATGTTATTTCCACATAGTGTCTGATTAACTTCCTCTTATTTCTCCCATATATATTATTATATATATATTATATATATATATTATATATTTTATGTGTGTGTGTGTGTGTGTATGTGTGTGTTATGTAAAATGAAACTGGAAGTGAATCCGACGGTTTATGTTGAAAAAAATGAAAAGTAAGAAAAGTATAGAATGGATAATATAGGATATTTTAATCAATTTTACTTACATGTGTTTCGGTCAGGTGTTTATCCACGTGTACATTATTCAAACTATTATTATTTCTAAATAACGAAATTTCTATTATTATTATTTCATTTCATTTGGTTATTTAAAAATAATAATAGTTTGAATAATGTACACATGGATAAAATCCTGACCGAAACACGTGTAAGTAAAATTGATTAAAATATCCTATATTGTCCATTCTCTACTATCTTTCCTTTATTCATTTTAAACACGCACACGTGCGCGCGCGCACCACACACACACACACACACACACACACACACACACACACACACATATATATATATATATATATATTATATATATATATATATATATGGGAGAAATCAAAATAAAACTTTTCTTATTTAAAAAGTCGAGCGCCCCACTGATGAAAAGAAGTAAACTTCGAAACACGTGTCTGTGGATGACTTTATATATGCTCCCAACACCCATGGGTGAGCACTTTTTTATGGACATTAATTGAAATTTCACCGTTTAGCGTAAGACGTTACTCGCCTGTTTACAGACTTGAGTCCTCTAGTGATTGTAAAAACATTCACTGTAGGAGTGTATCAATTAATTGTTCAGCCCAGACTGACAGTCGCTGATAGTCGCAAGGGTAAGGAGCCTGGCAGACGAAAATTCTGTCGGGTTTTGATCCCGGCTAGAGGTAACTGTTAAAAAGTCGGCTCGTACTGATGAGAAGTAAACTTCGAAACACGTGTCTATGGATGACTGATACATACATACATGTATATATATATATACACACACACACACACACACATATATAATAATATATATATATATATATATATATATATATAAGAAAGAAAGAGAAAAAGACTTCAAAAGTTCGGATTACCCAAGCTGCGCTACTCATGGGATGAGTTAGTGAGGGCCGTTGTCGAACTCGGAACCTAATAAAAAGATTAAATTAATTGTACAAAGAAAAATACTAATCGGTAAATAGTGGGTCAGACTGTAATATTTAGTCTTGGTTTGGCAATTTGGCTTGTAGGAGGATGACTTTAAATTCAAACCAGCTGTTCTCCGTTTAGAAATTGACTTAGTTTCCTATACTGCTTGTACCAGTATCATTGAGTAAATTGATACTTTAACTCTATTTCCCTGACAATAACGTCAGTACGTAACTTTATGATTTCATAGTCATTTGTGTAGTATTTCTATCTGTATAAATGTCTTGTGAGAGCAGAAACCTAACTTTGGAAAAACATCGAATATTTCGTTTTAGAATGCACATTTTCTTAAAATCCCTAAACACGCTCACTAAACACGCATTAAATTTCCTCATTTGCCTCCTCCACCCACACGATCACCCCCGCATCCACACCACGACCACCCACAATTTTACTTTTTTTTTGCATTTGTTGTTGCCAGGTAGAATTGATCGTGTCAGACGTGATGCTTCCAAACTCTACCTGTCTTTTAGATTGCAATCAGGCCGTGCAAAGTTCGGCCGGAAATAACAAAACGCCATTTTAATTTCCGGCTTTGGCCTCCAAATTTGATCCCAGAGTTAGGTAGACGCCAGCCTTCACGCACGTTCTCGACCGGAAGTGCCGTCATATCTTGCCTCATTCTCACGGCAGGAAAAGCATCGCACACATTCCCATTTTTTCATTCGCAACCCCCACCGTTTTTCCTTGAGCCATCGGAACCTTCATCTGATATTTGATTGCTAAACTACAGTTCATATCCAGAAGAAATGTTGATGTTCCGCTTTTGAGTCTTTTAACTTGCTTCTTAGTAATACCCTTGTGGCTGTAAAGTTTTTGTTTTTTGCCTTTCACTGACGGTTCTTGTTAATTAAAGCGGAAAGATAATTCTCTATTAACGTTCACATAATTGATTATCAGCTTCTGGGGATGCATTTATAGTTCTTGCTATTCATATTCCATTATATATATATATTATATATATATATATATATATATATATATATATATATATATTATATATTGAAGATAAAAATATTAAATTGAAATAGAATAATAATAATTCACTGCGAATGAATAACACAGGGTGGTTATTTATTAAAACTTGGCTTTTAAAAATATTATACGAATTAGATATCTAAATAACGTTACTTGTTAGTATTTAAAACACAAATTGCACGTTGGTCATGTGTATTAATGATTTAACATTGTCTAGATAGTTTTCAGGTTCGGTTTGATTTATAAAGACTCACATAAGTTCAGAGTTATTCATATATGAATGCACATATATTATATATATACATACATATATACATACATATATATATAAATGTGAATGTATATATATATATATATATATATGCATGTTGAATTAAACAAAAGACACATCTGCTTAACAATTTTATTTGTGATTTTTTCAAGTACTCAGGCCACGAACTTTGGTGGACTAATCCACGAATTCCACCCAAAGTTGGCCAGAAAACTTGAAAAAATCACAAATATAATTCAACATGTATAAATGAAAAAATTCTGCCCAAATACACACACACACGCACACACACACACACACACACACACACACATATATATATATAATATATATAAATATATGAAACCTTAAGTTTATTAAGTTTTCAATTATTAAGATTATACTCCGTTATATCTGAATATAATACTTATATAAATATATTTATATGTATGTACGCTAAAACTGGTTTAAATTCCTATCATGGTAATACTTTGATATCATTACCTATATATATATATATATATAATATATTTATATATATATATATATATATATATATATATATATATTAATATATATATATATATATATATAATATATACATATATATATTATATATATATATATATATACATACATATATTATATATAATATATATATATATATTAGTTTGATTTATTTAAAACTAAGTAATGCTCAGTATCGTTGATAGACAATGTATAATTAGTTTAATGAAAACATTCTTTTCTCATCTATGCTATTTTCAAACCAAACTTGGTTTAAAAATCTCATCGATTTCCGAGAAACTCATAGTTACCAATGGTCGCGGACTTCTTGTCTTCGCTACCATAAATAATATATAGATTTGATATTTTACGCCCCTCAAGTGCCCCTCAATTGTTGAATGTTCATAAACATAGCGACCAATTTCTCAATATACGTTGTATATAATAACATCTTTTATAATGATCCACAGGTCTAATAATCCACACATACACACACACATACACACACACACATGTGTGTGTGTGTGTGCATGTATATGTGGAAGCGCGTGGTGTGAAGTTTACTGTCATAGGAAATGGACACGAAGAGGCGAGTTCAAGTTCTAGACGAAGTTGCTCGTATTTCACATAGCGCTAATACCATTTGGGAAAGGCATGAATTAATCTATTCTCCCTCCAGCTATGGGAAAATAATAGGACAGACTGGGTTCTAAAACCTTAGTTAGACAACCAGCATAGAAGAGGGAACATTCTGAATTCAAAATTGTTAAACTCCACATAAGAAATTAAAATTGTGTCACATCCTGCACGTGAGGATCGATTGGCAAATAGTGTGCGTGTGTGTGTGTGCGTGTGTATGTGTGCGTGTGCGTATGTGTGTGTTGGTGTTTGTTATTTTGTGTGTGTGTGTGTGTGCGCGCGCGCATGTGTGTGTGTGTACACAGTGTCTATTTTCCGCTTTAATATTCATTTAATTCTGCAATTAATATATTCAACTCAACTCTCTATTACTCTTTGCCTTTTGTCATTTGCATTTTACATCCGGCCGATCATCTTACCGGACTTTGTATTAAGCGATGGATTTACTGCTTACCTGTTGGCTTTAATTCAATTATATACATATTTGAAAATGATAATTTGCATTCAACATTAAAAAGCAAAACGGATGTTGCTACTCTATTTTAAATTTTAAATCAATTCTTTTTCATTAGCTTTCCTTGCCATAACTGATAGATGCATTTTCGCATGTAATGGCGTAACATTAAATAATATATATATATATATATATATATATATATATATATATATATATTATTTGTGTGTGTGTGTGTGTGTGTGTCGGTGGGGCGTAGAATAAACTGAAATAATTCTTCATATATGTACAAATTCAATTCTCGCATTTTCCCCTAAGTGAGAGCGTTTTAGAAATTATTTCTCGCCTAACATTAGGGAAATTAAGGGGAAAGAGTAAATTTTAAGGTAAAATCGTGCTTCACTCAAAATGTTTACGATGCATTAAATTTTCCTTAATATTTCCTTATATTAAGGTGTTTCTTCTTCTTCTTCTTCTTCTTCTTCTTCTTCTTCTTCTTATTATTATTATTATTATTATTATTATTATTATTATTATTATTATTATTATTATTCTCTCCCACTATTGAAGAGAATACACTGACTGTATCCTCTATAAAAGCGTAAGACCATTCTCCAAAAGAATGGTATCCTTGGTATGACAATAAACCGAATCGGATGGAGAGGTTCCAGTTCTGAATCTTTGCGGCGTTTGGAATACTACTTTATTACCTTAGCTTCCAAGTTTGCTCTGGCCCGGATCGTTAATACCTGTAGCTGCCACCAGATGTTCGTTTCGCCTAATCCACCCCGTGTATGAGACCACTAGTGATGACCCGTTCACCCACAGAGCATTTTCGCCAAACAAATTAGAACCATAGTTTCTTATATCTTAGATAGTTTTTAATGGCTTAAGGAAAATAATGAAATATAACTCAAGATTAGAAGTTGAAAGACATACACACACACACACACACACACACACACACACACACACACATATATATATATATATATATATATATATATATATATAAATTAGTATTAGTATTTATATTACTATATTGTGTGTTACAGAAATTCACCATAAGGATCTTCAGGGTTAAATCCACTGAATTAATCAAGATATTGATTAATTACAGTTAATTGCAGGAGTTCATGTTGTAATTATGTCCGTTGAAAACAGTTTCGCAGTTAATGAACACTGTTTCGTCATTTTGAAAGTTGAATGAAAAACGCGATGTTGACATAAATGTAGTTGTTAATATGAAATATTTAAAAATGAGTTTGATTTTTTGAAGAAAAAGAATATTAATACATATATATATATATATATATATATATATATATGCTCCCATAAATTTGGTAATGAGCTCTCTAATTGGTAATTTAAATTAACTCTCACTACTAAGCAAATAAGCAATGATCATTTCTCCGGAAATTTTGATCTCTCAGTGACCGAATGATACATACATTCGTATGTATTTAATAGTTTAAAAACACCAGTCCCCTCATCAGCTGTCAGTGGGCGAGGGGATACAGATATCGGACGACCATGCAGTCAGTCTGAGTTCGAACCCTACCCAAGGATAGTTGTGTCTAGCCACGCTGAAGAGGCATGATATGCCGAAACACGTGTCTGTGGATGACTTATTAATAATTATTATATATATATATATATATATGTTTTTAAATAAAAGAAAAAGTGATTGGTAAATACAAAATTTAATGGATTGTAAAGAAATTTAACAGGCACGGAAATTACACTACTGTCAACAAGTCTCACTCAAAATAACTGCCATTAGTGTCGATCACAGCATCAATCCTGCTCCAGAACCTGGAGCAAGCTGATGTTAAAGTTTTTCTTGGGAAGGGTCTCAAAAACTACATTAATTCTGTCGATTAATTGGGCTTTTGTAGCACTGGCAAGGCAATTGATGTCTTTCTCAACAGCCCCACATACATAATAATCCATGGGTTAAGATCTGGGGACTTCGGAGGCCAAACATTGGGACTGGTGAAGTTGTAAAAATTTACAGACAACCATTTTTGAGTTTTTCCAGAGGTGTGGCACGGGGCCGAATCCTACTGCCATACATATGGCCTTTCATTGGCTACCCTTGTTCTCCAGGGATTGACTACTGTGTTTAGCAACTCCACGTAGTAAGCACACTGCAACCAGACAAGAAAAACGAATGACTTCAAAGATGAGCCCCACAACACAATACTGCAAACTCATCCATGAATTACAGACTTGTCACACCCCCTAGCTAGTGAAGAAAAATAGCTACTTAGTCTAGGACCCAAATTTATACACACTCAAAAATCAATGACAATCTATTACTGGACCTTGAAACAAACTTCTGCCGAACCGCATACCAACTAAAATGGCTAGCATTCATCGGTGACACACTCAACACCACTGCACCAACAAGTAAATACAACCAACTCCACACATACACATTAGATAACCCACTCCACCCACCTCCAACCAACTGAGTACTAGATTCGAAACTATCAAGACTTAAGCAATAATTATTCCAGATCATAAAAGGAAACAAAAAATAACTCTAGAATACAATACAACACCCTAAACACTCTAAGAGAGAAGAAGTTAATTTACCTGCCCTCTGATAAGGGAGTTCTGCGTAATCCCTCAGGATATGTACAACAACTTGGCATTCGAGCACCCCAGCAACAATGAACTCTATACAAAGGTTACAGATGTAACGCCCACACAAATAGAAAGCCACATAGATACTTCATGAGCCGGAATCTGCAGAAGAAAACTCCCCAACAAATACAAAAACAACTTCACCAGTAAAAACAGCACCCTACCAAGGTTTTACCATTTGATAAAAACTCATAGCTCTTTTCAAAAATACTTAAGCCAATCATAGCAACCCTCCCAGGACATGTCAGCAGCTCTGACGAAGTCATTAAAAACTGCAACAAATACAACCAAGTAAACTTGAAAACAACAAATACGTATTTAGCTTAGATGTTACCTCTTTGTATACATCAGTGCCGGCTCAACCAGCGTTCGACCTAATGATTGAATGCATAACCTCATCCTGCCTGTACTGCTACATCCTCACCCCATCAGACATACATCAACTGCTATCAACGAGCGAACATACAAACAGATAAAGGGCCTGCCGATAGGATCCAGCCTATCGGGCTTGTTGGCTATCACCTACATGGACAGGCTTCAGTGCCAAGCACTTAACAATTGCTATTCTTGCGCCTTCTTCACCAGATATATAGATGATATACTAATCCTCACATCTTCCCGTGAAGAAACCGACAAAATTGCAACAACATTCAACAATATAGACAAAAACATACATTTCACCATCGAGCATCCCGAATGCACAGGAGCATTATCACTGCTAGATTTCCGATTTAAAATACTAGACAAGGGTGAAATCCACACCGAGTTCTACAAAGAAATCGCCAGCAGAGACTTGTTCGTCCACCACAAATCGGCACTCCCCACTTGGTGCAAAGACTGGATACATAAAGAACGAACTTTATCCGGGGCAAATGCAACAGGAGGCAGGAGCAGATCACACACACCACCCACGTCATGTCCGTACTGAAAGCCAACGGTTACCCCGCTTCAGTCACAAAACGACTGAAGCAAACAGAAGGACCAAAACGCCATGTCACAACTAATACCTGCTTCCTAAGGTTACCACACTTCAATGAGAGTATAACCGCAGCGATACGCAGGGCGATCCAGAAGGAAGGCCTGGACATACAACTTGCCCATTACAGACCCTCACTTCGGAGACAACTCTCTAAAAACCTGTCATAGGGACACCACTTGTTGCACGCTAGCGAACTGCTCTATCCACGGCACAAGTATGTACCATGAAGTGAATGTGGTATACTGCACGCAATGTAACAAATTCAACCAATTCTACATAGGTAGCACCAATAGATCACTACACATAGCCTTCAACCCAACCAACAAACCAATATATATATATATATATATATATAATATATATGTGTGTGTGTGTGTGTGTGTGTGTGTGTGTGTGAATAAAAGGAAGTGAATCCGACGGTATGTAGTATAATAAAAAATTGAAAAAAACACAGGTTTAAATGAGTTAAGTGGTGAGTTTATTGGCCGACGCTGCAGTGTTTCGATCTATTAATTAGATCATCTTCAGGGCTTTACTATATTATTCAGGGCTATTACTCGCCTTTCTCCTTATTCTGAGATAAAAAAATTTTATCACCTTCCACATACAAACAAAAGCTCTGAAGATGATCTAATTAATAGATCGAAAACACTGCAGCGTCGGCCAATAAACTCACCACTTAACTCATTTAAACCTGTGTTTTTTCAATTTTTTATATTACTACATATATATATATATATATATATATATATATATATATGTATATATATATATTATATATATATATATAGTGATGTATTATTGACTCCACAAGTGCTAAACCATTAGATATAAAGCCAGACTAATCAATGGAGTGAATATCATATCGGGTCGGTTTTGATGTATTTATTTTCATCAGTTTCATATAAGTTTCATTTTTCATTTCATCGTTTGTGTCCCTTGTCTCTTGGCAAAACATAATTATCATCATTCTTAATCCCCCTAACCACTGTTATCCGCGGGAACCAAACATAAACTTCTCTCTTTTGCTTTTGATCTTTTTCGCCTAAGAACATTTGACAAGTTCTTTGATAAACTGGAAATCACCAACCACTGAAAATCAGTCGAAGAACGACACCATCAATAGCCACAGGCTTTTTTTTCTTTTTAAAATTATCATTTGCAAACCAGACATCAGCGAGTAAAATCGATCTTTTCTTGCCGAAGCTTAATGTCATCATTGATGTATCTTGCTGTAAGGAGGACAAACGACTTCAATAAGACGTTCTGTGTCTCTGCCTTTAATGCCTGAAACTATTGGCAAAAATCCGCAGTTGCAAGTCGTGGCGAATTCGCCTAAAAGCGTCCAATGTTTCAAACTGTAAAAAATAATAATTTTTCAAGTAATGATTTCCTCTCTTTCTGAAATACAGTCGTACTTGCCCTAACTTATAAGTTATCCGAGTTACGAACTGTCACTTGGTTGAGTTTTTGCTCTGTATTGTGAACTAAAATTTGTGTTATGAGTCAGCTTTGAGAACGAATATGTTAATAACTTCCATTTAAGTTTCCAAATTCATTACGCCAAAGAAAAATACTATTTATAAAAAATAAACATTGAAATATATAACAGCACATAAATAATTCCATTTTCTTTTCTTTGTTTAATACAAAACAATGCTGTTTTTGTTATTTAAAAAGACGTAACCAAAAATGAAGGATTAATGGAATTTCAGTTTATTTCGAAAAATACATACGAAAAACGTACGAACGGAATTATTAAACAGGTAAATCGAGGTATCACTACATCTGAATTGAATAGAGTTAAACTCACTCACTCACTCACCCATGGGTTCTCTTGTGTAACAATTATCATTGTAAGAAAAGTAATTAGTGAGCCGAGTTCAAATCCAGTACGTATCTACGTTTTTATTTCGGCAAGGTATTAATCCATCTAGTCTAACTCTAGATATGGGTAAAGAGGAGGGTAAATTGAGATCTTTAGTCTCTCTCTCTTTCTCTTTCTCTTTCTCTCTCTCTCTTTCTTTCTCTTCTTCTTTCTCTCTCTCTCTTTCTCTCCCTCTCCCTCTTCTCTCTCTCTCTCTCTTCTCTCTCTTCTCTCTATATATATATATATATATATATATATATATATGGTGCGATGGGTAAATTTTTACTATTTCAAAATTATTTATTTTGCGGATGCGCTTTGTTTGTTTACGGTTTTGTCTACTATGCAACTCACTAGAGTCAGCTGGACACTACCTGACATGAAATAACCTACAAATGTTGATATGTCATTAAACAAAAAACAAAAATTAAACGTACACATAACATCTTTTCGACACTTATAAAACCAGCAATCTGCAATTGTTTGTAGAGAAAGTAAACAGATTGGTGCTAACATTTTTGTGTTCTTAAACTTTTTTTTATTCTTCAAATTCTAAGCAATTATCTGAATGGTTAGATTTTATTTTTCATTTATTTTGTTTTATTTTGATATACGTTTTTTTTTCTGCCATTTCCCGAATTTTGCGTAGGCTCGCTTCAGCAATCATCCTCAATTGGTTACCATCAGGAGGATGTCCGTGATCCTCTTCATCTTCAAGGATCTCATCTCTGTTAAGATTTTTTTTAAAAAGTCAACAACATTGAGCTTATCGTTCTTTGACGTTTCCCCCTGGAAAAATGTTAGGCTCGTGTTTCAAGCAATTACACTCAATAAAACGATTCATATTTGCTTTTTATCATCTTTAATTTGACAGCTTAAATAAAATGAGAATAAACATTGAAAACAAGATCATTAACAAAAATCAATTGGATGAAAATTCATCCTTTAAAATGATATATTACTGTAGTAAAAAGTGCTTTCTGGCCCAAAAGAAAAAGTCTGCAACACCTTCGTATCCTTACATTATCTCTTAATACAATCTGTTCGTACACGATCAGAACACACAAATTTATGTCACGATCAAAACACACAAAATAAACACCATCTTCTTTCGGTAATCCACTCTTTTATGAATTTGCAGGAGGAGCCGAAATCTGGATATACTGCATTCGTCTCGCAATATTCAGTGGTTTGCTGTGTGCCTTTATCCCCCTCTCCACCAGATATAGGATGCGCCACAAGGCCAATTTTTAAACGGAGTTTAACAGGCTTGAATTCAATCGAGTATTTAGCCATAGCCGGAGGGAGAATAGTTGGATTGATACCTTTTCCAAAGGTATAATTACCATATGAAATCCAATCAGCCTCGTCCAGGATTTGTACACAGTTTACCTCGTCCATTTCCTCCGATCATAGTATGGCTTTCTGCTGAAAAAAAATCAGACGTACGAGCCGCTCGGTGATGTAATGGTTATTTTTGTAGAAGATGGATATGGTGACACGAGTTCAAATCCAAGACAAAGCTGTTTGCCTTTCCCATAGCTGTAATTCCCTTCCGAAAAATATGTGTGTACTTATTCTCCCTCTAGCTATGTGTAAATAGTAGGGCAGACTGTGCTCTTTAACCTTGGTATTAAAACCGATCAAAGAGAATGAAATATCTTAATTCAAACCTGTTAAAATTCGCTTAAAAATAACCTTGTGTCACATTCTGCTCATTCAGTGGGGTGGGGTTAAATGCATACAAGGCAAAAATAGAAAATCTATTTGAAATCAGCACCAGGATTTCGTTAGAAGAAATATCATAATGTCTCATGATCCAAATACGTTTTTTTGTAAACCAATATAATTCGATGATTTAAAATAGATAAGGATAAACAATGAAGCCAAAACTGTTCGTATGAATCAGTACATTGAAATATGTTGGTTTTTTTTAAATGTGATATTATAGGAATACAGATAAATGAGTGGAATTGAAAGTACGCATGAAATTAAAAAACGAAATAACAAGAAAAGCAATTATTTTTGCACTGACGTAATATTAACCATTTTCAATATATTTAATTTAGTTCGTTAAGATTCAAACGGCCATGTTTTTTAAATATGCATTCGCAATTCTCCTGAAAGGAGGAATTTCTAAACAGCTTTTCGTTACGATGATGAGATAAAGAAAAAGCAAGAGAAATCCCGAGAATTTAAAAACAGATCCGGATAGAAATATGGAAGAGAAACAATGAGATAAAAACATTCAGAAAATAAGATTGGGTTTATTTCAAAGCGGCAAATAAAAATTTAAATAAAAGTTTCTTTTGAATTTCAAAATGATTAATAATGAACTGGATGGCACCAAGAGGGAAAAGAAAATTGATTAAACAGAAAGGATACCCGGGCATTGCAAAGAAAACGGAAATAAATAATCAAAATGTTGTTAGTGAGAAAGGGTCTTTTAAAAATCCTTAATAATGAAAGAAAGAAAAGAAAGAAAGAAAGTGAGAAAGAAAGTGAGAAAGAAAAAAGAAAGAAAGAAAAGTAAACAAACACCAATTAACAGGAGGTAGATGAATAAACTTGAAAGAAATAGACGAAAGTAAAGAAAGACGGAGGAGTAGGAAGGGGAGGGAGAGGGGAACTCTCAAAATTTTTTTGACTAAATAAGAAGAGAACTCCTTTGGTTCGAATTCAGTTTTTCATTCTGATGGGACCGGTTGCCATACCAAGGTTAAAGAACCCAGTCTGCTCTGCTATTACCCATAGCTGGAGGGAGAATAGTTGGATTCGAAGGAGACCAGAAAGAAGGAAAAATCATTGGACATGATGATAGAAATTGAAAGAATGAAAGATCCGGGGGTATGTGAAAAAACATCGATGCAAAGAAAGTCCATTTATATGATGACGGCCATTGAAGGAAAGAAAGAGAAACTTACATTTCTGTTATCAAAGGGTCACCCATTACAAAACTGAATTCGTCTAATGTTGCTTAACTTAAGTGATATTATGCGAATCGAGGCTTTCAGTTTGAATAGAATTTTCAATTTTATTGATCTTTTCTTTGTCATGTAATTAATCACTCTGTGGTCAGGAGTTAGCCTAGACTGTATATCCGCTGCAGAGAAGTAAGCCTCTCACCTCCCACATAAAATTGTGTTTCCAGAGTATGACACTAAACTGAATCTGACGGTGAGGTTCTAGTTGTTGAGATCTGAGGAGTTTATTATACCCCTTCCCTATCATTAATCACAGATTCACTCTGACCTGGAGTGGTAGTACCTGTTAGGGTCTCATCTATCTGGTAAACATATATGTTTAAAAATTATTCATATTTGATAGGACCGTGTAAAAGAAACACTCTAGGCATACACTAACCATAGGAAGGTTGACATGTCTTTAAATTCAGTTGCGCAATCAATTTACTTAAGTTTCAAATTACCTACAACATTTGCTATTTGTAAGTAGTTACTCATCTAAGTACTGAACAGGCTAATCGTTGCTTAACTGTGATTATTTAAAAATTAAGCAAGGATTAGATTTGGCATAGACTAAAAGGTCAAATGTTAGTATAGAACTCACTAGTCAGAAGTAAGTGCTCTACAAAACTTTTTTGCTAACCATTACGCCATGGTGAGGCGACAATTTAAGTCTTTATTTATATTAATTACATTATTAGTTAACAAAATTAAAATTTGCGACACAAAGTAAATTTTAAGCAAAATTTGAAATGTCTGAATTTCAGCCTTACAAAAATGTTAATGTAGATATGAACGTCTTTATAATGAAGGCATGTCGACATTTCAAATTCTCTTGACAATATCTCCCCCCTCTTCCTTCCCCCCTCTCCATATCTATCTATCTATCTATCTATCTCTCCCTATCGGGCGTCCATCTTGATAGTTCCTCTAGACGTCATTCAGTGTCCGTTCAGAGTTGCTTAATATAGGTTTTTGTTTGTCAACCAACACTGGTGTGTCCATGTGTAGGAGTCCATTGGATGGTTTGTGTAATGTAAGGTTAGTGGCGGTACAGCTGCTGTTTTGTTCGGTGCTGCTTCCAGGATTTGTTGAAAACGGCAGTGAGCATCTTTGTTCCTATCTAGCTTTTTCTCCAAGTGTTTTGTTATATGCTCTGATTACATCAAGATACAGGGAGAAGCTCTTCGTGTAATTGCTATCGTTGTATAAAATGGAAACTGTAACTAGAGTTCAAATCATGGATGAGGCTGTTAGCATTTTACATCACTAATATCCTTGGGAAAGGTATGAATCCAATTATTCTCCCTCCAGTTAAGGGTAAATAGTAGAGCATACTGGGATCTTTATCCATCGATTGGCAACCCATCCAACAGAAGGAGAACTCTGAATTAAAACAGCCTGTTAAAATTACTGGTTACACCATTTGGACTAAAAGAAAAAGCTTAGAGAAAAGATTAGATGAGCACTATACAAGGATACTTTGTGCTGTCTTTAATCTTGGAAGAAACATCCTACAAAAAGCATCTGTACGGCCACTTACCTCTTATCACATAAACTATCCAAGTTAAATGAACAAGACATATGTAGACTGAAGGAGAAGCAAGGAGGAACTCATATTTGAGGCTCACATGTGGGCATCTATACACTGATACACCAATGTAGCAAAAAGTTACATAGATTAACTCTGTGCAGATACCGGATGCCGTGCGGAAGACCCGTCAGGAGTGATGAATAATATAAAGGAGGGCTAGAGATAGAGTCATGGAATCCGTGCTGTCAGCGGGACCTGATAATAATAGTAAAGAAATTCCGCTCAAAAATTGACCTTGTGTCACATCGAGCTCATGGTAAATGTTTGAGTAAACACACACACAATGACACACCTACATTACATAACAGCTGTTTTAAAATTCGACTTATACACAAGCGTGAACGGCAAACCAAAAAATATCGATACAAAAAAGGAATAGAAACGGAGGACAAGGCACAGTTGGGGGGGGGTAAGGAGGAAAAATAGAAACGAAGAAAAATCAATAACGCGTCCATTTCGGATTTAATGTCACAGTTGTCTGCAAATAGTGCGAGGCGCGTGACAGTATGACAGGCATGTTATTAAAATACGCTAAGGCTGTCCAAAATCCTTACTACACAGGATTTCGGACAATTTATGACGTGGGGTGTCTGAGGTTATATGCAAATGGAGACAGAATCATTGAGAGAGAGAGAGAGAGAGAGAGAGAGAGAGAGAGAGAGAGAGAGAGGGGGGGGCAGATAATAATGTAGGTACAACTAGTATATCGAAGAATATCGTATAAATTTCTCACAATAAAACAAGCTCTTTTTTTCAGGCTACAAACATCAATGAACTAATAGAACTATTAATAAAACACATCGGCATTGCCAAAATCCCAATATGTGTATCCGTCATTGTAATATATAAAACCAAGGATACAGTTAGATTACTTGGTTGGTTGGGTTTTACGGCATGTTAACCCTTGAGTTATTTTATGCCGAAGACCTTTTCTTTTATTCATTCTCGTTGGGTATTCAAATTTTTGTTATTGAATTTTTTAACACGATTTTTAAAACTGACTTCAGTTTCTTGAAATATAAAAGACAATTGTAGCGACATTATTGATATCTAATCTACAGGGTTCATTTTTCAATATCTCCTTTTTTAAAAAAAAGATCATTGAACATTTTAAATTGACTTTTTATCCGAAATATTTCATATTAAACAATCGTCATAGAATTGTGTACAATAAGAAGGTAATCAATTGAAAAATGCTTCAATTTAAAACTCATTTAGATTTAATTAACCCATAGTTGGGACCCTAAAATATACTACCGCTCCGGGTCAGAGTCGACCTCGGGATAATAGCAATGAAGAACTAATCTACACTCCTCAGAGCTTCACAATTAAAACTTCAGAAATTGATGCAGTTTAACGTCATACCCATAACACGAGATTATATGGTTAAGTTATTTTGTTTAATGGAACACTCATCCTTGTGGGTTATTTAATGCCAAATCTTTTTTTTTTTTGTATATACAATTTGTGGAGACGTGACGTGTAATGGTTATCGTCGTAGAAAATGGACATGATGATATGAGGTTATTTGTATTTCATATAACACAAATACTCTTGGCAAAGGTATGGATCTAACTATTCCCACTATAGCTTAGAACATATAGTAGGCCAGATTGGGATTTTTAACCTTGGTTAGGCAATCAGTATAAGAGAAGGAAAACTCTGAATTTTAACCCGTTAAATTCCGTTTAAGAAATCGACCTTTTGTCACATCCTGCTTGTACGCACGGCTTGATATATATATATATATATATAATATAATATTATATATATATTATATATATATACGCACACACACACACACACACACACACACACACACACATATATATATATATATATTATATATATATATATATATATATATATATAGTTTATAGATTGATTTTGAAAGCTTATAACAATGCAAAGAAAGATATTTCGGGATTACTATCCCATCTTCAGAAGACATCGGAGCCCGTAAAGGGATTTCAAGTATGTCCGAATTAAACCATGTTAGCGTCAACGTACTAAAGTGTGTGTTTCTGTATGTGCTTCTAATGTTTGAACGTATTAATATTCTCTCACTCTCTCTCTCTCTCTCTCTCTCTCTCTCTCTCTCTCTCTCTATATTATATATATATATATATATATATGTGTGTGTGTGTGTGTGTGTGTGTGTATTTATTAAGATAAAAGGTGACTTACCGGTGAAAATGGGCACGATCGTTGGAGGTGCAAAATTCAGGGGTTAAGTCAGTGATATAACAAATGCAAAGTGCTCAATACGAAGTAGAGCAAATTTATTAAAAATGGATACAAAAGAAACCTACTCGAGTTTCACCATAAGGATCTTCAGGGTTAAATCGTACCGATTAATTCAGTGGATTTACCCTGAAGATCCTTATGGTGAAACTCGAGTAGGTTTCTTTTGCATCCATTTTTAATATATATATACACACACACACACACACACACACACACACACACATATATATATATATATATATATATATATATGATTTGTAAGCGAATAGTCTTTAGATAAACGAATTGTAAGAGTGCAATACAACAGTTAGTAATCAATCTTCTATTACAGTTGTATTTTTAGAGAGAGTTTCGTAGACGTGTCTTATATAATTTATATCTGATTTATAAAACTCGATATATTTTTATTCCTATCAAGAAGAAAAAATTCCATCTATGTTAACATTTTCAAATATATATTTCATATCAGTTGCGTTGAAAATATCGGTTTCTGATAACAGGAAAAGCTCCCTATTCTATGAGGAATAAATGTTTAACAGTACAGACCGCTTGGCATGTTACACACCGTTTGATTATATACGCACGTGTAAGTTTTGTGTGTCTAATGTGAAGGTGAGCCAGTATTACTTCTTCCTCTCGGGACATTTTATTTCCTGGCTTCCATTCTCATAGTGTAGATGGTCGGATAATATTGGTATGCTACAATATATACAGGGTGCAAGAAAATAGCACACATAGTTTAAACAGTCAGCAGTTTGGTGCAAATCAACTTAGGCAAGTGGTAATAGTAGCTCCTTCAAGTTAATGTCTTGGTCTCATTTTTCAGATACTATCAGTTACGGTTATGGATTGGACCGGTGCCCATCGTGCGTTTGCATTAAAGGCTGATGAATTTGTAATTGCTGTATAGATAACTTTTAGGGTATCTCAAATGTCATGACGGAAATATGCCGTACCGAATATAAAATCGATACTACTATCGGTTTAAATTTGAAATCATGAAACATGTTTTTTAAATTTAGAGGAAAAAGTGATCCCAAACTTTTCGTCGGTAGTATATATATATATATATATATATATATATATATATATATATAGTGTGTGTGTGTGTGTGAGATGGTCACTGTTTCAGCTTTTACTGGAATGGTGTACCAAAGGCAGTATTATTGGTAGAGTGCTCAATATAAAATAGAGCTGTTATATAATATAATAAGATAAATAGATAAAGGTTTTACATATCTATTTATTAGGTGACAAAGGAACATTCACAACCATATTGGTTTCATGTGATGCAATCATCAGGTGAAGATGTTTCTAATGTAAGGAAAATCGAAAAAATTACAAAAAATTTCAAAAAATTCAATAGACATGGGGTGCGTATGATTGGATAAGATGATGTGTGTGTGTATGTGGAGGTGAATTGAATGTGTGAGAGTGTTTATGGTCTGCATAAAGGTTGCGTACGCGTAGTAACTGGTCACACACATAATACGTTGATCTGTGAGTGTGTGGTATTTTAACAGCGCTTACGTGCGAGCGGTTGTGCCTGTGCATGTATGTGTGGGTGTATGTTTTTTTTTCTGTCGGATGTGTAGGTTATGTATGTTGTATATAGCTGGGTTGTGTTAATTGAAGAGTGCGGATGAATAATATTAACTTTAAGATTGCAAATGTCGTATATTATGGGCGGGTGGGGGGTTATGGAATGGCGGTGCTGTTTAATACGATGTGTAGCGGTGTCAACCGCTGCACGGTTACACATACGCACGGCATATGCACGCATACAAAACAATATTCATACATACCGATATGCACACACATGTCACTATATGTGCTGCGTTAGCCCTACATATACATATTGAAGTGCATACGCATATTACTATGGGCCTCACGTGCACATATATACGCACATACGCACACATACATACACAGACACACACGTATATACGCACACATACATACGCGTTCACATACACGCACAAACACATATACATGTCAGCACACATATATATATATATATATATATATATATATATATATATATACATACATACAATATACACATATATGCGCTCGCATATATCCACGTACACATTCACGCTCACATATGCGCAAATACGTACAAGAGCACGTATATACACATGAATGCATATATACAAGGACCAAGTGGGGTTGGTTGAAAGAAGGAAAGGGGGGACAAGGGGGGGGGGGGGTAGACATGTTACGTAAGATGGATGAAAATAGACTTAGATAAGCAGAATGATAGATGGATAAATAGATAGATAAATTGATTGATTGGTGAGGGAATTTCATTGTTATGTGAATATATATATATATATATATATATATATATATATATATATATATATATATATAAATATATAGATAGATAGATAGATACATTTATTGTTATATGTTCTTAGATAATATATATATATATAATCTCTTTTATATATATATATATATATATATATATATATATATATATATATATATATATATATATACTTTTAAAAATATATATATACTTCAAAACAAACAAAGCTTAGATGTATAACACAGACAGTTCAGCTGTTTGTCATAAGGCCAAACTCATGTATTCACCGAACGTCTTCATAATGGAAAAATTTAACTAGATTTGTCTTCAGAATGTGATCTCTCTTAGACCGGTTACTATACCAATATAGCCCTATAGTTTACCCATAGCTCTGGTGGTGGGGGAAGTTACCGATTCATGACATTTCCCAGGGCATTAGCGCACAGAGAAATTTAAACAACCTCGTCAGGGATTTGAATTCGGTTTGCCGATTCCATTCCAAATGTTCATAACTGTTCCACAAAGTGTGTCTACAATAAAGCCTGTATATTGGACACGCCACCCAGAAAGAACCCATTGACCAGCTCTGCGAGGATACTGGATGCGCGGAAGACCTCCTGGAGACAATGAATGATAGAGAAGATTGTTATGGATATCCGAGCTAATGGTGCGAAATGATGATGATGATGATGATGATGCAAGGTACCAAAACTAAGGTTATATTATGAGACACCTAGTGAGGATTGAAATCATAGCTAAGTAGTAATTGATCAGTATGACAAGAATGATCACCAAAAGTACTAAAACACCTTAGAAATTTAAAATGATCCGACGCTCATTAATCATTTTCAGGGTTAGCTTGTTAACCATAACACTTCGACAAGTCGCTAAACCGAAAGTGTTCAAATGAGAAAGATTAGACGTCTTTTAATATTATCGAATGCCTTACGGGGCATGCTCAGTTCAGTAATCCCATAATGCCGTTCGGCAGATTAAAATTGAAATAAAGGTTTTCATTAATCTTGATAGGTTTCGTTATCATCAATTTCAAGTTGAGTCATTAGTCGACCTTAATTGATCGACATTAATTGACATCTTTCTCACTCCATTATTTTTATTCTATCAACGTTTGTTCTTTTTATTTTATTTTATTTTATTTTTATTTTTCTTCTTCCATTCGATTTATGTAGCAATTCTGCAAAATTGATAACACGTTAAAAAAAAAGAACAATTAAAAGAAATAAACATTACTGCTGCTGCTGGTGCTGCTGGTGCTGCTGCTGTCGTTCAAAGTTGGAAATTATTTTATAAATTTGTAAATATCTTTTCTTACTTTTAATTATCAAGGACGATTTTTATGAATCGTTAATCTCGTTTCCTTCAATGTTCTTGAAAAAGACTGGCACTTTATTAGCGACAACTTTCCGATTGAAAATTATATATATATATATATATATGTGTGTGTGTGTGTGTGTGTGTGTGTATATATATGTATAAGTGTGTGTGTATGTGTGTGCATGAATATATATATATGTATGTATATATATGTATATATATATAAGTGTGTGTGTATGTGTATGTGTGTGTGCATACATATATATATGTGTGTGTGTGTGTGTGTGTGTGTGTATATATTATGTGTGTGTGTGCGTGTCTGTGTATGTGTGTGTATCTGTGTATGTCTGTGTGTGTGTGTGTGTCTGTGTGTATAATCCGAGCGTAAAGCATATACATTTTACATAGTGCTTTTACGCTTGGAAAAGGTAGGAATCAACCTGTTCTGTTGCAGCTGCTTTCGTTCAAAGTTCGAAATTATTTATAACTTTGTAAATGTATTTCTTACTTTTAATTATAAGGGATGAATTCTTTTTATGAATCGTTCATCTACTTTCATTCAATGTCCTTGTAAAAGGACTAGCACTTTATCAGCGAGAACTTTTTACATCAACATTCCACACACACACACACACACACACACACACACACATATAATATATATATATATATATATATATATAAGGGTATATTTTGCCAGCATCTTTTCATTTAAACAAATTTGATTAAACAAAATAGAACAATTTATATTCCAAAATGCTTAAAGTAGATGGATAGAACAATTTTATTTTGAATTAGGTTTGCCTAACTTTAAAAAAATACATAAAAATAAACTGCCACAGTTGATTAGCATCAGTTTGGTGAAAAAAACAAAAAACGATTGTTTAGTTAAGCATTAAACAGTTTTAATAATGATAGACAGATATACACTACCTTGGTAATGTTTCGGAAAATAACCGAAAGTACTTGGTAGCCAATAATGGCCCTTTCGGTCAAATCACGATTGTAACATCAAATAATTGTTGGAAGCTTGAATGAAAATCTAAAAAAAACTTGAAAATGTAATTTTTATGTTTGTTTAATAACAAATGGATATAGGTAAATTTAATTAGACCATTTTTAAAAGATTATTAATTATCTAGAGATGTTACCAATGTAATATGTCTTTTATCACAATTATATATAAATATAAGTGATATATCACTATATAAAGTATATATAGTTCAACTATATATATATATATATATATATATTATATATATATATATATGTATGGAGAAATATGAGGAGGTTAATCGACAATGTGTGGAGAAAATAACATCCAGTTTCCATAACATCCCGTGTTGTCTACTTTTCTCCACACACACACACTATATATATATATATTATATATATATATATATATTGTTATACAAATAAAAATCGAAAAATAAAAATACTGGGTATTTTAATGCATGAATATGTGAGTGTAGGTCTTCAAACTAGACAAATGTTTGAAAAATACAAATGACTTATCAGTCGTATTAAAATTGGTATTGTAAGTGATATTGACCCAGGGAGATTTATAGTAATTTTTATATTGTCGCTTAAGGTCCAAAATATTTAGTAATTGTTTATATAAGCGCACGTGGCAGCTTATCAAGTAAAAATTAAAAATGATAAATGTAAACAAACGTCCTTTCTTGAACGCAAACGTCATATTATAAAAGATTTGAATTCTACATACGTTTTCTTGTACATTACAAACCATTTGTTTTTATATCAGCAATCTTGTTTGACTTTTAACTTTTGAATGATACAATCTACTATCTACTATCTTCACCAACCAGTTTTTTTAACGGATAGATTCTTTATACAAGGCTATAATTGTATTATTCACTTCCGCTATTGTCCTTAATTAATCAATTTCTGGATTAATTCATTATGATTAACCCTTATGATCATTTTTTGTGAAACTTAAATAGATTATCTATGTAAAACTTTATATATATATAATATATATATATATATATATGTGTGTGTGTGTGTGTGTGTGTGTGTGTGTGTGTGTGTGTGTGTGTGTTGTGCGTATTGAAGTATGGATTTAATTAGGATTAACCCTGATGATTTTTTGGTGAAACTTAGAAACTTAAATTATAATATATAGGTGTGGGGTGTACACGCATGCTTCTTATATGATATGAGAAAACAAAACACTACACAATATTATATAAGGAGAACAAAAAATAAAACACTGGTTTGAAATTGCAATAACTCTTTGTAACCAATTGCGTTGACTTCATGTTTACGTTAATCTAACTGATATATATATATATATATATAATCTGTGTGTATATATATTATATATATATATATATATATATATATATATATGTATATAGTAGATAGAGATTGATAGAAAGAGAGAAACCCATATACGTTTTATATTAATGATTGATTTCTAAGCTTCCCCTACACACACACAAATATATATATGTGTGTGAGTGTATTGTGTGTGTGTGTGTGTGTGTGTGTGTGTATCTGTCTGTCTGTTTGTGTGTGTATGTGTGTGTATTTATATGTGTATGTATGTGTTTCTGTCTCTCTGTGTACGCGCGCGTGTGTATAGTGGTATCGTTATAAGCCGATTTGGTATAGGAAAAGCCAATTTTCAGATGATTATTCGCAGTTAGGATCTATTTCAGTTGACAAAGTAAACCATTTAGTTCATCATGCAATCACGCGCAGCACCTGAAGAAACCTTCACCACAAGTTGCTCGAAGCGAACGTAGAAAATGACGCTAACAGAACACGATGCAACTCGTACACATTCTGGCACATGCTCACTCTCCCCCCTCTCTCTCTCTCTCTCTCTCTCTCTCGTGCAATCGTTTTTGGTCAATGTCACTTTCCCCTCCCCACACACACACTCTGTAGTTCCACTATCGACCAATTATTACCGTGGACGTGAAGGCATCAGCAGAAATAGAATTTCATCCCGAATTGCCTGTGTGAATTAGACGTGATTGTTAGATCCACTATATTACTTCTGATTCGTGTGTTTCCTAAATAGTTCCCTATTTATTTTGTATCGCTCTTTCAGCTCTTAAATTAGCTGAGTATGGCACAAGAACATGGGGTTGCAATTTATGAATAGAGGGATTTTTTTTTAGTTTGGTTTGGTTCCTTTGTGTAATGGCATACCAATCTTTGGGGTTTGTCTAATGTCAATGTCATCCATTTGGAAGAACAGGAGTAGTAATAACAAACCCATAACTAAAGAGTGAGGGGGGAGGGTCCTAAATATTTCCCTATTTTTTTTCATCGCTATTTCAACTCTTTCTTTCTATGACAATGA
Source organism: Doryteuthis pealeii (assembly GCA_023376005.1). NCBI lineage: Eukaryota > Metazoa > Mollusca > Cephalopoda > Myopsida > Loliginidae > Doryteuthis > Doryteuthis pealeii. The sequence continues at coordinate 128,670,015 of CM042146.1, forward strand.
GCCTGGGGTAACTGGGGTTCGTCTTCGTCTTCGTCTTCTTCTTCTTCTTCTTCTTCTTCTTCTTCTTCTTATTATTATTATTATTATTATTATTATTATTATTATTATTATTATTATTATTATTATTATTATTATTATCATTGAGGTTTTAACACCTGCCGTAGCCTGTGATTCACTGGAGGCTGAGTGACAGCAATTCTCCTCAGGTCTCCAGGACTCTTCTGAGTATTATAGCCGATCTTAAGAGTACTCTAGTTTTGATAGTCTCGTTTCTTCCCCTGATTTTCAATTTACCCAGACACTTTTTCAGACATTTGAGGATCATTATAGGAGCTCTAATTACATTTGACACGACCTTTACCTTCATGTTCCAGAGTTTACTTTGTTCTCTGGCAAGGTCTAAGTATTTGTCTATCTTTTCGCTTTCTTTCACTTTCATTCGGTGGTCGATCTAAATGGCAAAATCCGGGAGATGGCAGATTCTCTTCTTGTTGTTAATGAATACTAGGGCTAGTATCCTGGTCGGGATCAGGTGATCCGTCTGTATCTCAAATTCCCAGATAGTTTTAGGCATCTCATTCTCTTATTATTATTATTATTATTATTATTATTTTATTATTATTATTATTGGAATTTTCCTATCTTCTCGCATCAATCTTACAGAAAAAAAACATTGCACAGAGTATATACATTGTTAATACATTAATTATATACAGATAAAATTCAGTGAAGTAATCTATTTGGTTAAGTAATTATTGTATTGATAAGAGATAAATATTCAGTCTCAATACTTTTTGATCCTATATCCTGTATATATGTATATGTGTGAATGTTTATCCTCAGCTAGTCACACACGCTCTTGTCTGATTTCCTACATTCAGTAAAAGATTTGAAGAGTTCGTTGTGTCGTGTTAGATCTTTGCAAAGTGCGACCTTGGAACATCCGGTCCTTACAAGAGGAATATTATTCTTTTTTTCATTGTATCAAACATAATGGGAACGTATTGATTTATAACGTATTATATAAATCCCGTCCTCTAGATCGAAACTAAGTTTCCTGTTCTCTACTGGCTATAATAATTCACATCTTTGGTTGGAGGGGGGATTTCTGAAGCCCATCAGTGACGTATCAAGTATCGGAAGAGCGTTTTATTTCCAACTCACAGATCGCAATTTCGATCACTCTTATCGAACAGTTTTATGGCAGCTTACATTTCAACGCCGGAGATATATCCGATGAAGCCACCATTCTCTATTTTCGATCTATTTATCCCATTTTTTTCTTTTCCTTTCTTTTTTTCAATTACATACTCTACGCCGGTTGTTTTTTAAGTATATACTAGAATGATTCAAAAGTGTTGTAAAATGTTGCTAACATATTAGGTTTATCTTCAAGTCTCAACAAAAGTAGCCTATCATTCAAACTAGAGCCAATCGTCTAAAGCCACATTTTTGCCGCTTCTTTGATCACATACTGATAAGTGTTCTTGCTATTTGTGGCAAAGTACTCTTTCACTGAAGCTTCTACCTCCTTTTTGTTGTTAAAGCGTCGCAAGCCCATAAACTGGGCTATGAATCGGAGCAAGTAATAATCCAAGGGAACTATGTCCGAACTTTAAGTAAGGTGTGGCATCAGTTCGATTCACTCAAGTTCCTGGGGGGTCATTCTGGGTCGTTTGAACAGTATAAGGCCTTGCGTTGTGCAGAAGAGGTCGCTTTCTGTTAACCAATTTCAGATAGTTTTGCCGCACAATGTCTTACATCTGCTTCAAATGTTCGGATTATATATATAATATATATATATATATATATATATATATATATATATATAAGAGAGAGAGAGAGAGAGAGAGAGAGAGCATCGGAACATCATCATCAACAGGGACAAACCTTCAAATGCAAAATCTGTGGTCGAGAATGTTTTTCAAACATCGGACTTCACAGACACAGGAGGCGCTGTAACTTCAGGGGCACACAAAAACTTTATCATAGTCTTTCGAGACTGAAATACCAATGGAATGGAATATATATATATATATATATATATATATATATATATATATAGAGAGAGAGAGAGAGAGAGAGAGAGAGAGAGAGGGGGTATTGCCTCTCGATCCGTAAGTTCGGTTGATGCTAGGGGCATATTTGGGTAGTCGTTTTTTACCCTCTGTTTCCACTCCCCTACAATATTGTGGGTCGAATGTACTGAGGGCTAAATAGAAGTTATACAGATAATAAAAATATGTTTCTATGTTGTTATTGAAAGTAGCAGAGTAAGGTGTAACTCGGTGCGAGACATCCAGAATTAGAAGAAGGAGAAACCCCGATAAGAGTAAGAAGCATTTACGAAGATGAATACGCTACATGTTTTGATTTAATGCCGTGTCTATTAACAACAAGATTACAGTCAAGACACGCTGGAATCACCGTTTCTCGCTAAATCATCGAATTGAAGCTGCGATGAGCATGTTCAATACTCAATTGTGTGAGCACTTAAGCAATAAAAGGTACTGTAAGATTACCTGAGTATTTTGTTTATCAAAAGATACCTGATTCGATATTGTGCTGTAACCTAACAAAGGTTACTAAATCAGAAATAACCAAACGGAGGTTGGAAGTGAAATGGAATTTTCATATCATTAACAAAATATAACGCTCGCCAGCGGCGTAGAAACGGTAAACCAATGCTAGTGGTATAAGACTACTCAGTCAGCCTAATGCTTTCGTATTTATGAGGATTGGGACATACCCATTAATATTCATATGTAGAGTATATGAGGATTTAGACTCACCCATTAATGTTCATAGATAGGGTATATGAGGATTGGGACATACTCATTAATGTTCATAGGTAGGATATATGAGGGGACATACCCATTAATGTTCATAGGTAGGGTATATGAGGATTGGGACATACCATTAATGTTTATAGGTAGGGTATATGGGTTCACATAGCCCATGTATATGAGGATTTACCCATTAATGTTCCCCATGGTAATGTTCATAGGTAGGGTATATGAGATTGGAAATACCCATTAATGTTCATAGGTAGGTATATAGGATTGGATTAATGTTCATAGGTAGGTATATGAGGATTGGGTACCATTAATGTTCGATACCCATTAATGTTCGAAGGTATGGTATATAAGGATTGGGACATACCCATTAATGTTCATAGGTAGGGTATATAAGGATTGGGATATACCATTAATGTTCATAGGTAGTGTATATAATATATTGAATGACCCAAAAAGTGTTGATATGCCGTAAAACAAAACAACCAACCACTAACAACAGCCAGACTTGTGATTCGAATACTTGACATCTTTTGATCCCCTGGATTCTTGATTCTCGGGCGTGAACTCAATTATTCAACTTGAAATTGATTACCTGGGTCGATTTCTCAACAGGATTCAAACCAGCTGTGCTCTATTTAGATACTGACCTCGTTTCGCATCCTGTCCGTGACGGAGCTCGTTTTGCATCCTGTCGTGACGGAGCTCGTTTTGCATCCTGTCCGTGACGGAACGGTTGGATAAGTACATATTTGTGTAAATGGAGTGAACGAAACGGAAAACATTATGCGAAATTCGTTTTCCAAATTCGTTGGGTTTACTTATTTCCATATTTTACGCAGTTAATTGATTGGAACAAAGATCGATATATTTTTATGGCCGTGGTGGCCGCCTAAAACCAAACAGCAAATCAACCGATAATGGTAGATCTCTAGATTCAATATATCAGAAACTGCTATTGATAATTAAATGTTAAGAGACACAGGTAGACTATGCATTGTTTGATTCATTGCAAATCTAACACACAACGATGAACATAACCTTTCTGTACTGTGGTGCATGGTTTTATGAATTCTTTATGAGCGTGTCAAATAAACTATAGAGATAGATCGTCTGGTACGCGTAGTAATTTTAGGGCAGAACTTTGTAAGATGAGAATGAATAGCCGGCTGTACTATTATTTACACCAAGTGCACTCTGTCGTAAATGTAATGACATTAACCGATCGCTTTGAGCCGGCAATTAAATGAGCTTGTACCATATGAACTGTCGGATTCGGGACCATTTACGATTTGGTGTTATCAAGATGAATTTAAATTAGTTTGTATTCTAATGTATCACCCGATATTCTGCAGCTGCCTTTATCCAACTGTTGTATCGAATTCAATCTCTCAAGGTGTTGGATTAACGGCGACTCGTGATATAGAAGAGCGTTACAGATGAGTTTATACGCTGCTGTCTCTAGTCTTGCAATTAAAAATTGTGGTAATGCCAATTATCGGTATCACCCCAACAACGAGGGGGTCTATCTCCTTTTCGCATTCACTAGACCAGATGGATTGTTTTGCTAAGTAGTAGCGCCACATCTACCGTCAGCGCCCGGATCATATTACCCAAACTGTGCTACTCATGCACAGAGTTGGTGACGACCAGTATTGAACCCGAAACCTTGCGATTCCGACTCAACTAAACAGGCTCCTTATCTCTTATCTGGTAAAGTTGACTATTATTCTATTGTGTTGGTTACAGAACATGTTGACTGGTTGTCTTACGTTGTGTAAAGAAATCACTGTGGCCTACTAATGACATAACTTGTAGATTCAATTCAATTCGTCGCATCAAAATAGACTGATGCATTTTGAATGTATCCTTTGCTATTAGTTTAGTTTGGTTTATGAACGGTATATAAATTCACTACAGAATGAATAGATTAACTTCGATTCATGACATACTGACATCAAAATCTGCTGGTGAATTTTAGTTGTGGCTTTTGCTATTGTTTGGTTTATTTAACGGCATACAAACTACTCATGGGTTATTTAATGTCAAAATTTGATTGTAAAAGTTTAATTATTACCATTGATTAATTTGTATATTTTTATCAATACTCCCAGGTCCATTCGGAAATGGAGTGGTAGTACATGTTAGGGTCCCATCTATGGGTCAAATAGATCTATTTCAAAATTATTAGTATTCGATATGAATTCTTGAAAGCATCTATTTCAATGGAATTAAAGGGAGAAAGAGACTGGTTGATTGATTGCTTGATTGATTGATAGAGAGAAGGAGATAGACAGAGACAGACGGACAGACAGACAGACAGACAGAGAAGAAAGAGAGAGAGACTGAAATAGAAAGACAATTGAATCAATTGATTATTATATTTTTTACATATTGAACAATATTGCAATAGCTCTCAAGTATAAATTTTGCAGATCCTTTTAATAAAATTAGCTCAGATGTTGCTATATAATGTTTAAAGAATTCTATTCTCACTTTTTGCCTCCGATATATCGGACGTTTTGTCAGACTGAGGTAATCCAAGTATTATATACTATTTAACCTATTAGACATCACAACGTGGGATAATGGCCAGCAAGCTTGTTTCGCAGATCAATTACTACTTAATAGTGAGTTTGCTTCTCACCAGATGCCCTATACATGTGATCCTACCCGGGGGCGAACGGGTTGGGTGAATACATTCTTTATAACTCATTGCAAGCGTTTCTGGAAATGAATGAATCTTTTTCAGTGCATTTTCAACATTACTTTATTGGCTCTTGTGATTTTCTGGAGGGAAAGGCACCGTTTCCGTTCTTTACAGATTGCATCATTAAAGAAAGCAGTAGAGTTGGTCGACCGAAAGGGATTTAGTAACAAGGCAGTTTAAAACAACGAGCCAGATGATACTGACTCTTCGAAGAACCTTTAGACGTTTTATTTATTTGTTTCGGTAAAGTTTAATGACCAATGTTTGTCGAAATAGCATCATTAGTGTTTAATTTCCTGTGCTTGGTTTTTCGACATCCATTCAAGAAATGGGAGTTGGCAATAAAAGATAAAAAATGAGATAAAAGGAAAGAGAATTAAAGAAAAGACAGGATGTGGTGCAATGGACAAAAAACGAACATTTGAATAAAAACAAAAATCTGAGTGGGTTACAATGTAATTGGTTTTATTGAAATGAATGGAAAGATTTGCAAAAAAAAGAATTTGGGTGGAAATCATGAGAATTTAACGACAAGAAGAAACAAGGGACAAAAGAAAAAGAAAGAAATGATTAAGGATGATGAATGGAAAGAAAGAAGAAAGAAAGAAAGAAAGAAAAGAAAGAAAGAAAGAAAGAAAGAAAAAGTGAGAACAAAATAAAATTAAAAAAAAAAAAAAAAAAAGAAAGAAAGAAAAAAGAACGAAAGAAAGAAACAAAGTAAGAAAGAAAAAGATCCAGAAGAAAGAAAGAAAGAAAGAAAGTGAGAACAAAGTAAAAGAAAAACATTACAAAAAGACAGAAAAAAAAGAAAAGTAACGAAAGAAAGAAAGAAAGTATAGACCCAGAAAAAAGAAAGAAAAAAACAAACAAACAAACAAAGAACGTATAGATCCAGGACAATCAGAAAAGAAAGAAAGAATCGATAAGAAAGAAAGCAAGAACTGTGAAGAAGAAAAACACTGACAAAAAAGACAGAAAGAAAGAAAGAGAAAAAAGAGAAGGAAAAACAAACAAAGGAAAGGTTTGCTTTCTTAGTTTCATGGCATATCAACCTTTGTGGATTATTTAATGTTCAAACCATATATATGTAGAAGAACAGTACTAGTACAATTTAACATATAGGTTATCATTTGGAAAGTGAGCGGGTTCAAACTTGTTTTCTATAATGTCGCAGTCCATGACGCTAATGACTACGCCACAGAGATTTCTCCAAAGGAAAATGGGTTAAAGAAGAAAAATAAAACTGTATCAAACATATAATTAAAATGAATGAAGGAATTAGTAAGGAAAAGAAATTAAAAAAGAAAGTAGACAAAAGTAAGAAATTAAGGAATAACGGATCGAGAAGAAAGAAAGAAAGAAAGAAAGAAAGAATAATGTTGGTTCTTCTCTGCTGAGTTGGTTCCCTTTTCTTCTGATTTGCTCTTTTGAAATTTCTTCATTTATGTTCTCGTTGTTGTTTTTGTAACAAACACAAAGATTTGGATATTTTTCAGACGCTTTTCTTTATCCTTATTTAACCATCACACACAGGATAAATAGCCATATTAAATTCACACCTCTGTCTCATCCAAAATCTATGCTAGAACTCCCTAAATTCCAAGTTTACCCTCCGATACTGATCCACCAGAGGACTGCCATAAGATCAGTGAAAGTGCCGGTTTAGTTCAGTCGGTAGGAACCACAAGGTCCCGAGTTCGGTACCAGCCCTCGCCAACTCAGCGTAAGAGTAGCACAGGGATATGTGCAGTAAAGTGAGGAGCTGATAGTAGGTGTGGCGCTTCATCTTAGATACAAAAACTTCTCCTTGGTCTAGCGCTAGTGAGAAGAGGATAGACCCATTCGCTGTCTAGTTGATACTGACTTTAGGCCGACCCGATGACATTTTTCTTACGAATATAAATGGTTTATTGCAATCTCGGCAGCAAATTAAGTTGGATTTGTTATAAATTGTTTAAAAGTTTAGGATGAATAAATGTTTTAATATGTAGACGATTTAAATTTCGAGCCTTACCCCCATTTCCAGTTTAGTGTCATATCAAGCACCCCACCTCTGTGTTACCCTTCTGCAGATAGTGTGTGTAATCAATAACAATTAAAAAATACTTACTATATAGAATAAAATATGTAGATGTTTGATGTGTCATGGTTATCGTTGTAGGATTTCGGACTTAACGAACCGAGTTCATATCCTGGACAAGACTGTTTTGTTGGATTATTTTGTATATAAGCCGTGCTGCGATCCACCATTTAAATTTATAGAATAAGGGAGGTCACGTGGTTTAAACCTCATCCAATCAACAGCCCGAATACGTGGTTGGTTAAGTATTTCTTCGCTGATATTGAGAGACATCTATTTGCACTCATTGACGAACGACCTGAACACTGAGGAGCACCAAGGAACAACCAAAGGATCATACCCAATATTAAGGGACACTAAGAAGAAACCAAAGCATTCTTCACTAAGGATGGCGCTCTGCTTAATACAAAAAAAAAGTGAAGCCGAAGATTGGTCACTAAAATCGTAACATGTTTGCATTTCACATTGCGATAATAACTTTGGATAAGGTATTAGCGCTATGTGAAATACTCTTGGGAAAGGTATGTAAGTTCTATCTTAGGGTAATGGTAAGCAATCTTGTCTCGCAGATCCATTACTAGTAAATGGTGAGATCGATCTTCGCTGGATGTTCCATGTTTACGATCTTGTGCTACATCGAACCAGTAGTGAATGGGTTGGGTAAATAATCACCATTGGGAAAGGTATTAATACAATTATTCCCTTCCAGTTATGGTTAAATATTAGAACACTAGGCTATTTAACTTGTGTATGGCAACTGGTCTGGGAGAAGGAAAACTCTGAATTCAAACACTGGGTTAGATTCTCCTGGTTTAAAATGCACACAAAAGCATCACTTCAATTTATGGACTTTCCCAACAATAGCAGGCTCTTCGGTAAAAATTGATCGATGTGAGACGAGGAAACAACGCATTTAAGATCGTTTGCAACTGTCTTCAAATCAATTAATGGTTGAACTTTCTGTCAATAAGACCTATATTTTGGATCAACATCAAACTTGGAAATACATCTTACAAGAAACCCTACAGACTAGGATTACCAACTCACTACAGACTTTCACTTATACATATTACAAGGAACATTACAGATTAGGATTACCAACCTACAACAGACTTGGACTTATATATCACAGAGGAAACCTACATACTAGGAATAATCAACTGGATTCTGTGAACAACAGAACAATTCAACCCCTACAATGATGTCAAAGATTTTAAAATTCTGCTTAAAACTTGACTTGTGTAGCATCCTACTCATCTGGAGGGTTAGAATATATACTTATATAATAAAATAGAATTTTTAAAGATATCTTTTGAACGGTTACATATTTGTATTTTTTTGCTGAGTTCATATGCTTGGTCATAAATAATACTCAACTATTTAATGTGCCATGAGAAATGAGGGGGTCCTTTTTTTTTTTTTCTTTTTTTTGGCGTAGAAAAATATCTTCCATTTAAAATGTGGTGGGCTGTGCACATTTATAGGCGATTCTGTAACTTAAAGAAATGAAAAGCATACTTTTAAAGGTTGGAATAAAACAATTGCAAATATTCTTTTTGCCTTTCTGGTGCCATAAATACTGATTGTAGCTTTCATTTTCTTCCCAAAGCTGACCTCACCATTAGTAACATTGAAAAAAAAAAGATGGTTGACACCAGTTTGCTTGATATGAGATCGCAATGAAAACCAAAAACGAATCTAAAACTCTTGAAAAAGAATCTATACAGGAAAAAAAATAGTGAAATTCAAATAGTGGAGAAAAAGAGAGAAAATACGTCAGTAAAAAAATAAAAATCAACAAAACGAAGGAAGTAAAAACAAGAAAGGAGAAGAAAAAAATGTAAATGGCATTCAGATAAATAAAGAGGAAAAGAAAAAGGAAATAAATAAAAAGAAAAGGAAAAAGAAAAAGAATGAGAAAATGAAAAAAAGATAAGAAATAAGAGATGGATAAAAAGAAAGAAATCTCAAAAGAAAAAGATAAACACAAAGAAAGAAAGGAAGGAAGGAAAGAAGGAAGGAAGGAAGAAAGAAACAGAGAATCTAAGGAAGGAAAGAAGAAAGAATAAATCAGAAATAATTATGGATAAATACCATGAAGAAAGCTGGGTAAATTAAGGAAAAAGAATAAATTTGTCAGAATAAATGACAAATGTGAAGAATAAGAAAGAAAAAAAACAAGAAAGAAAAGAATGAAAGACAATGCATTAAAAGGAAAATAATTGAAAGAAAGAAAGAAAGAAAGAAAGCTAATGAATGAATGGGAGAGAGAAAAACATAAAAGAACGAAAAAAGGAATGAGGCGAAAAAGAAAATAAAAGGAAAAAGAAATCATGTTTTTTAAAATTGGGAAAATAAATGTCAAAATGCTGAAAAGGGAAAGTAAGAATAAACGAAAGAAAAATAAAAGAAAGTGTATCAAAAGGTAAAGAATTGAAAACCAACAAAGAAAGAAAGAAAGAAAGAAAGAAAGAAAGAAAGAAAGAAAACTACTGAATAAATAAATGAATGAAAGAGGAAAACCGAAAAGAACGAAAAGAAAAAAATTAGGATGAAAATGGAAAAGAAAAGGAAAAAGATGGTAAAAACTTGCAAAGATAACGAAAATGAATGAATGAAAACAGAAAAGAAAGAAAAGAAAAATTTAAAGAGATGAAAAATAAAATAAAGGGAAAAGGTTGTAAAAATAGATGCGGAGATAAAGAACAAAAAATAATGAATAAATAAATGAATGAAAAGGGGATAACAGAAAAAAAAGAATTTGATGAAAAAGAAAAGAAAAAGAAAAGATTGAAAAAAAATGAAAATGTTAAAAACGAATTTGTGAGGATAAGTGACAAAGGGAAGGAGAAATGGAAGAAAGAATACAAACAAGAAATAAATAAATAAATAAATAAAGAAAGAAAGAAAAGAAAGAAAGAAAGAGAAAGAAAAAAGAGAAGGAAAGAAAGGAAGAAGAAGAAAGAAAGAAAGAAAGAAAGAAGAAAGAAAAGAAAGAAAGAAGAAAGGAAAGAAGAAAGAAAGAAAGAAAGAAGAAAGAAAGAAAGAAAGAAAGAAAGAAGAAAGAAAGAAAGAAAGAAAGAAAGAAGAAGAAAGGAAGAAAGAAAGAAAGAAGGAAAGAAAGAAAGAAGGAAAAAGGAAAGAAAAAACTAATGAATGAATAAAGGAATGAATCAATAAAAAAGAAAACAAAAACGAACAAAAAAAAAAGGAATAAGATTTTAAAAAAGAAAAATATTGAAAAAAAAAATGCGAAGAGAAAGAAAGAACAAAACTAATGAGTGAATATAAGCGGAAAAGGGAAAAATACGAAAAGAAAAAAGGAATCGGTTGAAAAAGATAAAGTCACAAGAAAGGGGGGAAAAGGTTGTTTAAAAAAATCGATGCTAAGTTAAGATTAAAGGGAAAATGAAACAGAAAGTGAGAAGTTTTTTACAAATGGATAGAAGAAAATAAGAAAGAAAACATGAGTAAAATAAAGAAGAAAACTAAAACAAGATTAATTAAAAAAACGAAAACAAATATTGTTGGAAAAAAGAATAGGAATAAAGAAGAAAGTGTATGTAGGAAAAACGAATAGAAAAATAGAAAAAGGGAAGAAAGTATAAAAAGAAGGAATGAAAATATAAAGACAATAGATGAAAAAATAAAGTAGTAGAAAAGAAACGAAAAAGAATGAAGAAAAAAGGAAAAAGAAAGAAAAAGAATGAATAGAGACCGAAGAAAAAGAAACACGAAAAAGAAAGAGAAACGACATAGAAGGAGAAAAAAGAAATTTATTGAAGGGAGAAAGAAAATAAAATGTATCTAAAAAAGGAAAGAGGGCAAGAAGATACGAAAAATGACAAAAGGAGGAAGAGAAAGAAATAAGGAGAAAAATAAATAGAGAAAAGAAAATATTTATAAAGAAAAAGAAAAAATTAAAGGAGAAAGAAAAGAGAAGAAAAAAGAGTCAAAGAGATAGAAAGAAGGAAAAACGAAAAGAAAAATAGAATAAGGAAAGAAAGTATTTTTTTTTTTAAAGAATGGAAATATAAAGACAATATATTTAAAATAGAAACGGGAAAGAAATGAACGAAAAGAAAGGAAGAAAATACAGAGAAAAGAAGAGGAAGATGAAGGGGGGAAAGAAGGGGAAAAAGAAGAAACTGGGAAGAAAAATGAAATATGGAAAAGAAAGAAAAAGGAAATAGAAATAGAAAATATATTTAAGGAGAAAAGGAAAGAAATTATTAGAAAAACGAAAAGGAAAAGGAAAAAGAAAAGAAAAGAAGAGAAATTCAAATGAAAGAAAAATAAAGAGAGTAGAAAAGAAAAGGAAAAAGGGAGAAAAAAGAAAAATAAAGGGAAAAAGAAAAAGAAAATGAGTGAGAAAAGAAAGGAGGAAGATGAAAGAAGGATTTAGAGATAGAGAGATATCTAACAGGACAAAAGAATCAACATGAAAGAAATAAAATAAAGAAAACATAAAGAAATCCGAAAGATGAAAAAGAAATCTTCAAGATAAACAAAATCTTGAAGGAAAAAAGAAGAAAAAAAACCTGAAGAATTTGAAGGAGTTAAAAAGGGAGGGGAAATTGTAAAAATATTTCCAGGGTGAAATTAAACGAAATTGATATAAATAATTAAGAGATAAATTGAACGATTATAAGAGATTAATAAAATGAAGAAAATACAACAATAAACAACGAATGCGTGAAAAAAAAATACACAAGTATTATGAGAGAGAGAGAGAGAGAGAGAGAGAGAGAGAGAGAGAGAGAGAGAGAGAGAGAGAGAGAGAGAGAGAGAGAGAAAACACCAGTGATAAAAGATAAAAGCATTTTTTTCTGAAGGTCGATTCAATTGAGTCGAAGAAATCAAATTGATAAAAGAAAACTCCGATCGAAGTTGGGATTCCATGTTGATGACTTAAGCCAGATAACATGAAGATAAAACAGCACATGATGAATATGTTGAACAGAGATGGAGAAATCCCGTTTTCCACAACGGCAGACGCTGCGTCAAAACAACAAAAAAATAAAAATAAAAGATGGCGATTTGTGATTTAACACACGCATGCGCACTGCTGTCGCCACACAGACGGACAAAATATCACTGACGACAACGAACTCAAATCAAAATTCCATTATATAAACTTTAAATTCAAAACTTGAAGGGACATTGCTGCAAAATGTTCATGAGTTGTTCTAATGGATTATTGATATGGCCATATTTACCCATATTTCAAGGGCATCACATCGTGGTTGTAATAGTTAGCAAGCTAGTATCGCAGATCTATTTCTACTCAATAGAGAGTCCGATCCTCGTTTATATGACACATACTTGCGACTTGGTGTCAAATCCTATCCGGGTTGGGTAAATACCTGGTCGTCCCATCGTGTTGTAATGGTTAACAAGCTAGAATCGTAGATCTATTACTACTGAATAGGGAGTTCGATCCCCGCTGGATGACCCATAATTTCGACTTTGTGTCCTATCCTACGCGTGGTGAAAGTCTGGGGGTAAAAACTAGGGTGTCTCATCGTAGTTAAATAGTTTGTGAGGCAGTCTCGCAGATCCATTACAATTGAATAGCATATCGATCCTAGCTGGATGTCCTATACCTGCTGCCTTGTGTCAAATCAAACCCGTGACGAACGTGTAAGGTAAATATCGACTTCACATTGTGGTGCAATGCTTATGAAGCTACTCTTGCAGAACAATTACTACTGAATAATGAATTCGATCCTCGCTGGATTACCCATACTTGTGACCTTGTATCACATCCTATCTGTGGCAAACGGAGTAGGAAATAAAAAGAATCAAATCATGGTGTAATGGTTAGCAAGCTAGTCTCTCAGATACATTACTATTGAATAGAGCGTTCTATCCTCGTAGTACACGTTTAGGGTTTTGATCATTTGAGTTTTCCTTCTCAAAAATGTTCGTCTTGGTGTTTTAACTCCATCAAGCCCATTTTATTTATCTAAAATGCTGGGTTCTACGTATTTTCATTCATCGTAGAGTCAAGTCCATTATTTTACTGTTGTCTTTGAGAGAACACTTTCATATTCTTGGGAAGGGATGTTTATTAAAGTTAAAGTTTATAGACTATATTTTTGAGCTAAAAATAATTGACAAGCAAAATAAAAAATCAAGCAAAATTTTTTTTTTTTGAATTCGTTAACCCATATTTTAGAAATTTTTCTTTCGCATGAGATTTTTTTTTTTTTTTCCTCATTACTTCTAGACTAAGCATATTTCAATATTTTTGCTTAGTAATGAGATAATTTATATACGGTTGATTATATATTATATTATATATAATATATATATATATATATATAACACAGACTTTTTATATATGGGAGGGTGTGTGTGGAAGTTTTCAGTTTATAGACGATATTTTCAGCTGATAATATTTTACAAGCAAATTAAAAAATATAAAACTAAATAAATAATTCTAAAATTCGTTTAAACATTTCGACTTGTTTTTTTTTAATTCTTATTTTTTGTTTTTGCTTACTTCAGTTCAAGACTAAGCATATTAACATTTCACAATATATAATATATATATATATATATATATATATATATATGTGTGTGTTGTGTGTGTGTGTGTGTGTGTGTGTGTGTGTGTGAGAGAGAGAGAGGGAGAGTAAGAGAGAGAGGTGTGTGTGTGTGTAATTTTTGTGTGTGTATGTAATGTGTTATATTCATGAATAAAGTGCTCAGTATAAGTAATAGAGTATGCATATCAAAGTTTGTAGAGAGTAGACTGATTACAAGATACGTCTGAAATTACAGTCACAATATTCTATCCCTAATTATATATTGAGAACTAGCTGCAATACCCGTAATATCTGGCAAAGATGGAATTATTTGATGTTCCCTGGGTGTGGAAAATGCAAGCGAACCTGGGTGTCCATATTGGATTTGTTGTTTTAAATGTGTTTATGGCAGTTCATTCTGTATGAAACTGCCAAGTTTTTAGTCATGAATTAAATCTTTCTTCCAGCTTTTCATTCACAGTGTATAAGCCGAGGAAGTTTAAGCTCGAAGAGTAGTGAACTTATTCAACAAACGTATATATATATATATATATATATTATTATATATATATCAACCCTCCGCACGAGCAGGATGCGACAGAAGGTCAATTTCTGAGTGGAGTTTAACAGGTTTGAATTCAGAGTTTTCCTTCTCCTAGACTGGTTACCTAGCCATGGTTAAGAGCCCAGTCTGCCCTGCTATTTTCCCATAGCTGGAGGGAGAACTGGATTCATACCTTTCTCAAGGGTATTAGCGCTAAGTGAAATGCAAGCAGCTTCATCCAGGAATTGAACTCAGGTTGACGAGTCCATTTCCTCTGACTCTAACCATTAGACAAAGCACCTCTAAACATATGTATAAGAAGAGCAACCTTATTGAACAAACACAATAATTGAGGAATTAATCGCAATATTGAAATTATAACCGAGTCAAAATATTCAGTTACAGTTCAAGTACTCTGTATATCACCTTCAAAACCCTTCGAATAAGCAATTCAATAACACCATCCAGTTGTTCCCCTATTAATTCAAAAATATTTTGATATGCTGATGTTATTTTTCTTGTTTCCAGGTTAATTTTGCTGTGTTTCGGTTTGAATCTTCAGGGTCCCGAAAATGTCTAGAAAGTGTTCTGTTGTATTCTTTCTTGTTTTGTGTGTGTGTATGTGTTAATAACGTCTTGTGAGTGTAGCTCTTTTATTCCCAACGTTTGTAGACAATTTATATCACATGGTGAAATTTTTGTTTCATTTTTCAATTACAGTTGTTTGCGAGGTTTTTGTTCTGCTCGGGTTGTATGTTAGTTTCTTTTCCCTGCCAACACAGTTTTATTGTGGATTTGTAGTCTCCTTTTGTTTTAGTGTAGATGACTTTGTTTAATCAGTTGCCAGATAATTCGTCACTCAATGATTATCTTTTATTATTAATGTGTTGTTTTCTTTTCAGAATAGTTGCTTCGTTTCTTGATCTTTAGGTTAAATGTTACATCTAGGAAATCTGTCAGGTTTACGTTTGTTTTTATATCTATATCGAATACTATTTCTAATTTTATCTGTTATAGATCAGTTGTAGTTTTTTAGTCGTACCTGTATAGGCCTGTGTCATCTGTTCCGACGAGCTCAAATACTTCAGACCTTTGTAGTTGGTCTTCGTTATGTCAAATGTGCTTCTTATACCTTTCTTTATCCATGTTGTTTCTTTGTCAATTAATAGGGATTTTCGGTTATGTGTATAATTTTAGTTAGTTATTTATAGTTATTTTTATGTATTCATTTGCTAATGTTAGGGTATTCTTTATAATATTTTCTGTGATTGAGGAGATTTGATATCTAATTGTATAGATACGCAGTTTTGTTTTGTTTTAAATTACAGAACTAGGACATTTCCATTTGTTTTTTCTAGTTTTTCTATCAGTAGGGTGTTAATTATTCTAATATAATTTTACTTACTTTACCTTGATCACTTTTTCGTGGATCTATTTTCTAAGTTGTTTGTGTTTTTAAAAATTATGAACGCTTTTTGTCTTTTGTTTGTTTATAACATTTACTAAGTTGCTTATCCGTTTTTCTTTCCTTACTATTGTTATGACACATCCGTATTTCATTTGGTTTGATGAAAACATAGGTGAAAAGGCATTATCAAGCGCTGTTGACTTTATTTCTAGGCTATCGTAACTTGGATTCATATGTCTATCACTGATATTTAGTACCCTTTATTTAAATAAATATAGCTAACTTTATATCTATATATAAAATATAACATGAAATTTGTATAACTTTTTGTTATTTCTTTAGAGTACATTTGCCTATCTGAACGTACTAGACCTTTTTGTAAAGAGGAAGCTAGATGAAATTAATATTTATAATAGTTAATATGCCTGGCTTTTGAGTATTAAACCTATGTTCTGATGAGTGAGTTTTATATTCCTTTTTTGTGATTAGTAATATTGAAAAACTGGCATCATGCGGGCATTAGATTCTGAGAATTGCATGAAAAACATTCAAAATTGCTTGGTGTACAAATAATTTTGTCGTTCATTGTATATATATATTAATGAATAATAAATAAATGGACTGCTAATAACAGACTATGGTAACAGAAATATAGTTCTAGTTATCAGAAGATTTACATGCAAGACAGATATGTCGCCGGTAAATTTTACTTGTACACATTTCCTGAACTTGCGGAATTAAAATGTCCCTCATACTTATGAGCTCATAAGAATGTCATTTGAATAATACATTATATATATTAATATATATATATATATATATATATATAATAATATATAATATATATATATATATATATATATGGATCAGACTTTGACGGCCAGGAACACATTCTCTATATTATTGCCAAAAGTTTATTCAGACTACAAGGAATTAACAGAGAACCGAAGAAAATCCTCTCACATTTCGATTTCAAAAACTTGACGCAAAGCTTCATCCTATGAGCAAATTATAGAAATCTTAGAATTGTCTTTGATGTTTATAATACTTCTTAATAAGTATCTAAACAGACAATTTGCATTTGTCTAAGTTGCTGAGATGATGGTGATCTTATTATTACATAAGTCACACGAACGTAAGGTACAACGTACGAATGGATTCATTGCTATCATCATCAAGAAAGTGCACATATTTATTTGACTCTCAATTACTATCATCTCTATCGACCATTCGTGGCTAGAAATTTCCTCTAGACAGCATCCAGTGTCCATACAGAAATGAGAATGTAAGATTTTGCTGGTGTATCAATATGCATATATTTGCCAAACCCTCGTAGCCCAGAATGCGGCACAATGTCAATTTTTCGGTGTGTTTCTTCTAAACCTGTTGTCATTATATATATATTATATATATATATATATATTAATATATATATATATGGGGGGGGAGATTATGTGCTTAATTAAAGTCATACCTAATTTTGTTAATTAAATTAATTATAACTAAATGATCGTTAAATGTAAAGCGTAAACAAATGCGAGATGAGGCCTAATGGGCTGAAATATACATAGAGAGATGACTTTTCTCGATTTGTTTTACGCTTTACATTTAAACCGATATGCACGCTAATTCATTTAGTTATCATTGATTAACAAAAAATAGGATGATTTAAATTAAGCACATAATCTCCCACAAATTGTCGGCCTTCAACCATTTCAAATAAACTGTTTGACTATTCATATTATATATATATAGTAATATATATATATATATATAAGAATAATTATATTCGCTCCTTGTGTACTGTCATCATTCTAAGAAAAGAAAGCAGCAAAACGGAGTTCAAATCCTGGATGAAAGCTGTTTTTGCATAGCGATATTCCCTGAGAAAGATATTCATCCAACTAAAATCAATAGAATGACACACTGTGTTCTTTGAGTTTGTATGGAAATCCGGGTTAGGAAAGGAAAGCTCAATTCAAACGCTGAAAACTTCGATTGCATGTTGAATCGTGTCGCTTCCTGCTTGTGCGGCCGGGTTAGGTAAATACATATATCCGTGCAATGTGTTTTTTGTGTTGTACATGTAATATAAAATAAAAATGAAGTCGGCGAGTGACATATTTTTTGTCAGAGGTCGGACAGCGTGGATTCTATCCCCTTTTTTACTAGCGCTAGTCCAGATCAGTTTAGCATCTGAGGTGGAGCATTGAATCCCATGCTGTGCGGCTCATGCACTAATTTGTTAAGGCCGTATCGAACCTGGAACCTTGTTCACATTCTCACCTACTGAGAGATATAAAATGGCCGAATTATGCAAAAAAATGGGTTAAAAAGCATTTTCTTTTAATCGATAGATTGACCCTGTGTCAGGGAAATGCTACAGTACAAATCATCGCAGATCCATTAATCATTGAATAGTGAACCTCGCTGGATGCCGACATTGCGTCACATCCTATCCGTGACGAACGGTCTGGGTAAAATATCTAATACAGTACACAACATTTTTAAGTCTTAAGGAACATGACTACTGTGGGATATATTAACTAAATTGCTGGATCTGTAAATATTGAAACTGTAATTTATATATACAATTACATACATACATACATACATAAATATACATGATTTTCGGCACATGGTTTTGTAACAACGCCGCTAAAAAGTAATAGAATACTAAGAATTATTTCTTCTTTTAAAATTGAATATATTTTAGAAGATACAAGATCTCATAGTGAGAAATGCCCTGAAGATACTTTAATAATAAAAAAAATGAAAACTTTTAACATTGGCAAATTATTCAAACTACAACTATAAAAAATCATCCTCTAGATATTGTTTTTTTTCTATTTATATATTAACACACATACGCACACACAAACACAAACATTCACACAAACAATACACACTCACACACACATACATACATATATATAATGATATACTATTTTACATAAATTGTTTTGAAACAAAATCAAAACCTTAGTTATGAAGCAATGTGCTAGTATCAATAGTAGCTAATTAAAAGAATGCTGAATCCAAGAAATAATCGTAGAGACACTATATAATTTTTATCAAGAAAACAATATTAAAAGCAAAACGAAAAATCATCAAACTCTGAACTCGAATTTAACAATTTTCTGATCAACAGTACTTTTCCTGATTACACGTATATGACCGTAAATTTTTTTTTTATTAAATATTTGTTTTCTTTGATAAAATTATGATAGTGTCTCTACGATATCTTTGATTCACTTCTTTAATTAGCTACTATTGATAGCTAGCACATTGGGCTCATAACTAAAGGTTTTGTTGATTTTGTTTAACAATATATGTAAAATATATATCATGTATATTATTATGTATGTATGTGTGTTGTGAGTGTTATTGTTTGTGGTGTGGTTTTGTGTTTGTGTGTGCGTATGTGCTCGTGAATAATATAAAATAGAAAAAAAAAACAAGATATCTAGAGATGATTTATATAGTTGTAGTTGAATAATTTGCCAATGTTAAAAGTTTCAATTTTTTTATTTTAAAGTATCTTCAAGGGCATTTTCTCAAAACTATGAGGATTCTTGTATCTTCCTAAATATATTCAATTTTAAAAGAAAAGAAATAATTCTTAGTATTCTATTACTTTAGCGGCGTTGTTAACAAAGAACCATAGTGCGAAAATCATGTATTTAATGTATTGTATGTATGTATGTATGTTATGTATATAAATTACAGATTTCAAATTATTACAGATCCAGCAATTTTTCAGTAAGTATAGAACAGGTAGTTCATGTTCCTTAGACTTAAAAATGTTGTGTACTGTATTAGAATATTTACCCAGACCGTTCGTCAACGGATAAGGATGTGACGCAGTCCGGACATCCAGCGAGGTTCACTATTCAATAGTAATGGATCTTGCGAAGATGATATGTACTGTAGGCATTTCCCTGACACAGGGTCAATCTATCGATATAGAAAGAAAAATGCTTTTTAACCCATTTTTTGCATATTCGGCCATTTATATCTTCTCATAATGTTGAGAATGTGAACAAGGTTCCGTTCGATACCAGGGCCCCCCCCCCCCCCTTTAAAAACAAATTAGGCATGAGCCGCACAGCATGGGATTTCAATGCTCGACCTCAGATGCTAAACTTATCTTGGACTAGCGCTAGTAAAAAAAAGGGGATAGAATCCCACGCTGGTCCGATCCCTGAAAAAAATATGTCACTTCGCCCTACTTCATTTTTATTTTATATACATGTACACACACAAAAACACATGCACGGATATATGTATTACCTACCGGGCCGCACAAGCAGGAAGCGACACATGGTCAACATGCAATCGAGTTTTTTCAAGGTTTGAATTGAAGCTTTCCTTTTTCCTAACCGGATTCCATAACAAACTCAAAGAACAACAGTGTGTCATTCTATTGATTTTAGTTGTGATGATATCTTTCTCAAGGGAATCATCGCTATGCAAACAGCTTCATTCCAGGATTTGAATAAGTTTTTGCTGCTTTCTTTGCTTAGAATGATTGACGCAGTACACAAGGAGCGGAATATAAATGCTATTCCTTATATTAAATATATTATATATATAAAATATATATATATGAAGTAGTCAAAAACAGTTTATTTGAAAATGGTGAAGGCCGCACAATTTGTGGGAGAATTTGTGCTTAATTTAAGTCATAACTAAATTTTGTTAAATCAATAGATAACTAAATGAATTAGGCGTGGCATATCGTTTTAAATGTAAAGCGTAAAACAAATCGAGAAAAAAAGTCATGCTTCTATGGTATATTTCAGCCCATTAAGGCATCATCTCGATTTGTTCCTTACATTTAAACTCGATATTTAGTTATATTAATTAATAACAAAATAGGGTATACTGTTAATTAAGCACATAATCTCCCCCCCCATAATATATATATATATATATATATTATATATAAGTATATATATATAATGACAACAGGTTTAGAAGAAGACACACCGAAAATGAACATTGCCGCATTCTGCCGCCTACCGAGGGTTGGCAAATATATGATATTGATACACCGCAAAAATCTAACATCTTATTTCTGTATGGACACTGATGCTGTCTAGAAAATTTCTAAAGCCAGAAATGGTCGTAGAGATGGATAGTAATTGAGAGTTCAAATAAATATGTGCACGGTCTTGATGATGATAGCATTGAATCCAATTTCGTACGTTGTACCCTTAACGTTCGTGTGACTTAATGTAATATAAGATCACACATCTCAGCAACTTAGACAAATGCAAATTGTCTGTTTAGAATACTTATAGAAGTATTATATAACATCAAGCAATTCTAAGATTTCCTATAATTTTGCTCATGGATGAAAGCTTTGTCGTAAAGTTTTTGAAATCGAATGTTAGAAAGGATTTTCTTTCGTTCTCTGTTAATTCCTTGTAAGTCTGAAAATAAACTTTTGGGCCAAATAATATAGAGAATGTGTCCGCCGTCAAAGTCTGATCCCCAATATATATAATAGTTATATAATATATATATATAATATATATATATATATATATATATGTATATATATATAATGTATTTCAAAATGACAATTCTTATGAGCTCATAATGTATGAGGGGACATTTTAATCCGCAAGTTCAGGAATGTGTACAAGTAATTTACCGGCGGACATATGCTGTCTTGCAATGTAAAACTTCTATAACAGAACTATAATTTCTGTTTACCCATAGTCTGATGATTAGCAGTCCCATTTATTTTTTAAAATATTCCATTAATATATATATACAAGAACGAACAAAATTATTTGTAACACCAAAGCATTTTGAAATGTTTTCATGGCAAAGTTCTCAGAATCTAATGCCCGCGATGATGCCAGTTTTTTTCATAATTTACTAATCACAAAAAAGGAATATAAAACTCACTCATCAGAAACATAGTTTTAATACCAAAAGCCAGGCATATTAACTATTATAAATATTATTTCATCTAGCTTCCTCTTTACAAAAGGTCCTAGTACGTTCAGATAGGCAAATTACTCTAAAGAATAACAAAAAGTTATAGCAAATTTCAAATGTTATATTTTATATATAGATATAAGTTAAGCTATATTTATAAATAAAGGGTACTAAATATCAGTGATAGAAACAATATGCAATCCAAGTTACGGATTAGCTAGAAATAAGTCAACAGCGCTTGATTAATGCCTTTTCCACCTATGTTTTTCATCAAACCCAAATGAAATACGGTGTGTTCATAACAATAAGTAAGGAACTCAGAAAAACGGATGAAGCACTTAGTCAAAAATGTTATAAACCAAAACAAAAGACAACAAGCGGTTCCATAAGTTTAAAAAACACGAAACAACGTTAGAAATAGATCCACGAAAAAGTGATCAAGGTAAAGTAAGTAATAATTATATTGAATAAATTACACCCCTACTGATAGAAAAAACTTAGAATGAACAAATGGAAAATGTCCTAGTTTCTGTAATTTAGAAACAAAACAAAAAACTGGCGTATCTATACATTAAATATCAAATCTCCTCAATCCAAGAAAAATTATAAGAATACCTAACATTTAGCAATGAATACATAAAATAACTATATAATAACTAAACTATAAATTATTACAACATAAAACCGAAATCCCTAATTAATTGACAAAAGAAACACATGGATAAAGAAAGGTATAAGAGCACATTTGACATAACGAAGACCACTACAAAGGTCTTGAGATTTGAGGCTCGGTCCGGAACAGATGACACAGGCCTATACAGGGACGACGGAACTAATACTAAGAAACTACAAACTGATCTATAACAAATAAAATTAGAAATTATTGCGATATAGATATAAAAACAACGTAACCTACAGATTTTCCTAGATGGTAACATTTAACCAAAGATCAAGACGAAGCAACTATTCTGAAAGAAACAACACATTAATAATAAAGAAGATAATCATTGAGTGACGAATTATCTTGGCCAACTGATTAAACAAAGTCATGCTACACTAAAACAAAGGGAACTATCAAATCCACAATAAAACTGTGTGGCAGGGAAAAGAAACTAACATACAACCCGAGCGAAAGCAAAAACCTCGCAAACGAACTGTAATTGTAAAATGAAACAAAATTTCACCCATGTGATATAAATTGCTACAAACGTTGGAATAAAAGAGCCTACACTCACAAGACGTTATTAACACATAACACACACACAAAACAAGAAAGAAATCACAAGACACTTTCTAGACTTTCGGGACCCGCTGAAGATTCAAGACCGAAACACAGCAAAATTAACACTGGAAACGAAAAATCATCCATATCAAATATATTTTGAATTAATAGGAAAACTGGATGTGTATTGAATTGCTATTCGAAGGGTTTTGTAAAGAAGGTGATATACCAGAGTACTTGAACTGTAACTGGAATATTTGACTCGGTTATAATTTCAATAATTGCGTTAATTCCTCAATTATTGTGTTTTGTTCAATAAGGTTGCTCTTCTTAATACATAGTTTTAGAGGTGCTTTGTCTAATGGTTAGAGTCAGAGGAAAATGGACTCGTCACCTGAGTTCAATTCCCTGGATGAAGCTGTTGGCATTTCAATTAGCGCTAATACGCCTGGAAAGGTATGAATCCGTGTTCTCCCCCAGCTATGGAAATATGCAGGGCAAGACTGGGCTCTTAAGCCACATGGTAGGTAACGCAGTCTAGGAGAAGGAACTCTGAATTCAACCTGTTTAAACCACTTCAGAAATTGACCTTCTGTTTCGCATCCTCTCGTGCGGAGGGGTTGATATATATATATAATATAATATATATATATATATATATATAGTACGTTTGTTGAATAGGTTCAGCTACTCTTCGAGCTTAACTTCCTCGGCTTATACACTGTGAATGAAGAAAGCTGGAAGAAAAGATTAATTCATGACTTAAAAAACTTGGCAGGTTTCATAGCAGAATAACTGCGCATAAACACATTTAGGCAAGATTACAGACTGAGAATCCAATTTGGCCACCCCGGTTTCGCTTGCATTTTTCCGGCACACCCAGGGAACTCAATAATTCCATCTTTGCCAGATATACCGGGTATTGCAGTATTCCAATATTTAAATTAGGATATAGAATATTTGTGACTGTAATTTCAGACGTATCTTGTAATCAGTCCCACCCTCTCTTGTATGCATACTCTATACTTTACTGATGCACTTTATTCATGTATAACACTTAAATACACACACTTACAACACCCTCTCTTCTCTTATCCTCACTCTCTCTCTCTCCACACACACACCACCACACCACACACACACACACATATATTTATATTATAATATATATTTATATATATTGGAAATGTTAATATGCTTAGTCTGAACTGAAGTACAGCAAAAAAACAAAAAATAAGAAATTAACGTCGAATGGTTTCATTTTAGTTTTATTTAGTTTTATATTTTTAATTTGCTTGTAAATATGTATCAGCTGAAAATATCGTCTATAACTGAATAACTTCCACACACACCCTCCATATATAAAAAGTCTCGTGTTATATATATATAATATATATATATAATATATATAATATAATCAACCTAAATAATAAATTATCTCATTACTAGTCAAAAATATTGAATATCTTAGGTTAGAAGTAATGAGGCAAAAAAAAAAATCTCATGCGAAAGAAAAATATTCTAAAATATGGGTTTAACGAATTCAAAAAAAAAAAAATTTTTGCTTGATTTTTTATTTTGCTTGTCAATTTATTTTTCAGGCTCAAAATATAGTCTAATAAACCTTTACTTAATAACATCCCTTCCCAAGAATAGAAAGTGTTCTCTCAAAAGAGCACAGTAAAATAATGGACTTGACTTACGATGAATTGAAAATACGTAGAACCAGCATTTTAGAATAAATAAAATGGGCTTGATGAGTTAAAAACACCAAAGACGAACATTTTTGAGAGGAAAACTCAAATGATCAAAAAAACCTAAACGTGGTATACGAAGGATAGAACGCTCTATTCAAATAGTAATGTATAATGAGAGACTAGCTTGCTACGACATACCACCATGATTTG
This sequence comes from Doryteuthis pealeii, assembly GCA_023376005.1. Classification (NCBI taxonomy): domain Eukaryota; kingdom Metazoa; phylum Mollusca; class Cephalopoda; order Myopsida; family Loliginidae; genus Doryteuthis; species Doryteuthis pealeii. The sequence goes on from CM042146.1 coordinate 128,695,169, forward strand.
ATTCTTTTTATTTCTACCCGTTTGGCCACAGATAGGTGTGGATACAAGGTCACAGTATGGTAATCCAGCGAGGATCGAAATTCAATTATTCAGTAGTAATTGTTCTGGCAAGAGTAGCTTCATAAGCATTGCACCCACAATGTGAAGTCGGATATTTACCTTAACACGTTCGTCACGGGTTTGATTTGACACAAGGCATGCAGGTATAGGGCATCCGCTAGGATCGATATGCTATTCAATTGTAATGAAAAAAATAGTCTGCCGAGACTGCCTCACAAACTATTTAACTACGATGAGACACCCTAAGTTTTACCCCCAGACAAACTTTCACCACCGTAGGATAGACACAAAGTCGAGAATTATGGGTCATCCGGGGGATCGAACTCCCTATCATAGTAATAGTCTACGATCTCTAGTGCTTGTTTTACCATTACAAGACATCGATGGGACGACCAGGTATTACCAACCCGAAGGATGACCCAAGTCGCTAGTATGGTCATATAAACGAGATCGACGTCTCTATTGAGTAGAAAATAGATCGTCGATTATCTAGCTTGCTAATATTACAACCACGATGTGATGCCCTTGAAATATGGGTAATATGGCCATATCAGTATATCCATTGACAACTCATAACATTTGCTTTCAGGCAATGTCCTCAAGTTTTGAATTTAAAGTTTAATATGGATTTATTTGAAAGTTCGTTGTCGTCAGTGATATTTTTCCGTCTTGTGGCGACGCAGTGCGCATTCGTGTGTTAAACGACATCGCCATCTTTATTTTATTTTGTTTTTTGACGCACGCGTCTGCCTTTGTGAAACGGGAGTTTTCTCTCATCTCTGTTCAACATTTCATGCATTGCCTGTTTTTTCTTCATGTATCTGGCTATAGTCATCAAACATAGGGAATCCCAACG